>VXBA01004874.1:0-70519 GCA_013399895.1 Serilophus lunatus | reverse complement strand
GATCGCCGCGGCAACCGGGGCGTCACTTCCTCCGCTGCCCGGCCCCTCCAGCGCGCTTCCGCTCCGCCGGCGGAGGGCTCTGCTCCCGCAGCCCGCCCTCCCTCCTTCCCTCCCTCCCTATGGTGCCCGCCCCGCACCGCCGGCACCCTGCGGCAGCGCGGCAGCACCAGCTCCCGCGCCTCCACGCCATGCCGGGTGGCGGGTCCCGGCCGCCCGAGCCGCCACGGAGCGGAGGTGAGCTGAGCTGAGCTTAGCTGACAGCGGCTTATCCGCAGGAGGAGGAGAAGGGGAGATGCTCCTCCCGGTGCCGCGCGCTGCCGCCGCCGCCTTCTCCTCGTCCTGGCCGCCACCGGGAGCTACAGAGGCGGGCCAGGGCCGCGGGGCGGGCGGCGGGAAGGTGAGCGCCCTGCCCGCCTCGGCCGGGATGGGCGGGTGCCGGCGCTGCGGCTCCTTCCCCCGGCGCGGTGTCCCTGGAGCAGAGCGGGAGGAGGGAGAGGGCTGGGACGGGTGGCGCTGGCTCGGGAGGGGGAGGCTTGGGCCGGCAGGGAACGAACGCTCCGCCGAGCCCCGCGTGTGCGCTCGGGGAAGTCCCAGGAGCTATGTATTTAGTTTGAGGTTTGCCTGCCTGTTTCACGGGAGTCTTTGATCTCCGCATCCGCAGTTAAATAGTCACTCCGGGACTCGGTTGTTTGTGTCGCCTTGCCGCCCTCAGCAGGTGCGGGGTCGTGCTCCGGCGGCTCTCCGGGATCGGTCCCTGTCGGCTTCTTTCTGCTCGATAGCTTGTTGCAACTGCGTTTTAGGTTGAAGCAGTAATTAAATAGCAGCGGCGTTGTCCTTTCAGCGATGTCTCTAATGCCTTAACGAGAATTAACTTTAAGACCGTCTTCAAAACGTTTTCGAGTGCCGCGAAACTGGAGTTCGTCCTTCAGGGATATTGAGCTAAAACCTGTCAGTGACAGGTGAGTGGCTGTTGTGCGGTGGGGAAGGGGAGAGAGGATCCTCCCAAACATGTTTACCTGCTCCCTGTGTAGTTTGTGCAGGAGGCAAGAGAGATCTGGCAATCCCAGTATCCTTGGCTTCAAATTAATGGTTCAAAAGTAGACTTTCTGTATGAACTTGTGAAATTTGCTTAATATCTTACATGCCATTTTTCTGTTTGTGAGGTAGGAAATTAACATGTGCCTACTTACCAAACAAAGTCGTTTTGTTTGACACATCTCTCTTAAACAGAGATTGGGACAGAAAGTTGTGGCTTTGTTATTCTGTTTCAGCAGATCTGCATGTGGCATGAAGAGGGGGTCGGGCTGAATTTGGAAAAGATTGTAAATGCCCTGTCAAATGCAGCAGTTCTTCATATCTGCAAATTATTTTTACTCTACTGTTTTACATTGAGTGCTGTAATAGTTTTCCCCCTGCCTTAAGGGAAATGGACAGACTGTTCAGCTGGATGATGGGATAGACCTCAATCCATTTTTAAACTGGACATTATGTTTTTAATAGCTTTTTTCCTCTCTTACTAATTAGTCTGATAATTCAGTAATTTGTAGGACTTTTAGAACACGGATAAGAACTTGGTTTTCCTAGGGTAAGTATTTAGTCATGTCCTAGTTCAGTGTTCCTTGTCAGAGCTTATTGGCAGCTATGGCCATGGAAAGATTAGGTGTAGTTTTAAGATTAATTAATTAATTTTGGAAATGTTTTGTTGCCAGTCAGAGCATTCAGAAGTGCTAGGATCATCTTTGAATGGGCTGTTCAGAGATTATTTGGAGGAGTGTTTGCTAATTAAAGACCAACAATTCCTTCATACTCTAGAAATTACACGCTTTTCTTCATGCTTTTATTTACCTTAGCAATTGCCTGGATTGAACCACAGATCTCTACAGGTTAAACTTACATTTTGGGTTTTTTCTCTCTACTAGAACTGCCAGATACAGACTGAATCTTGCATGACCAGGTCATTACCTTTGAGAAACTGGTGAAACCTTAGGAAAATGGTAAGTTATGTACGTTGTTTGTTTAGAAATCACAATGCAGAAAGTTGCTGAATACATTAAAGTGTATTACAAGGACATTTGAACAGTTATGTCACAATCAGCCATTAACATAAAAATAAGTTTTCTAGTTTTATCCGGCTATTGCCGCATGCAAATATTTGAATTTACAGTCTTACCTCATATAGCCTTGTATGTCTTTGTAATTTTCATTCATTGTTGGGTTCTCTGAAATTATTGTTGTTTCCTCCTAATTATTATTTTCTGAAATAAATCAGAGGGTATCAAAAGGATTACCTGTTTGTTTGGATTCCAGTCTATGCTTGAGCCAAAAGAGCTCATTAGTTGTATGGGTCAAAAAGATAGTAAAGAGATATTTTGCTTCTCACTTGTTTTGAGTATCTTTTGCATTTACCTTTATGTCACTCAATTTAAAGCTCATTTTTCAGGTTAATATTAAAGCATTAGTGCTTCAGTATTATTTTGCTGTGTGGTAACCACAGCCATAGTAAATACTGACAATCAGTTTTAACTAAGGGTGAAAATTGCAGTACTATGTAGATCTAGATCTCAGTTTTTTGAACTCTTGTGCCCATGCTTCTTTTTAAGTCCAGATTTGGTAAAATTTCCATCCTGCATGAAAAACCCACAAGGGATATGTGAATGTAAATTTGCAGGGTCGTATTTTTTCTTGTCCTGGTAGTGATTATTATTATTTTATTCTCCTGTTTGGCTCAGAACACAGGTTAAGTTGGAAAAGTTTACCTGTTACCAAATATCACCTCTAATGTGAATTTTAACAAAACCTTACAACAGAACTGGTGTTCAAAAAAAGAACTGAAAGAATCGCTTAAGCATATTTGCTTCAGTAATGTGAAAACATAAAATAACTTGCTACATGCTTGAGTTGGCAGAAATGTCTCTGCCTTGCTGAAATGCAGGAGGCCACAGAATTATCATTTTCACTTATTTTATTCAGCATACTTAAATAATTTTGTTGTAATACCTTGGTTGGTGACCAAGGAAAATAGTAAAAGTAGGAAGAGATTTCTACAAAAGTGCTGTGTGTGCTCTGCACTCGGGAAAATAATCTCTATGAATAATTATTTTTTTAAAATCAGTCAGAGAGTTGCCTCATTTTTTTGTCATGTTTTCCTGTCATTGCTGTCCCTCGCTCTAAGCCCATACATACACAAAGGAAATCTCCCAAGATCTGAAGTAGCATTTAATCCTGCACCACAGCCTGGTTTGAGATCCAGTAAGTTTGCAACCTATGGGTTGTATTGGGTGTCTTTCTTTGAAGTGAAAGTCAGTCTTTATGGTGAGGTCAGCAATTGTGTATTTAGAACCATTGTGGTCTATAAACCTTAATTTACTGCTTTCCTACATGGCATCTGTTTACAAAAGTGGTTTGACATTTGGATGGGGCTGAGGAGTGGGGGGAGTTTTTTTGCTAGTTGGCCAAGCTATTAGTAGTAAGGGAAATAAGAATCCAAGGTTCCTTGGAAGCCTGCCTGCTCCATGTGACAGTGTAGCTTCCAGCCTAACACTGAGAACCTGATTAATAGAGAGTTACTGTCCATTAAAAGTCAGTTAGATCAATTGTGCAGATCACTGGAGAGTGAGTGCCTAGGTGCCAATTAAGTGGAACAATCAAGTTAGTTCTCCTTTGAGATAATTTCTCAGCATTAGGTATATAGTCATGTATGCCAGTGTAAGCTTATTTGGGAAAAAAAGTTAAACTCCTCTTTTGTTGCTATTTTTTGCATGTAATAACATGCTGTCTAGTAGGAAAACATTTTCATACCAGGTGCACATTGACTTTGAATCCTTGCAAACACTGCAGCAAAGTTCAGAGCTGACAAAAGAGCCATTCGGCACACAAAAACAAACATTTTTAAATGAACAGATGCCTTGAATTCTGTCCTTACTGATGCTAACAACACTGTCCATGTTTTATTTCCCTTATAATGAACACTTAAGAAGCAGTATTTTCAACATTTTTCAGGAGAGAGGCAAAGGGTTTTGTAGTGTGAAGATGATTGCATAAGCCGTGTATTGTAAGGCATTTTGGCAGGGGTACAAACTTTCTCACTCTGTGCTTTATCTGTTCTGTGTATAAAGAGAAATTCAGTCCCTAGGGCTATCAATCTGGCATCTTTCATCAGCAGTAAGTTTACTGCAAATACTTTTTGTGCTTGCAATAAAAATGTCCTATTAAATCTTTGTGGACAGGAGTGAAAACATTCAGATAGGGTTGGTTTTTTTCCTGTTTATTTCTCCCAGAATTCCCAGCATGTTCTGCTGACTCGAATTCACTCAGCACATGTTTGTGTGTACCTCGTCTTAAGTCTTTATTCTGAAGGCATTTGCAGTGTTACCTTGCTCAAGAGCTTCTCATGCTGAAGGTTTTCTTACTCCTTTTTACTTATTAACCTTCTTGCACTGTAACTGTGATGTCTTTGGAAATGTCTGGCTAACTGATAAGGAAAATGTAGAGCTTTTAGTGACGTTAATGTCAAATGTTTCTGCAGACAAATTTTGGTGTGTTGCCTACCTGCTTTTCTGGAACAGAGTTGCTTAGGAGCGTGAAGTTTTTTCTGCTGTTGTTCCAATACACTGTTCCACTGTCCCAACTGAATTGCTAATGCATGGCCTTAGAATGGCAGCTTTTCTCTGTCCATGTGATTAATTTTCTTGGTTTGGGTTGTTCAAAATGTTAATATTGCACTGTAGAGCCAATTCAGATTAATTCAAAATAACTTTGTGTTTAGAAACCTAATCTTGGTATTTATTTTCTCTTGGTAATGTGAGCATGTTAGGAAGATTTTTAGGTTCACTTAACAAATATGTTATTGAAATAACATGGAAATTTGTGATACACATTTTGGACGTTCTTTTCTAGTGGTTAAATCTTGGAATTTTGTGTGCTTTTAGCCTCAAAGTGAGGGCATGATGGTCTTATCACTTTAGACCAACATTTCAGCTGGACCTGCATCCTAGTTCAGGTGTTGCTCGTTCTGTTCTTACAGTGTTACAGTTGACCAATGGCAAAATAAACAAATTGGGGTGCATTTGTCCTGAAATTACAAGTTTTTGTAAGTTGTTCAGTAATAATTTGGCATCTTCCTTGACTCTGGCTCGTGTCGTTATAAAATAAAGCACAGTGCAGAACTTAGAAATTTGATACCAGGAAGATTTCATAACAGTTGGCATATAAAGTAAGCCTTACTCCAGTGTTGTTTTGGTAGCTGCTTAGTTTCTTATCTGGATTTCTCTTTTTCTCATGGAAGACTGTTAAAGTCTACTATTTTAGCACTGAAATATGACATCATTAACACATGGAGAAATAATAATTATTCGATGTCGCTATAGGCTATAAACCTCCTGTCTTGGTGTCATTGAAACTACCTTGCTTTGGGTCTCAAGTTAGTTTTTAACATCTTGCAGTACTGATGCTAGGTTTTCTTAATGTTGTGATATTTGGGACTTTGTAATACAAAGGTTCGGTTGCTTTTAATGGAAATTACTTAAAGTGGCCTTGGTAATGAGAGTTTTCTGAAAAACTGATCTAAAACAAATTAGATCTCTGTTTACAGGCCCAGATATTGCAAGCATACATTCAAATTCCTATGGAGAAACCAGTAATTATGTGCTTCAGAAAACCTCTCCATGGTCTGGTTATCGAAAGTATGTGTAAATTGTTAGAGACTGCTTATGTAGCCAGCATTTATTTACACAATTAGAGATGAAATTAATTCACCTTAATAACTTCCTGTTGTAAAGCAGAGAATTAAAACAGCTCATAAGGCTAAATTCACCACTGGGTTTAAGTCTTTTCATCTTCATTAACTTCAGCCAAGTTACACCAGTGATTAATTTTTTGGGGGGCGGGGGGTGGGTTGTGATTTGCTTAACATAGGTCTCTTCTGGTTTATATGTGATTGAGTTCTTGCTCATATATTTAAGGGCCAAAAAAAAAAGAAAAAAGACTAAATTTAAGTGTCTGTATTTTACCTCTTTACTGTCCTTGTATGGTCCTGTTTAGCAAAATATTAATTTCACATGTATTTATCATTTAACTGTATTCATCTTTGCTATATCCCTGTGAAATAAATCAGTATTTTGTAGTTAGGAAATGCATTACAGGTGATGTGACAGCGTGACTGACTTCATGGAGGAGGTTCAGAGGGATTTGATCTCAGTCATTCGTATGTGACACTGAGTAATGTTGAAATTAGACCATTCTTCCCTTCAGAAATATAAAACAAACTGATCCAAGATTTTGGTAGAGCTCCTGGATATTCTGATGAGGACTATAAAATTCAATACATAAAAATTAAGGAATTCAAGCTCATGAAATTCAACTGTCAGAAAGTCTTTCACACTCTTGTGTCCTCAGTTGGACAGCTTTTAGATAATCACCTCATTCTTCTTGCAACTCCATTTCAAGGGACTCTTTTCTATCATCTCTACATTTTCATATATGTTTCAAGTTTTTACCTGAGATCATGAGAGATTTTGTATTGAGTGTTTTCTTTAGCAATCTCTTATGAGGTGGTAGGATCTGTCAGTGTTCTCAGGTGCTTGTGAAGTAAAGATTTGGATAAGAGTGATCTGAGCTGATTAGTTCTTATAGGCTGCGTGGATTTGCAGGACTTTTAATTTGTTTGGGGTTTTTTTCCTGTAAAAGTGCATGTCCTAGAAAATTTGTCTGGTAGGAAGTTTTTAATTCTTGTTATGCTTTGTAGTCAGACTTGTGCACATGTTCTGTAGTGTAACAAAAATCTGAGGCTTATTCATTTAGAAGGAAAATACAAAAATAAAAGGCAAATTGCTACTTCTCTTAAGACTTAAAAGGAGGTTCATGCATCCCAAGGCAAGACCAGTTACTCATAGGATGTTCCTGACCAAAGTTAGTCTAAACTGTTTATAAAAGAGCAACAGTGATGAGACTGAGACTTCTCCATTTCTGCCCCTCTCTGAGATATATTCTGGTGTTTTGTTGCAAACAAGAACAAAAAATGAATACATTGAATGGTGAGGTCACCTGTTGTTCTTGTAACACTCAATGAAATTTGTTCTAGTGAAGCTTGAAACCCAAAACTTTACAGATGCTTGAGGGACTGATGATGGTGTATTTTGAGTGTTGACAAAGAGGCTGTTTCTGGGAATTTTTTGACAGAACTCTATCATATGTTCTACTGAAAGCTACTATTTGTTCCT
Organism: Serilophus lunatus; assembly: GCA_013399895.1. Taxonomy (NCBI): domain Eukaryota; kingdom Metazoa; phylum Chordata; class Aves; order Passeriformes; family Eurylaimidae; genus Serilophus; species Serilophus lunatus. The sequence goes on along the minus strand of VXBA01004874.1, from coordinate 63,302 downwards.
AGACAAACGTCTTGTATTTGGCTGCTGACTGAAACATATTTTTATAGTAATGTTAAATGTGGAATAGTAGATTATGCCTGGCAGTATATGTTTATCATTGTTTGTTAAAGCTGTGAATAAGCAGTATGACTAGGAAGTGTAGAAGTTGAAAATAGCATGTGGAACTTCCTCTTTAAACCTCACTATTCTTGCTGTTTATAGATGTGAGGGTCATCGTGCTTTTAAATGCCACTGCCACTTGAGAAATGTCACTTCAATATCAGAAAGTGCCAAACCATTAAACCATTCATAGTCAGACACTTTTGTGAAGTCAGTGAAATGGGATAAACCTTTCCTGTGTGAGAATACTTCTTGGAGGACAGCAGACTTAAGAGATTGGAAGAAATAGACCTCCTGTCTGACAAAGAAGCAGAAAACACATAGATACTTATTTTTACCCCTAGTACATTTTTTTCATAGCCAAAGATAGGGCAAATTGAACAGTTAGGAGGATTTAATGAGTTTCTGTCGTAGCAAGGCTATCTAGTAATGTGATTGCACATGAGACTGTCTTGTGAAATGATAAACTCTTAATGAGTCCATGCTATAAGACAGCACAAGAACACGGTAATTTTTTCTATGCAGAGGTGTCAGGTTGGGTAATGGAAGCATACAAATATTTTTATTTCCTTTTCTGGCTTTATGAGATGATTACAGCTAGATGAATTGCCTGCTACCTTTGTCTACTGTCAGTCTCCTTCTGCAGCAAATTCTGTGGTGGTCAAGCACATCTCCAGCAACCAGTGCTTTGCTTGGTTGTGGTGAGCAAGGGTGCTCTGGTGATAACGTTCCAGGTTTCTTTAGGTGTATTTTGGCTTCCTCATCAGACAGTGAAGCAGTCAATTGTAGAGAAATTGCACTTGCAGTTTTCTAAACAACATGTGGGCTTTTTGTTTATTAGCTCCTGGAACAGCATAGTAGGCATTGTCCTTTCTTCTTTCAAGCTAATGAACTTGTAATGCTATGTTTTATGTAGTTTTTACAGTGTCATGTAGAGTTTCCTCTCCATTGCTGAATATTCAATTTGGTAGTAAATATGATTGGTCATAAGATCAACCATCTTCCTCCTATGTGGACATTTAATAGGTGTTAATAAGAATTTGTAGTACATGTACATGCTACATGTGTGTAGCCATGATAGTGTTTGCATTAGTTTGTATTAATTTGTAGAAGATTATTTATCAGTATGAAAGGAGATATTAACATGTAAATACGCTTTTGTGATGTATCTTCACACCAACTATCAGGACGGTAAACAGATTTATTCTTTTTAAGAAATATGTGTTATAGGCTTAGTCATGCTTTAAATTTTAGTGTTTCTACAACTTTTTTGTTGTAATGGTAGAAGCAACAGATCTTTAAACATAGTGGTTTTTAAAAATACTTATTTCATTTTCACTGAATCAGTTTGTTGGGGGGGTTTCTCTAGGACTTGTAAAGCTTCTTGTATTTTTTATTCCTTTTTTATTTAAACCTGAAACAATAAAGAAAAACAAATTCCTATAATCCTAGGTACTGTCTATTTTTCACCTGTCCTTAAGCCTGAGGCTTGCTTAATTTTGTCTTTAAAAGAATGGGGATCCCACAACATCTCTAGACAGCCTGTTTGGTTGTTTATGTAGCAACCTTTTCTGGACTGAATAGCTGTTGGTTGCCACATGTAGTGCTGTCCCTTCCTATTTACAGCTTTTACTCCACATTGTGATCCAGGTTCTCTTCTTTGTGTGCACCTTGTTCTCTGTATAATGGGCACAAAACAAAGCTACATCATTGTAATTGATTAGTGTCTGATAGGACATAATGAATTCTCTTGTGCATGTAAAACTTACTGTGTAATATCTCAGGAGAAAAAAAACCTTTGAGATGCTTTTCCTCAGAACAAAATGCCTGGTTAACCCCTGCTTCACATAGATGTGCTTCATGGATTCCAAGAGATGTAGGATATTCTGTTTGTCTTAGTGAATTTCATGTTACTCCTTTTGGAGCACTTGTTGCTACAATTAATTTTGAATTAAATTCTTAGCAATGCTTATAACTGCTTCTAACTGCAGGTTTTATACAGCTATTGTGTTTTATCACTTTAAATAAAGCAGTGTAGGTGATATAATGGGAAAACTGACTTTTGAAGAATTAAAATACTTAAATCTCTTTAATGAACGTAGGATAATTCAGTGGCATGAGAATGAGAGGGGAAATAGTGTCTTTGTCAGAGGAGCTATGTGGAGACAGTCAAATGGAACAAAAAAGCAATTTGAGGTAAAGTTTTTGAAAGTTAGAAGATATAATGTTACGGTTTGGATCTGTTCTGTAACACACTTCTGCACTCAGTAAATGAAACGCGATGCTTTGTGCTCGGTAAACGTTCACAAAACCCACCAGCTTTACAGAATAGCGAAGCTGGTTTAGTATGAAGGTTTACAGAGGGGTGGTGGTTGCATGTGGTTTGGTTTTGTTTTTAATGCTCTTTTCAAATTTCATCTGTGCCAGGTCAGGAATGATCCCAGTTCTTACTAATTTTTTTTTTTTTAAATTCAGAATACAATCCAAACAACTGTATTTAGGGTTATGTTTCCATAGTAAGGATAGATGCAAAAAAGGCTCTGTACACACACAAAAGTGAGTAATGAAGAGAGTTGTTGAAGTTCTGTTGTGTGAAGTACATGAAAGAGAACTCTGATGAGCATAGGCTTTTTAAACTAGAAATTGACCCAAAAGAGCAGTGAGGGGCATGATATTTCTCTAATGTACATATTGTTTGTCCTAAAGCAAACAAACATATAACTAATTTCCTCGATACACACTTCATCTTTTAGCCACTTGGCAAATATTTTCCATTTTATTGTTCATTTGTGCTATAATCACCCTGATTGCATGTGCCAATTGTATGAATCTGTGTGGCAATTGGAACTGAAGCACCTTCATTCATTGGCACCTTTTAACAGAAGGCAGCACAGTTGTAATCAGTTTTAGCTTTTATTTCAGTTTTGGACAACCAGTGAAAGGAAGAAAGATGGGCCTAGAAAGAAACAAAATTTTATTAGCATGTTGTTTGTGTTTACAGTTCATTTCAGTAGCAAATCAGTAAATACAGGGACTGCATGTTAATGGTCTGTTAAATACAGTTCAAATTACAATGGATTTTAATTCCATTTTTGCTTATAAAAAAGTGTTCTAATTGTGTTTTTGGACAGAGGTAATGTTCATTCTCATAGGATTTAGCTTCACACTGATACCTGCCTAGTGCTTTGGTGACCTCAAAAGGAATTGCAAATAGCAGCATTGAAAACCAGGAAGGAAAGACGTTTCATATGGTGGGAGGGGGGAAATCCTTTTAAAAGAACAAGGTCAAGACTGTTCTAAATTCTTTAAATTAGCTCTTTTTGGATTATCATTCTCTAAGGAGTCCTGAGGGTTGTAGAAAGGTATAGAACTTCAGAGCTACTTTTGTTTGCAGAAATATCGAGTTTCAATAAATTCAAGTAATTTCGTGCTCTTCAGCCTCTCAGCTAGTGGGGGACTATCATTTTAGCAGATGTTCAAAGGAAATGAGTTAACATTTTCTATCAAAATGTTAGCTTCCTCTATAGAAAATGCCACTTGTCAAAAGCATCTTTTCTCATTTTGCACAATCTAATAGGAAACACCTTGTTCAAATGCATTCATATCTCTGTTTCTCTGTGCTGGCTGCTGAAAGGATAAACTGTTGTCTATGGATAGAAGCAAGACAGCGGTGGTAGGACATTCTGATTATTAATTATTGCTGTTAAAACTAATTCCTTGTTGGCTTTGGGCAATTTAAATCAGTCTTGTGTTTAATGCATCATTTAATATATGAGCTGGTGAGGGCATCAATAGTTATTATTTCATATGGTAGGAAGAATAAGAAGTGTACCTTTCAAATTTAACATGGTATTTGGGATTTTTTTAATGCTTTAGATCAGTTCAAATCAAATAAACATAACTATAATGCCTGTACCAGTATCTTCTAGTTCTGATCCTTTCTGGTGTGATTAAGGTTCTGTCCTCCTCTTAATCTTTCATTTTGTGTTTAACTATCTTTGAGAGAAATGGCATGATTAAGGAGTATCCTTTTAATGAGCAGATGCATTTTCCAGATACGTACCTTTCTGGAGTTCCCTTTTTTATCTTTCTGGTACTCAAAGAAAACCAATTATGTGGCTACCAAAGGAAAATGTGACTTGCATCTCTAATGTGCAATTCGTTATTCTTCTAGACTAGGATAGAATATTTCCTTGGAAGGTACCTACAGTGATCAGTCTAACTGCCTGAGCAAGTCAGGGTTGACCAAAGTTAAAATACGTTAAGGGCATTGTCCAAAGGGCTCTTAAACATGCTTGGTGCACTGACCACCTGTCTAGGAAGCCTGTTCCAGTGTTTGACCACAGTCAAATGAGAAATGCTTCCTAATGTCCATTCTAAACCTGCTGTTACGCGCATTATATATTATAGGGTAGGCAGTATGTTTTCTTACGCTGGTATGGCTGGGAATGGTTAGCAAGTTCTTCAAGTTGGAAATAGAGATGGAGTTATCTAGGGTGGTGCTGACTTTTCCTTTTGTGTTGTCCAGCTGGTGGTGGCTTTTTGCCCTCTGCATACTTCCCTGGAACTCCTCACTGTCTTTTTAATCTACACTGTACTTTATATACTTGTCCGTGAGGATCTTCTTTGAGACAGCATCAAAAGCCTTACCAAAGTCATGCTAAACAGCATCCATTATTTTCCTCCTCTGCTGAGCAAGCCACATTTCTGTACTAGCCTGTTGAGTTGGTTAAGTACCACTTACCCATCATAAATCCGTGCTGACTACTCTCAATGTCCTTTTTATGCTTTGTTTGGAAATGGCTTCTACTATAACTTGCTGTATCACCTTCCAAAGACTGAGATGAGGTAGAGCAGGCTGTAGCTCCCTGAATCCTCCTTCTTGTCTCTGTCAAAGACAGGAGTGACACTTTTTTTTTTCCTCCCAGTCAGTCCTTTTAGCAACTACAGATTGTGGACAAATAATTTCAGGAATATTTTTTTAGTAATCTTTATCATAAATGTGTTTCTATATATGAAGGAAAACTTACTTATTCTTTAGGACTTTTTTCTCTACAATTTTAATTCTTCTAGCAAGTAAAACAAAACGTTGTCTTGCATATTTAGCAAATGTGTATTTCGTTTACTTCAGTTGCTAATAAGCTCTTCTACAATACAAGAGCGCTTGCTGATTTTTGGCTTCACTATTTAAAACACGTGAGCTAAATCTAGTGAGATGTACATAATGGAGCTGGATTTCATATATAGTTGCTGAGTTAAAGCAGCAGTATTGCTGTGATTCTAGAAGCTAAAAATAGGAACTGATACAATAACAGTCCTATACAAGTAACATGTAGGTCTTCTGCTAAGTTATCCCTTTTTGTTCCCACCGACATGTCTAGTGGCAGCATTGATTAGAGTTGCATGTTCAGAAAAAGGGAAAAATTGACTCCTGCTGAGGGTAGGTAGGGAGATTACATTTTTCATTAATAAACCATCTGCTTTTGTGTATACTGAAGACATATTGAATGTTTTCTTGAAAATAAGGTGACAATTTGAGTTGATAAGTGGGTTGTACTTGCACCTGATTCTTGTAACAGTGTTAATCTGTCTGCAAGCTTGATCTTGATCACTCACAGAATTAAAAGTTGTTTTACTTTTATTCCTCCCTCATTTATTTTTATTTCAGGCATCCTCTGATCTTATGTGACAAGAATGCTCTTGGTTTAGCCATGGATTTAAAGAGGGGGAGGGGAATGATGTGGTTTCTGTTTATCTTTTTGTTTTTCTCATTACCTCTGCTGTAACGCTGTGAGCACTGCTGTGAAAATCAGCTGTGCTATTGGTCAGGTAACTGGAGCCAATTATAATTGGATAAAAATACAACTTTGTAGTGGTTTTTGAATGTAGATATCCTTTGCTTTAAAACTTGAAATGGGTCCATGCATTACTGCATGAAATAAGTTTCCTGTACTTTTAAACTGTATCACTTGGCTAATATGATTTTTATTAGCTGGCATTGGCTGAGATTATTTCTCTGTTATAATATACATATTCTAAATGCTTCTTCTGGTTTTATATTTTAGGTCTAAAAATATCTGGAGGGAGATTAAGTGGTTCAACAAGTAACGCTCTAATGGATGACAGAGAATTTCCACCAAATAATCTGCAAATAGACTCAAAGGACAGTCTTACTGCTAACTATAGGGTAGAAAGTTTGTCCAATCTGTTTCCTTCAGCTGATGAAAATGAAAATCAACTTGACAATGATGGGAATGAAGTTCTGACCAGTAGTAGCATTGCTATGGGACGACAGGATAACATCAATAATAATGAGAATATGGACAGTGGAGACTGTACCCCAAGCTGTAAGGAAAGTGAGACTGAGAGGAGATCTGTAAATGTCCATATGGACCCCCAGCTGGAGGAAAAGCCTATTGTGGAAAAACAGCCAGGTGGAAGAAGTCCAAGAAGCAAAAGAAATTCCAGTAAAAAATCTAAAGGTACTTTATGTAAAAAGTTTATTTTTCTGTTTACTTAAAAAAATAACACTGAAATCTAAGTCAATGGACTAATTAGAAAATTCTATTTTAGTTGTCATACTAATTATTTGTACTATTTCATTAAAGGTTTGGTGGGTTTTGGATTGTTTTACTTTTTTTTTCCAGAACTGCTCATAGTTGTTTATCAGATTCAACTCTAGATGTTTTTACCTTCTGTATTTAAACAGTGGCTACGTAGCAAATGTAACACATCGAGTAAACACAAGTACAGGGAGGTACACAGTTTTGGTATGGAAATTGGGCTGACTTCCAAATCAAAACAGACATAAATTGAGGCAATATGGTTTTGTTCATTTGAACATCATGAGTGCAAGATTTTGGTGTCTTGATCCAGTTTCAAGATCTGAAATCTTTTAAGTACCAAATGGTTTGATCTTGGCTTGCTGTTGTAAAAATTTACTTGCGTTTTACAAAGCTTACAGATAGTCCTAGGATGTGTATTTTGAGTAATGAACTGTTAAAAAATGAGTTCCTACAAATTTTGTTTCTTTAGATCTTTTGAGTATGAATCGAGTACGGAAAATTTAATTTTTATTTACATGTACTTGGTTGAAATCCTTCTTCTCTTTTTGAAAAAGTACAATTTTCTGTAACACAATGTGTTATTATATAAGGTTTTTGCCAGACATCCTAAAGCTTATGTGCCATAGTGCTGTAAATATTAGTTAAAATTGGTGTGTTTCCTTCATATCTTTCTTTGAAAGTTACTTATAACAAATAATTCATGCCTGTTTTTTTCCTATGCATTTTAAAATAGATCATTTTAAATTTTAAAATACAATTTTCCTCATAAATGGCAAGTCTTTTGTGATCTAGTGTGAAAACTGATTGTGATCTTGAGGGATGATAAAATAAATGAAGACTAGAAGGGAAGGAAGCCTTATGTTCCATATCATGTACATGTAGGCAAAATCTAGAAGAGAAAAATTTTATTTTCTAATGGAGATGAAAGCATTCTAAACTCTGTCATTATAAGGAGAAAGATTTCTCAATAACTTCCTGTATCATTTAATAAGTAGGTGTTTCATCTGTAGATTTATGGTTTAATAATAACATAAAATAATTAAAATAAAATTTGCAGAAGTAATTGAGATTAAGTCATCTGTATGATGAGAATAACAAAAAACAAGTTGATGAAAAGGTATACCTCTATGTGGACAGAAGTATCTGAAGCACAGTGAGAGGAAGAAAAGGAAAAAATCCGCTAAAGAGTGAAAGTTAAACTTTGCTCATACTTCTTCTCCATTAGTTTGTATTCTTGTCAATAAATGCAATGTACTGATGCAAAAATACTACAAAAAGAACTGCCCACAGAAGGAAGTTTTGAGACAAAAAGCAGAATTCTGAAAGCATAGAAAATTTAATGGAAAAATCTAACAGTGTAAAATACTACACTAGAGAATATCCTGACAGCAAAACACTTCAGAGTTTTGTTGAATTCTTATGAATAAATTCTGACTTCTTTATTAATAAAGAGCCTTGATTGTTGAAAATGCAACATTACTTTCTATCTCCCATTATTTATGGACTAATATACATGTAGTTTTTTAGATGCTCTTACATGATGGTTCTTCTGTTTTTAGACAAGGCAATTGTGACTGTGACACATGATTTCTTGATGTTGGAAACATCTTTATGTTAGTGACAATCTTCCATTTAATTTCCAACACCAGCTATTTTAAATGATTCCTTAGTATCCCTCTATGTATAAGAACCAAACTAGCTTCCTTTTATGTCATTATACCACCTCAGAGTTAAAGGAGAGAGTAATCAAATTAGAGTGGAAGATCCCTGGGTGGGTGACAGCAGAACACCACACAAGCAGGCTGGAAACTGGAACTAAAATGTTGCATGACATGTATTAGGATGATTTTTTAAAAAAAAAAATAAAAATTAACTATTGAGAAATCATCGATGAGTTACTTTAAAAGAAGGAGCAAGTGCTCACACTTGCAAGGTATTCGAAATCCTCTGAATATTTATTTATAAAGCATAAACATTTACAAGTTCTATTATCTTTCTGTGTTTGGTCGGAATGTGTTGGAACTAGAATTATCCTAGCTTCTACTATCAGTAGACTGGAATGCAAGATTAAGGATCAGTATATCTGGCTGAAGATTCACCTGGTTCAATATTCTTCCCCTGACAGTGGCCCAGAGAGCATGTGTAGGTCAGAGTGTAAGGATAAGGCAAACATGTAGTGATTTGTTTGTGTGCCCTGCTTGACAACTGCAATTATTCCTTCAGGACTTCCCCAAGTGGGAACTGATGGACTGTAACACCTTAGAGTGAATTTGTCATCTGACTTAGTTGGATTTTTGCATCCATTTTGGTGTCCTAGTGAGTGAGTAGTTCCAAGACTTATTCTTTGAAGAAGCACCTCCTTTTAGCTCTCTTGATGCTGTAGTAGAATTTAACTGGAGGGAGTTGACAAGTCTGTAGCTTCTAGATCCTAATTTTTTCTGATATTCTTTTTGTATGCTAATATGGTTTTGAATATACTATGATTATATATGTTTAAGGAGTATTGATGTAAATTTAAACTGAAGAATTTGGACTTCACTGATTATTCATACTGATTCCTTGTAATGAACCATACTAACTTTAGTACAGTAGAGATGGTGATTCATGAAGTGTTGTCTGCTTCAGTCTAGGAACGTATTTTTGGACTTGAAATTATCCTTGTTCTCTAAAAATAGTCATGATCTTTTGAAAAAAAAGATAACTGGTAGCTTAATATTGTAAAGGCAGTGTGTAATTCCTTAATGTAGTATAGCAGGGTAACTTGCACTGAATCTTTTCCCCAAGTTAAATTTTGCAACATATGCTTTTCCTGTAAATCATTCAACTTATTTCTTGAAGCAGCTTGAAGGTGGAGGAAAGAAGAAAGTGGAGTGGTTGGGATGGATTTGGTGTTGAAGTAAATGAAATATATTAATAGAAGCTAATCAAATTTTATGAAAATTCAGGTAATATTATTTTATTTAGGGTTCTGTGCAACACTTAATACGATTTGGAGCTTGCTCTGGTCAAGCTATGCCTTTAACACCAATACTTTTGTCTTAAAATCTCTTCTCTTAAAAATTAATGTTTTTTAAATACGTGCTGGTGGGGTTTTTGTGTTTTGCTTTTTTTTCTAAATCTTGAGTGAATCAGTCTGAACCAGCTTCCTAGTACTGAATACCAGAGAATGCTTAAAAAAAAAGATTGCCGTATGTTTTCTGTACTAGAACCTTCTGTTACTGGTGGCTTAAGCTAATGCTACTGAATGTGAAAATGAAAATTCAATTTAAAAACATGACAATATCCATAATTGTATTTGATAGCAACTCCCTTGTATTTGCACCTCTGACTCTTTCCCAGGCAAGTGGAAAGAGCATCTTTAATTTCATATACTGGAAGTTCTGATAAATAAAAAGGCTGAGGCATATTGAAAAATGTATGTCATTTTTATTCACAAGGTCTGTCAGAATTTGATCTTTTTGTAAACATGGGGCTGCTTATGTGAACTCTTGGGGAAATTGTGAGAAAGTTTGGTTCTCCCTGTGTCTTAGGAGACATTGGCACACCCAATTGGGTGTAGAAGATGTCAGCTGAAACATCTGTGAGCCTGGCAGAGCAAAAACTTGAACCCAGCTCTCTGCTATGTGCCTAATGAGTGCTTTGTCCATCGGTGTCTTCTGTGTCTTTTCACATATATTTTCATAAAGGTTTTGTTTCCATTCTACTATGGAGTAAATACCAGTGGTTTATAAAGTGAAAAAAAAAAATTCTTCCTTTTTAAAAAAACAAATATATGTAAGATACCAGTCTCCAGTAAAAAAAAAATTTAATCTGCTTTGAACAGTAAGATTGATTGATTCCAGGAAAAAGTAGTCTTCTGTGCTGTTTTAAAGATTAAAAATAAGAGGGGGAAAAATTAAATAGGGGTCTTAGCCCATCACACCTTTATGATGAAACGGCATTGCTAAGGATTACAATAAAACCTTGTTGTTATAGTACTACTAAGGCACAAATCTTGTCTTGTGTTAAAAAAATCAAACAAGGTAGAATTAACTCAAATGACTGTAAGGTCTTGCTTTCAGAATCAGGGAAGTAATTTGAGGGCAGAATTTGATTCCAAGTCAGTGACAGCTTGGCTGTGTATAGGTTTGTTGACTATGTGTTAGCAACAGTACCATGATAACATTAAAATTAAGGTTTTTCATGACAGTTGCTATTGAACTTGTTTCACTCAATGGTAATGTTTTTGTATAGACAGGTGATTATTAGCTTCTTAATAAAATACAGTTGGAAGTGACATTTGGTTCCTTTGTTTGTTTTTCTGAGAGAAGTTTTGCCAGAAGATGTGGACCCTGTTTACTGGTTTGATGATGATGTGCTGAATAGGAAGCTATACTTTTAAAGACAGTCCTAATTCCCTCTCTAGAAGTGTTTCCTGGCTTGTGCCTTGCATCTAGTTATGTCTCTTGCTGCTTCTGGCCCACAGGAAGCCGAAATAAATACCGGAAAATCAGAGATGTGCATTAATATTGAAAAAGAAATGTTAAGCTACACCCATATTTTTTCTGGCAGTAAGCCCTGTGAAAATAAACACGGAGGTTATTAGTACTCCTGATCTGAATAGTTTACTCAATAAAGAGTTTAAAATAAGCAACAATAGAATGGTGAAGCCTTCATGGGACAAGCTAATGCCTTTCTTATGCCCTAAATCTTAAACCTGGATCATCACTATAGGGTCTTAGCTGCAGTAAACAAAAGGGAGTCTGAAACCAGGTGCCCAAGCTATAGACACGAAGTGTGGTGGTCACCTGAAACAGTGCCCCCACTTGTCCTACTTTTAAATGATATACCATGATTTTCAGAAAATGGGTATAGCTGGGGAACAATAACATACTTATCATAACTTGAGTTTCTGAAAATTTATTTTGCACATTTCTGTAGGCAATTTCTCTAAATTGATTTAAGAAATTACAGGATTTTGTTGAAAGTCCAGTCCTATATAAGTGTATCAATTTCAATATCGTGTTCTGGAAAAAAAGTTGTTCATTCATTGGTGGAATCAACTGTAGTTTTCTGGTTGCTTCTGAGACTGTGTGTTACAGGAAGCTTTAATTTATTGCTTTTGTTCTCTGATCTTTGTTAGAAACTGTTCCAGTCAGTATATGGGTAGTTGATTTCTCCCACTGCTACTGTCACTGTTACTACTCTACACTTCTTCCCTGATGTCATTTAACATTTTCTTATAACTATCTTATTAACAATCAGAAATATACTATAAATATTGCATTTCTAGCAATAAAACATGAGATTTTGTACCCAGAAAATTTTTATACTGTTTTGCTTTAAATCTTCCTTCATATATCCTCCACTCGCAAGTTGGACTTTCTTGACTTTATAAAGTCAAAGATAGGCAACAGTGAATGGCCAGGAAATATTCCACAGGGAACTAAGTTTTCTGACTAGCATGAAATTGTGGAATCTAAATTCAGTTTACACATCCTTGTGTTGTTACCATCATAGGTCAGCACTACTGGCTTTCCCTGGTCTCTCAAACCATCCAGCTATCTAGAGGGACCTTACTTGTCACTCAGCCAGACAGTCCCCTTAGACATCTCCTGATACAATAGAATCCCTCACTATCATCATCTCCTTCTTTCTATCCTGTCCTCATCTACGTGCTTTTTGCTCGTTTTGAGCAAAACTTCTTTCTATCTCTGCTGTACTACAGTTGAGTCCTAATGTAGAAATTTGACCACTTGGATCTAAGTATTGCCTTTTTTTAGCTGAAAGTGTAACACCAGTCACAACACTTTTAGGTCATTCTGGTCTCTATTAATAATTGTGGAACACTTTTAGTCTAACTGGTTTGGGGATTTTTTTTCCCCCTAAGTTAAAGTAGGGTCCCAGTTAGAGGTGTACAGAAGTGTTGGATGTATGTTACTGTGTTCTTTCAGACGGGTGAGCTGACAGCGAGACAGACCTGTTACAACTAATTTTGACAAGGGCAGTATTTTATTTACTTGCAGGGATGTTATTTAAGATACTAGGTTTTTATTCACAGCTTTCATATTGAAATCTCCTAAACCAGAAAATTTATGTATTTTTTTGAGTCCTAACCCAAGTGTCTTTTTTTAAAGGAGTTTCTACAGTGGAAATCACAGCAATCAAGGAGGAAAATACTCTTATTACAGACAGAGATTCTGTGCAGGCTGAAGAGGCTGTTGAAGCAAAGGAAAACTTTCACCTAAAAGAACAAAACCAAACATTGCAGTCTCTTTTCTCTTTGCTCCGTGAAGAGGTTGAGCAGATTGATTCAAAGATTCTGCCCCTGTGTCTCCATCAGGTACTTCTCTAATTCTGGGGTGCTGCAATCTTGGTTTTATTTGAGACTTTATTTCTTAGCAAAATATTTATGCATTTTTTTGTGATAATGATGCTGATAAGGAGATGGTCAAGGCAAATATTTCCTTTAAGGTGTTCTAATATTTATAACATTATAAATTGCCTTGTAAGTGTATTCTGCAGTTAGAGGAAACTCCAAAGGATGAGTTTTCTAACTCCTCAAATTATTAAATTCTAGTTTGGCGGGAAGATTTGGGAAAATCACTCTTCAATATAAATTAAATATGGTTTATAAGACAAGTATAAGACAGCAGATATCCAAATAACATTTTAAAAGTAGAATTGTTGTTGCTGTTGGAGACTTCTTCATGCATGAATGCTAGGGTTCAAGGTTTCTTAGTGTATACCTTTATATAAACACAATTGCTAAACCTGCAAGACCAAAGGGTAAACACTGGCCAATACGTTGGGGTTTTTTCTGGAGATAATGAACATGTGGATAGGACTTAATGCAGTATTAATTTATAAGTTAATTGTCTCAGACTAACAGTGGACTAGAAGACTTTGTTTGGCAGTTGTTCATGAGTCAGAACAAAGGTAATTTTTGGAAAACAACACAGGGCAAAAACTTCAAAATGCTTTGCAAACACCAAGGAGTATCGTCGAACATGATGGAGGTGAAATCTTATTTGATACTTTTTAGATGAGGAAGCCACACCCTGAAGGTAACAGCCTTTTGAAACTCATACAGGAACTATCACAGAACCGAGAGCAGAATCTGCATTTCCAGACTCAGACATGTACTCAAAAACCATCTCTATTTTTCCTAAGAAATACCAAGCATTTTGAAATGGACTGTTAGCAGGATCATGACATGCTTTTTAACTAGGGGGAGGGAGAGAAAGGGGAAAGGATTTTAAATTTAACAGTCATGTAAGGTGAGTCTATTAAGATTTTTTTTCCTTTTCTAGCAAATCTAGTGTCATATTCAATCTTTTTTTTTTCCAGATTGCTAATACATCTTGCCAGTAACTTTCCCTATGCCAATTTTAGCATAATAAGGTTGAGAGGCAGCAGAACACAATTGGTAATCTAGACCCCTCTGTCAAATTGCTGTATTTTCTAGATTCTACAAAAGTGCCTACTTGTTAAGCCCTTCATATTATGATTACCTAAACTGACACGTCCCAAAGATTTTGAGACTGAATTTTTGTGTGCTACCACAGAAGTCATTGGAGTGTCATCTATGAGGTGCCTCAACCTGAATGTTTGGGTATCAGAGTGCCTGCAATTCCTGGACACATTGTACCACCGTGGACCTTGCCTCACAATGCATGGCAAATAGGAAGACTGCCAACATTCGCTGTCCCTGAAGACTAATTAGTTTCTTCTTATAAAGGTCACTGATAGTGTAGAATTCATATTTTACCCAAACTGAATATGAAAATGCAAACCAGATGTTTACAACTATCAACTAAAAAGATCACAGTACATCCTTAGCACTTCCATGAAAATTATAGATTCCTAATTTTTTTTTTCACTTTTGCAGATAGCTGAGACCTATTTTCAAGAGGAGGAATGTATCCTTTTACTTGTAGAAATTGTTACGCAGTACTAAAATAATGTCACATGATAATGCATAAATGGCAAATGCTTTACTGTTGACTCACATTTGGTCCAAAAGTTATAATAATTGAACTCCTGGTTTCAGTAACTGTGGGAAAGAATAATCATATTAAACCTTAAAGTTAAATTACAATTTTAGAAAAGGTGGACTGGGATTTCCTTCTTACTTTTAAGGGTAAATTTTCAGGCTATAAAAAGATGAGGCAAGAGTGGTAAGCCCTTAAGGTTTATATAATTCATTAAAATGCATCATATATTACAGAATTTGTGCATACAGGTTGATTATTTCTTTGTGATGTAATTTGTTGCAAACAAAATACAGCAAAACAGACAATTGTAATGGCTAAATAATTACAGGGCATAAGAAATCTAGTTGAATTATCTTAGCCTGCAGTACGAGACCAGAGAACCAACTATTGCAATATGATAAAAACGATATAAAAAATAAAATATTCATCATGGTATTAGAAGACTACACTTCTGTCTCAGTCATCCTAATTCAAAAGCATCCATTAGAAAGTCCAAAATGCACTGCTCAAGTCAAAGGCATGGAAAAATTCTGTTGTGAATTCTGGCAATGCAGGGGAAATACAGTAAACTTACAAAACATGACAGACAGTTCCTCTTTCATCGAAGTTGCTTTAATTGAAGGGCACTGTATTTAAAGCTGATCAAAGGAAATATTTTTTAATGCAATGTACACCTGATGTGTGGAATTCAACACCACTATATAATGCATATTTATGAAGGATATCTCCTCCGTACTTGCAGCCATCAGTTTCCTGGGGTTAATAAAGAACTTGCTTGATCATGTTGCATTGTATTAATTATCCATGACAGACATTTTAATTCATCCAGTGTGGAACTTCATATTAACAATAATTCAGGGTTTGTTACTGTGATCCTCTTAGGCTATCTCTCTGATCTGTAATTCTGTTTCTAATAACAGATTTCTTGAAGGCAGGGAATATTTTTTTCCATTAGTATTTTTGTTCATAAGCCGTGTTATGTGTATATTGCATGAGGCTAGCAAGAATAACAAGTGCTGGTTGTGTTTTTGTAATAATTACTCCAGTATTTTAATTAGCATGAATAATAGAAAATGTTTTTTCTGTATTACTAAGAACCTCATTCACTGTATTCTATACTTATTTTAGAATTACGTTTCAAATAGCTGGCAAAACAGCTTTAAACAACACAACTAACAACTTAGGCTTGGTGGAACTACAATTATCCTGATTGTTATAAAATATATGACTGTATACCCTTGTGAATATATTGACAGCCCTGAGGGAGGGGAAAGTGTTCTTCATAGAGAAGAAATTAAGCAGAATCTTCAGGAAGACAGAAGGTAAACTCAGCAGTACAACAGTGCTGTATACAGTGGTTGAAAAGAGGTGACTATTTTTTGAATGTTTAAATTAGACTTTTTTTTTTAATACTGTCTCCAGCTGATTGGTAGAAAGAAGCCATATTTTCAGCTAGTTGTGGTTATTGGCATATAATTGTATTTCTTGAGAGATACATGCTGGTATTTGTGTAATTGTTTTGCTTTTCATTTTCCAGAGGTTTCGTTTTTGTCTAAGAGTTGTCAGCATAGTAACACTTTGTTTGGATTTTTTTTCTTTTTTTGGGCTTAAGGCATGTGAGAAGAGATAGCTGCTGAAAGAATAGGATTTTCATTTTTGGAACTTTTATGAACTTATTTTACTTCTTACGTGCTGTTTTCATGTCAGGTGTTTTCTTTCTTGCACAGAATGGATGCTAACCATTAATCATTTTGATTCACTTATTTCAAATTTCAAGTGAATGAATAATGACTTCCCTTTCAAATATGGTGCCCAATGTAAATCATAGCATGTCCACATATGTGTGCATTTTACTTTAACCTTCCATTCAGATGAGAAGGCAATGAAGTTCATTCAGCTGGAACGACTGTATCATGAGCGACTGCTTGCAAATCTTTCTTCCATACAGGAGCAGTGGGGTGAGTACCAGCTAAACTAATATGGTAAAAGAAAGAGTTAATTTAGTTTGTACTTTTAAATAATAGAGTATACATACTGCCAGATTCAAAAAGTTATATAGCAAAAGCAGCACTTAAATCAGAATTTCTCTAAGCTTGTTACAAGAATATACAAATACAAGTATATGTGCTTTACATTTGTTTGCACGTATTTTATGATAAAGGTGCAAATAGTTTGTAATTCTTTATTTTATTAATTAAGACTTTGATCAAAAGTCATTTTGAGCTTATTTTTGGGTTAGAGTTGGTGAGTCTGATATGACAAAAATAGTGTGCTATGAAAGAATAGGGTGCTGTTTTGCTTAGTCTGAAACAACATTGTAGAGCATATGCAGAAGAGTTGCCAATATTTCCCCATTAATTAGTTTCCACTGTATGTTTTATGTTAAGCAAATACTACTTTTATAATATTTTGTGTAAAAATTATTTTGATTTAATCTAGAAAGAAAATGGAAAACAACAGTTCCTAGTCCAGTTACAACATTGAGGAATTCAGCTAAAGAACTGAGTGGCCAAGAGCTGGAAAAGCTTACTAGAGTTTGCTCTTCACATCTACAGTATGTATAAGAAAACAATGTTACTTTTTCAAGTACTTAGTGCAGTTATTGTCTCCTCGCTCGTATATGTGCTTTAAAAGTAGTCAGTGTCAGATTTGAACTTGATTATAAAGTGGTGGTTCTTTTTGATATGTAACTAAATCATTTTAGTTACCATCAATTTTTGCAATGTTTTAATATGGTTTGAGGAGTATGTGGCAACTCAATTTGAACTGTTTTCAGTCAATCACTAGTTTTCCGGAAATGAAGTTTTGGGTCTTAGTATTTCAACCATGGTAAAAATCTGAATAGTGTTAATTTAGGAAGAGAGAGACTGTAGAACTGATGATGGTGTTTGTGTCGACTGTTTTAATCATTGCTTTTAAACGCAATTGCCCAGCACCCATATCAACCCAGTACTTTTCCATCGAATTTATTCCCAGATCTTCCACATTTTAGGACAATTCCTTAATGCTCCAAGTAGTTCCTGTTAATTTCATATAGGTTGCATTAACATTACGAAGCAGTGATTCTGTAACTCCCCAGCATTACACTGTTCTGAAAAGTTGTGAGATCTTGGTTCATACCTGCTTTGCCTGATGCATCAGCCTCCTAAATCAGCATATGGCAGTAAAATAAACTTGTGGACAGTGCCTAGGGTGCTTTTCTGGGTAGTAACACATACGGGATTGTACCCATCAGGAAGGAGAAGATCTATTTTTTTATAGGGAGTGTCCTGATTTTAAGGGACATATGGAAAAAATTGTACAAACTGCCACTGAAAAATGATCAGCCAACAACAATAAGGAAACTGACCACATTCAAAGGCTGTGAAAAGACCTGCTTATGACAGGAGAGATATTCTCAATCAGATGGGGAGAGAGAACTTTTTCAACTACATTTGCATTGACTTAGTCAATCTGGATATAACAAAAGCCAAAATGATCCTGTTTTTCATAGAGAGGACAACTTGGCTATCACGTTTTTTCTTCTGGGTAATGATACTAAAGTCTGAAAACACCCAAGCTGATTGCCAGAACCCAGGTAGGGATTGTTTATTTGTAGTCCAAACGCCTTTGGGAGGCAGCCCCTAGAAAGTATGCTCCTGCATTTCCACAGGAACAGGAGGCAGGTCTAGTCACCGTGGCTGCACGTTTACACCTGCATCATGCTGCTGCTGAGAGACTGCACTCTGAGTGCCTGCAGGCTTCCTCAGCCTACATTCCCTTGCACATGACTTGGCAAGGCCACAGAAAGATTACGATTCAAGTCTGTTGCGATTTGTATTCTGCAACAAGCAGCACCTCCCTATAGTCACCTGGATTGTCACCTTGTAACTCTGCTTTCTCCTTCATTCCAGTTATGAAATATCATTTCCTGTTCTGAGAAACCCTGCAATTCAATAAAACTTAAGGCTTCTGTTCATTTGCCCTGATTAGTGCTCTGTATTTAATATTATTACTCTTTCAAATTCTCTAGGCAAAAAAAAAAATTGCTTTTATTGTTTCATATGGTGGTTTCTTCCTAAGCTTTAAATTCAATTTATTTTTTAATTCAAATTAGATTTTAATTTTTAATGAAGGACATGCAGGTCTTGGAAAATGTGAGCATTTTGCTTTTGTAATTGGAAGTAATGCAACTTTTTCTGATACTCAAGGTTTACATTTTTACAATGGACATGTTTGTTCTTTAAAGACAATTTTGAGTGTCCCTTATTTGAAGTTTAAATGGTAAAACTTAAAAGTAAACAGAAGTTTTTATTAGAGAGCATGACCATCAGTACTTGTGTCTCTCATATTCTTTTTGCAGTAGTTTTAAATGAAATGCTCAGCATTTTATCTTCATTGGTGTATGAAAGACTGCAAGACAGATTGTGTATAATAAATCACATTGTGCATGAATCTCCATACAGTTTGCCAAGTCCACACTGACTGTTACCATTGCTGATCCGCCTGTGAACCTGAGTGTAATCAGAGGGAGCTGCTGTACCTTGCATTACCCAGAAAATGTGTCCCAGTCTGTGGAGAGGCAAATATGTTTTGTGGGCTTTTTTTTTTTCTCCATTCTTCAATCTCTTTTAGAGCAATCAGTATTTTTAGTAGTAGTAAATATCAAGTCCTTACATGATTTTTAAAGTTGATAGAGCTCCTTCTGAGCTTAAACTTCTACAGGAATTTACATTTCTTGACATGTTGCAGTAAATTTTCTCCTGACTGCTTTCTCAATTAGGTGGAGCAATATTAGGGCTAATTAGTCTTCCAGTGATAGTCACACAAGTACAGATCTAAGCTTGAAAGTATGCTGGCATGCTGACGCTGCCTCAATGTAAGAAAGGTTCTGTGCTAATTTTAGAGCAGAGCAAAGGTTTGTAAGATTTCAATTACATTTATGATGAAGAATGTTGCTACTAGGTTGTTTAATTTATTGGTTTTTTTCTTTATTGCTACAGGCCACAGGCATCCAAAAATAAGGTAAGTAGCTGTGTAATTGAATTCTGCTTCGTAAATTTTGGTAATAAAAGTATTTTAAAAAATATTAAATAAAATCTTTCAAGTTTTGAAGCTGTTTGAAATTTGAATGTCTCAATCACAGCATTCCTGTTTAATTCCAAAAATTACAGGAAATACTGTCATATTTTACAGGTAGTAGCTGCAGAAAATACATGGGAAGGCAGTTGTTTGCCTCAGTTAGTGGAATCCAAAAATTTAAAGGAAAGAGAAGCTGTTGCTTTTAAATCAGGTATGTGTGTGTGTGTATGTATGTAGATGTGCACACATCTGTTTTAAATGTTATGCTATAATGGCATTTGAAGTTATTTCATTTGAAGCTACGGTGTTTGTCGGATTTCCACAGATGCACAAATGGATGAAGTTGTTTTTTTTTCATGACTGTACAATGGGCATACTATGCAATTTTAATTAGTCATTGATATTCAGAATTGTTAAGTAATTCTAGCCTCCATCAAAAAAAGTCTTAAATGTACATGCATTTATAGCAGCTTTCATAAGCTGCAAAATTGTATAAAACTAGACATAAGATACATAATTTGTCTGTATAAAATAGAAGGTAAACAGTCTCATGATAAATATTCTGAGGTGTGGCAGTTCAGTATAGACTAATAGTATTAGTAACTATTTTAAGTTACACACAGTGTATTGATTTTGAGATGTATTATTCTGAAACAGCATAAAAAATGATAAAGCTCTTGGTGGTCCTGAAGACAAAAATATACTTTAGTTAATTGTTGTCAGTGCACACTTTTATGTCAGCCTCATTTTTCTTTTCCTGCCTTGGGGCAGTGGCTATTTCGTTTGAGTAATTTGTTAGAAATTTTGGGTTCTTAAGAAACATTTACAAATTGTTCATGAGTTGTTGAAGTGGAACCAGAGCAGGGAAGAATACTGGTAGATTACCAGGCTGTGTTTTATCTCTCTTCTCTTTGAGGAACAAGTTTTGGTGTTTTTTGGGGGTTTTTTGCCACATTCCAGTTGTCAAAGTTGGCCTACACTAAGTACCTTTCCTTGAAACCAGCTAGAATTTATCATGAATGTTGGCCTAATTGATCTTAGAAGGTCTCTTTCAAGCATGTGTCATCCAGGATGTTCAGGGAAATCATAAATTAATGAAGACACAGGGTCACAATTCTCTACATGTGTGGATCTTCCTTTTCTCTGTCTTTATTCTTGTAACCTAAATAAACATAAAACATTGAAAACATGAAACAAACTTGTTCTAAAGTTCAGAAAGCAGATCAAAAGAATCCAGGGGTTTTTATTTTTGGATGGTTGGAAATTCCCATGGAAAAAAATTAGGTGATTACAATTTTCCCATTGACTTTATTCCAAGTGGAAACAAAAGCATTCTGTAGAGCAGAATTTCTGAACAGTTAAAAAATGTTGAAATACTGTAATACAACATCTTGAGTTAATGTGGAAGTAATAAGTGGTGCAAATGGATTTTTTCACACCTTTCTCTTAATGTAAATCTTGTCCAAAAATTTCATCAAAATCTTTGAGTTCTTGTGAAATGTTGGTACATTAATAAAGCTATGTCATCCAATAGAAAGCAGTTCTGCTGAGAATTTTTCAGCAGTGGTAAATATTTTCAATACAAAGATAGGAATATTTCCACCCTAACTCTAGTTTAAAGTGTTGAGATTTGCAAAAGATGCCTTTCACAAGATTAGCATGTTCTGAAGGAAGCAATGACTTGTCTCCCTGACAGGTCCAATCAGCTGTTCAGGCAGCACCTTGTCATTAGCTGCTGCTGCCCCTCACAATGTCACTCCCTCAGTAGCATGGGGATGAAATTTTTTTGTGTCAGTTAGAAGAATTTGGGTAGGGAAGGCTTTGGTGTGAACCAGTGCAGAGATTTGACAAAGGTGATTCATAACTCTGAAATAATATTCAGGCTGTGGCTGAGTGATCCAGTTGGGGACTAGAAGCAATACAACCATTTGGGGCTGGTTCTTGATTTTGCCCGAACCCTAGCAGAATCATATACTATAATTACCCTACAGCTTCTAATATTTAACCTATTCAGCAGTAGCTGAAATTCTTCCCAATTGAAACTTAGAATACCTTCTCATTGAAAACTTAGAATGCTTGACTTCTGCTTTTTCGGTGCTTTTTTTCTCTACACAAAATGAAAAATTAAATGAAAAATGGGAAGTAAACATGTAAACATTTACTTCTCCTAGAAACTTATCTGCCCATCTGCATGGAGAACTGCTTCACTCGTTTAGCTGCTTGTAATAGAAGTCTGACTTACAGTAAAACAGGAAAAGGAAACTTTCAAGTGGTTTGAGGATTGGTCTTCATATGAATTCATATTAAATAAGAATTTATGTAGCAATTATCAATAAGAATACATGTAATACATTGTAGAGATGGCTATATTACTTTGTAGAGATTGTTGCACTGTGCTTTCAATCAAACTTCCTTAGTAATCTAAAGCAAAAATTACTCCATTGACTTGCTGAAGGCATTTGGAATGTAGTTTGAGCCTCTGTAGACAGTTGATCCTAAGAATTCACAGTTCCTGTATCGAGAAACAGCTTTGTAAGTAGTCAGCCAGTCAAGATTCCTGGTACAGTCACTGAATTAGTTTTCTGCCCTTCTGAGCAAAGGTTGTGAATGATCTGTTCCATTACATTTTCCTTTCTGGCAGATTTTCACTCTGAGTCTACCGAAAGAGAGAATTGGGCCCTTAAAGCTATGTGTGTGTGTATATGATGAGATTTGATACATCCTATACCCATGAATTTCTTCAGTTTCTGACTGAAAGCCTTAATAGCTTTAGTGTTAACTGAAGATAAATTAATGTGTATCATGAAAACTTTTCTAATGAAATGCTGAATTTAACAAAACCCTTAGCATAAGCTTGCAGTGTGTACATATAGACCTGTTTCTGACATGGGAAGGAATTCCTTATACCCTGTTTTCTTTTAGGTCCTATGGGATTTGTTTTGAATTGGGAAGAAAGGCGAAGAGGGAGAAGTGTGTATTCCTTGCTGGTAGATTACTGTAGATCAGTATTCTATCTGCTAAGATGTCTTGGATTAACAGGATAAAGTGGGCTATAGGTTTCTGGGATGAACAAAGCAAGAGTTAATTTTAAAGCAACTCTGTTGGGGGGAAAAAACATTTCTTGAATTACAGTAAGTGCTTTTGTTGCTAAAAAACTTTCAGTGGACACTTTGTTGTATCTCAGTCAATCAGCTAAAAATTTCTGCTGCTAGTAGGTATGTCTTCATTTAACTTTGTAGGCAAAGGCATCTTTTCTAATTAAGTGTTCACATATTTGTCTTAACTTGCCTTCAGTCTATAGTGGGCGCGGGTTGTCTGAAGTAGGTGTGAAGAAAATACTGAAAATGCTGAAAACTTGATGTGGAATTTAACAGCGATCATTGCATCTTAGTTCCAGTACCTCTGTGGTTAGATAGCAGTGCTAGGATGATTTATTACTTTCTTAGGAACAGAGCCCTGAGATCAAGGGCCACCTTTCACAGTAAAGAATTTGATTTAATTCCTGATTCCATTTAATCTTTGTGGCATTTGGGGCTGCTGACAAAGATGCCTGTTGTAATGTGGATGCATCCACTAGGAAAAATTGACAGATGGTAACAAAATCTTGCACCAATAATCCAGGCTGTGTTTGAACTCATGACCTATATGTGAAGGGCTCAGTATCCCATTACAAATCCCTTGAGCTATCTACTCATCTGTGTCTAATTTTCAAAAAGTCCTTGTCTCATATGTATTTCTTCTTTCAGTGTTTTACAGAAGTTAGGTTCCTTGTGCCCTTTCTATCTGTTAATGTTGTTCAGATATTTTTCCACATTGTGATTTGCTTGGATATTCTCTTTTTCAATTTCCAAGCCTGTCTTTTCTATACTACCTTGTTTCACTATCCGTTAAGAGGATGACAGTTTGGAATTTAATTCTTTGATACAATGAATTAATGCAAACACTTGTTTTAATGAATGTGACCCTGTTACATGTAACAAGTTTAGGAAATTGCTCAGATTTTAAATGGGGTTTTAACAGGTGAGGAATGATAAATTTGGAACAGAAATCATCAGTCATTCCTGTGAGAACACATACAGTTAATAAGGGTATGGTTTGATATCTTTGTGAATCTGTTCATAACACCTTTCTGCTTTTTCCTATGAACAAAAACATGCAAACGAGTGTTTTCTAGAGATATTAGTTTTTTGTTTGAGGTTATTACTATTTTTACATAGTCTTAATTTTTTTTAGGGTATAGAGTAGAAGGCAGTTTCTAGCACAGCTACCTTATTTTGATATTCCAATTCTTGGCAGCCCCTTTCTCTTTATAAGCCTAAAGCAGACTTTTGGCTTTTAGCTTCTTGTAATGGCTTATAGCTAATAATTTTATTGGCAATTTGAACTAACCATCTACTCCTTCATTGTCAGATCATGCTAATGGTAGGTGAATTCAGAAGCCATGTAGAATTCCTTGTGTTTCTCTTTCTAAGTTCAGATAAGAACAAATGATTTTGATATGTACTGTAAATGTGAATACAGAAATGAGCTGCATCAAATGGCATTTCTAATATGTAAGCTAATGTATATATCCAAGAAGCAGCATCTTTTTATGCATCCTATTATAGGAAATACTGTAGTGGGATATTTCATTTAGTGTTAACCAAAGGAGCTTACTGGCCTACAAATTTAATATTTATTAAATTAATATGATTTCAGCTTCTCTAAAGGAAATTCAGGTATCTCCATGTGTGATAAATACACCAGTATCAAAATAGTTTCCTGTAGTTAAGTGTGTTTGTCTGAATTCCAGGCCTCTGGGAGATGCACTCACATAAAATATCCTTTAGAAGAAAAGTGACTGTTAAGGAAGATATTTACATATATATTGGAAGTAACCCTTTTCAGGAAGGCAATAAATCATGTGCTTTGCTGGCCAGAATGTGTGCCTTTTTTTTTTTTTTTTTTCCCCTGAATCAGGAGTCAGAGACTACTAACAAAAGTTATTCTGAGTGGAGCATAAAATACCTGCCCTTTATGGGAGTGCATTTTGAAGCATTAGGTTACAATGTTATCAAATCACAGTATACTCTTTCCCCCCTGGGCTGATGCTTTGAATCATTTAAAAACTCTGGACCTGTTCTTCCTATTGCACTTAGGTACTGAAACTTGTCCTGGCATTGGACCAAAGAAAGAAGATAAACAGCTGAGCACTATTTCCCCAGGTGAAAACAAAACTGAGAGACAGAGAGAGGCATCAAGTCCTCGGGTAGCTGCAGGAAAGGACCACATGGAGGAGCAGCACTGCAGTGCTGAATCAACATTGGAGCCACACACCCAGTCCACAGGGACAGTGGGCAGGCCTTCCTCGGGCTGTTTATCGTCTGGGGATGCCGGTAAAGATAACAGTTTGCAGCTGAGAGAAAGACAGCTCTCCAAGGATGCATTAAAAATAGAAGGGGCTGGGGAGCCTGGAGTGAAACTCCCTCTTGAGCCAATGGTAGATGCTTTGGGTTTAACAGATGCTGATTATATGCCTACTGATTTAGTTCCTTCTGATAAAGATGTGCAAGCTAATAGAAATCTGCTCAGATCAAAACATGCTTCAGAAATTGCTAGTGGCCAGCTTGGAAATAGTAATTTAAAGCAGCAACAAATACAGCCTGATGACGATGATGAAAAGTCTTCACGGGACAGAACTGCATCAGATGTAAGCTCTGGGTGTAATGAAGTGCCTGAGCATGAGAGTACTGCCCATTCACAAGTGTGCAAGGAAATACAGAGGGCAGCTGGACAGGAGGAGAAGGTAAATAATGAAGAACGAGAAGATTTATTTCTCAGATTTTTAAATGGTAACATAATAGACACTGAAGAATCAGTCTCAGAAAACCAAGAGGACTTTGACAGTGTTCCAGATATTTCACCCGAACGAGCATCTTATAACTCACTGGAAGCTTTATCACTAGATGACAGCTTTTCTTCTCTTGATGAACTTGCAAGAAGGATAGAGATTGCTGAGGTAAATATTATGAATTCTATGAAATCTTTCACGTTTGCCTCAATTAAAATATTTTAGATATTGCCAACTTCAAAATCTGTTAAATGTTCCTTAGTATATCCACTCTTCAAATCTGAAATCTATACATAGTTGTTCTGAGTTACTAAGAAAAAAAAGTTTGTTTTTCATGTGCATCTCCTTCTTGACCAGCAGTGTACTGTGTTTCTAAAAATTAAATTAATTTTTACATGTGAGTATAAATACCTGGGCCTTTTCAGCTTTTTTTATTCTGACAGAGACTGTTAGGAGGTGTTATCATAATTCCTATTAAATCAAGTTTCATCTCAGAGATACACATAATGCCTGTGATGTAACATGCTTCATTTCTATTCATAGAACAAAATTTGCTTTTTTGTGCCTATTCCTTATTGGTGAGAACTACATCTGCATAAATTCTGTGTATGAATGTATGGGCTTCTAATTTTGTCAAGTTTAGGCAGCTTTGTTGTTCCTCCAAAGAAAGCTTCTAAGCCTGAATCCACCTTTCTAAAGCACTGCTGATAGACCACAACAGGAGTGAGTGCTTCATAAGCTAAATTGCTCTTCTGAAAATAGGGAAGATTCATTGCTTTGGGACTTTTTTTGGAGAGTGCATGACAACATCTTTGCTTTATTTGTCTTCTGGATTTGCTGCATTTGCATCCATGGTACCTTAAGAGCTTTTTCTTTAAAGGAAAAAATTCTTTTATTGTGAAATGATGTGATTCCAGATGCTGGAGGGGGAAGACTTGTTTAAAGGTATCTGCTTAGTTCATCTCTATTTTTAATGTATTTAACAATGCAATATCCCTTGGCAGGGAAGTAACAGTAGTTCTCTGTAGATCAGAAGCTAATGCACAGAGACCAAGGACCTCCACGATTATTCAGGGACAGCATCCAAGCAGAGAAGTAAATACAAGGGATCAATGCTGATGTTATTACATGTTTAACAAAATGTCCAAAGCTAGAAACAGAGCGTTTTGGTTTTTCTCCTACTTCAACAAGATCCTTTCCAAGATTGTATCTCTCAGGTTTTTGTGGGCTGTCAGGAAGCATGCCACACACCAGGACTGAGAGCCATGTCCACAAAGCTATACACAAGCTCCTGACAACACACAGATGTGGAAACCCACATACAGCTAATAGGTGTATTCAAACTCTTCGACTAAAGCCATTGGCTTGTGTTCACTTAGAGGATGGTTCTCCCAAAAAAAGAACGTTTTGTTGACAGTCTTTGCTAAGCCCACCTCCATGTATAACAGAATTATTTAAATATTTAATTTAAATGTTAAATTTTTAAATTTAATCTCAGCATTAGATTTCTTTTGAACCCACTGAAAGTTCAGCATTTTAACAGGAGGCTACTGCTCTGTTTCACATCGAGAAATACTAAATTAATCCCATTGCAACTTTTTTTATTGCTACTTTTGTGCCATTTGCGCTTTAGAGAATGGGATAGGAAGCAGCATGTTGATAGTGTTTGAAAAATTATGCTTGTATTAATTGTCCCTGTGACCACTGATGATACTTTACAGGCAGTCTAATTTCATTTCTAGTTTGCTTCTCCAGTGCTTGGACTGCCAGTACTCTGATGGCGGAGTTGAGTCTCTGCAGAGGAAAAAGTACCTTGAGTTTTTCTATAGTACTTTTTCTGGTCATATAAAGCATAATGTTGGCTGCATTGGTGAGAGTCCATCTGAATCTCTCTTAGCAAGAGGCCTGAGCTGTGTGTGAGGTAGGGAGTTTAAATCAGAAAAGAGAAGAAGGATTAACTTCAGTACCAATTCAAGTTTGTAGTATGCAGTATCTGGGGCTGTTTTGCAATGCATGAAATTTCTAGGTGCAGCAGGGTAAATTAAGGACAGCACACCAGCTTGTATTTTTTCATTATACACTTGTATTTTGTTTTTCCAATTAATCTTACCACCCATCACTAGCCTAAGGGTTTCTTTTCAGAAGTGGTGAGCACCTACAGCTTTTCTGGAAAAGACATTGAAAGAAGTTGGCACCCCTGAGAAAGCAGCATTGTTAACTTGTGCTCATTGATTTTGTTTTAGTGCTAAAATAAGGTTGCACTGTTGTTTTGACAAGCAGATTGATCTTTGTACCCATCTGTAACACTTCTTCCTTTCTTGTCCTCTTAAAGCCTTTGAAATTGCATCACTCAGGCTATGTCAACCCAAGAAGATAACAGTGTTTTCATACAGTATTTGTTAATGAAGTATCTAGAAAATGCATTGGTAGCCACATGAATGAAATTAATCACATGAAATATACCAATGGGACAGTAAAAAAAAGAGAGGAAAAGCAATTTGATTGTGATATAAGTTGTTATGGAGTGAATATTTACAAAACTGCCACAAATAAATTAGAATGGAAGGTGGAAGTAAAGATAATTTTGAAATAGCCTAGGTACAAAAATCATATAGTAGGGTAAAATTTTATTAATATTCTTCAATGTACATGTAATACTAATTTATTGATAATGGGGAAATGTAAATACTTGTGTATGTATTTACAGTTAGGATGTTTTGTTTGACACCATACTGAGGTCCAAGACTTGTCTTGTGTAGTTTTGTAATTTAGATACTTTCTCCCTTGCTTTTAGTCTGTCATTTACTTTAACTAATTCCAAGAGTGAAAAGTCCACCAAGTTCTGGCTCTGGCTTTAAATAATTGCAAAACTGAAATAGTACTTTGTATCTTGTACAGTCCCCTATACTGGGTATTTCTTCATTAGTACAACAGATGTGCAAATGATGGAAAAGCACTTTCATTTTATAGAAACAAGTTTCATACAGCTAATAAAGAGCTTTGAAGCACAGTCAGCAGTTGGTAGTAACAGGTATCAGAAATGTACAGCCTCCTCTAAGATTTCTTTGCTGTAATTTCTATGAGAACAAAATGACACACCAGTGGTGAAATAAATTGTAACCTCAATAATGTAAGTTTCATTTTGCTGTATAAAATAAAAGTTTGTAACACAAGCTTTTTATGTGGGTGACAAGTAGGGAAATGAATAAAATCTTTGTTTTTCCTGATTAGAAAATTATAATTTGAAAATCCTTTTCAGAAAGCAAAGATAATGAGACAGTCTACCACAACATATAGCTTTTGGTTGGCAATGCTTGTACCCCAAGAAACGAAGTCTCCATCTACCTGTACTACATTTGGAGAAAATATTTTTGATTCCCTTTTCTCCTGTGTAACTTGGGTCTTGTAATTTTGAGTTTTCAAGAGCTACATTTGCATATGAAACGTTTAATGGTATCTGAAACTATTTATAGCTGTATAAAGGAGCCCTGGTACTTGCACAGCAAGTGTATCAGCAGAAAAAAACAAGTCAGTTGCTCTGTTATGAGTACTGATTCTGCTAAGTTAGCTCCTTTTCAACCCAAATTACTCATGTATTTAATGTATCTTAATAGTAAAAGGGTTTGTCTGTTGCTTTTATTGTAACCCAGGGCAGTCTTGGTTGTTTGTCATACAGTCATGGATTCTCACTTTAAAAAGAAATCTCGTATTGCTAGCAATAAAACTGTAGTCCTTTGCCAAGTAACTAAGTAATACAGCCCACAGAAGAATGCACAAACAAGACAACTTCTTGAGCAGTTCTCTGCATTCAGACCAAAATACTTCATACAATGAACTTTTCTTCCCAGTTTGCAGTGCCTCCTTTTTGGGGTATGGTACAAATAGTTCTAATAGTCAAGTTCAATCTATTTTTTTCTAGGAGCCTGGAGTACAGGGCCTTATTTTCATCGTTTTGTCCAATATATATGCACAACATATTTGTTGAAAATATGCACAATGTAAGAAGCTTTTTAATGTTTTATTAGCAAATGCTGTTTTAAACAGAAGAGACAGGTAGTTTAATTAGAGCTTATTTTTTTCTAATTTGTTGACCTGGGCATTAAACTTTGTAAAAAAAATATATACCTTTTCATTGAAGCAGAATCACTTTCTATTAATGGTGCTAAAAAGAGAAAAGCTAAAATATTTAACAGAGTTTGAATTAACAGTCATTGCTGCTTTCCTTTTTGCCTGTTGGTCAAAATGCCACCACACACCCATATGCCATTTTCAGTTCCTTTACAGTAATTAAAAAAGCTCCAGTCAAAAGTTTTTGTGAAGGCCACAGAGCTGAGTGAGTAAGCTCAGTTACGCAGATGCTCCAAGACCATCTTTTGTTCATTATCAAGCTTAGAATTAAGAAAATATTTGATGTTTCAATAGGGTCCTTTATGCAGCTCTTTCATGTAGTAGCTGTTTGCAATGCAGTCTGGAGCAAGTCTGCATTTTTCCTCCTGTGGCTCAAGTCAAGAGTTGACTTGTGGTCAGCTGTATTAACCACAGTTCCCTTGTTAACTTCAAGTTTGAATAATGTACTCTGCCTTTTCAAATTCCTCCTGCCTTCTAAAGACTGTGTGTGGCAGCTAACTTCCTTGCTTTGGATGTTTAGTTAAGGGGATATGGATCTAATAGAATCACTTCATATATTTCAGAACAAACCAAAAAACCTTAATTACATAACTTGTGAAATTCAGAGGCAGATGAAATAAGGCAGATGAAGTATATTTATGGCATGAAGCTGAGTCAGGGGAGGTTTAGATTAGATATGAAGAAAATGCTTTTCACCCAGAGGGTGGTTGGGCACTGGAGCAGGCTCCCCAGGGAAGTGGTCGCAGCACCAAGCCTGACAGTTCAAGACATGTTCTCAAGGACATGGTGTGATTCTTGGAGTATCTTGCACAAGGCCAGGAGTTAGAATTTGATGATCCTTGTGAGACCCTCCCACCTTGGGATATTCTATGATTCTATTCTAGGTATGAATTACATGTCATGTAAAGGGACCATTTTTCAAAATACAATCTGTGGCTTTTGTTAGGATAGGAGTGTAACACCATCTGCACAGATTTTGTTGCAAAATGAAAAGCACTTGCTTGCCTTTGTAAAGCAAAAGATGTTTAGAATAGAGAAACCTGTGCTGTGTCAATTAGTTCTTTATACATTTAAAATAAATCCTGAAACATAGCCATGTAGGCTGACAGGGAAAGTAAAACCTCATTGTAGCAAGACTTTCCTCCACAAGCCTTTTATGTAACTCTAATCACTGAAACACATTTCCACATAATCCTGTCAAGGGTAGTCCTCTGGTTTTAAGCTTGGAGAGAACTGAGTTTGTGACACAGTCATTCAGAAACTACCAAGAGCTAACAAAGAAAATGAAGTGCCTCAGTGTGAAATGACAACTTGTGGAATAGACCACCACATCTAATTTTGGGGCAGACTGGTACTGTCCCTGGGTGACATACCCACCTAGTGCAGTCTGAGCCACTTGGAACAAGCATGCCAGGCGCCAGCCAGCCTGCTGTGTGGGTGGTGTGGGAGGAGTCATTGATCCTCTTTATGAAAGCAATGATGTAAGTAGAAGCTTAAAATAATCTACTCTTGTAAAGGACATAATTTCATCTCCACCCTCCCAAATAAATAAGTCAAATTAAAGCACTCCTACATGATCCTTTCTTCCTTGTCAAAAGAAGGAAGTGTTGATTTTACTGATGGCCTGTTAAATTTTTGTGGTTGTTCTGCAAGGCTAATTTAACGACTATGTATGTTGAATTAAACAATGTATTTCCATCACCTCCACACTTTCACTGCATTCCAAGTACTTGTTTCTCCAACTACTGCATTGTTTCATTAAATAATCTATTCAAGCTCTTGAGAAGGTAATCGAAAGGGAAAGGAAAAAAAAAAGTGGTAGTGTGGCAGAGATCAATTTTATCCTCTCAGGTGTGATTTTGGGAAATATTAGACTGTTGACATACGCTCACAGCGCCTGTCTCTGTAAGTTGTGCAGGGTAATGTTACTTGTCTGTTTGAGGGCTGTAAAATACTGCCAGACTAGAGACCTGTAGGTATAATTGCCACATTTTTCAGTTAAAATGTTGCGAAAACCCAAAGTTGATCAGTGCCCAATGGATTTTGCTCTTTCTCTTGCTGTGTTCAGTGCACCATCTCTCTTATCTACAGCATGCATTGATGCATTATATAAGCTCATAGCAAGTTTAAGGGCGTAAGTTATGAAGTCACTTGTTTTCAGTGACTTGGAATTGCAACGTAAACAAGTTTTTATAGGTGGTCTAACTTAATTCTGTTACCGGTAGAGTTAAGCACTGAGTTGTCTGCAGCTACAGTGTTACTTGGAAAGTTAGACTTTTTTCAGGTTTTGTGAAAATTACAGGCATTTGAGGTCATCTTATGGAGGAGTTGCAAACTCAATTATAAACGTGATATGTTTCATTTGTAGCACAATGTATACGTATTACTTTTCAATTTAACAACTGTCACTGCATCTGCAGTAACAGGATAAGTATCAGATTAAGTTTTAAGAAGCCCTACTAAAATCTAGAAAGAAACAGTTAAGACGTTTTTTGATGTAAAGATGCTCCCAGGATATAAAAAGGGCATGTTTCCTAAACATGTTTCCTATTTTAATTTCTCTTTATTTATAGTAGACTGAGAACTACTTGGTTATGAAAGCATTTTTCTCCTGATACTTCCCCTGCTTTCATTTCTCTAATAACTAGGAACTTACAGACTGCTCAGCCATCTCAGTATGGCTTAGCATATACTCTTGCAACTAGTCCAAATGCTATAGCAATGAGAAGAGAAGTTGTGGTTTCTTGACTTGTTGACTGTATCGCTGTTTATGCAAGCTGTTTGGGTGACCAGCCTGTAGGGAAGGATTTTTGAATTGCTGCTGTATCCAGAGAGCTCATGACAATGTGGAGCTGGAATCTATCCAGAGCATTGAAGCCTTCTTGTTCCCTGATGTTCTCTCTCCTTGATTTTGTAGCCCTGCTGTAGCTGCTTGTTCACTCTGGAGAACCAGTTGCAGTGCTGGAAAATTAATCTCGCAATAAGTATTTGATGGTCTCTGCAAGATTATATCTTTGGAGAGGCAGCAGCAGAGTGTCATTGACTTCTCATTGCCCTCTGATGATGGTGTTTTTGACGCAAATCTGCCTCACCACTGCCCCATCCCATGTGAGCTGACAAAGGAACTGTTGCAGTGAACACAATGTATGGCCCAAACAGTAAATGTGTGTGTATTTAACTTTGATAACATATAAGGGCAAGCAGTGTCAGTAAACAGCAGATGATACTGCAGCTGTCCAGTGTGTTAAGGAATTGATATCTTCAAGAAAGAGGTTTCTCAAGTGCTGCAATGTTTAAGAAAAATAGAGTAGAAACCCTTTATTAACTGTGTAGCTCATTTCTTCCGTAAGTCATTGTTAAATAGAGCTCATGCTTCGATGTCTCACATTTCTTATACCACTCACTGACTTTCCTGATAGATTGCCCCAGCGGAAGGATTGGTGTCTATACTAAAGAAGAGAGACGACAGGGAGGGAAAAACGATTGCTCAAGTCCAGCAAAGACAAACAAAGAGAAGAGTGCGATTCCAGGAAATGGAAGACACATTGGATCAAGGTAATTTAAAGCTGTTAATTCATGGATTGCACTCTTGGGATGCAAATGATGTCAATCTTTTTGTTCACAAAAGCAAAGCAGGCATTCATTGAACATACTGTCTTGTTTTTTTAAAACTGAATAAGTGAAGGTGATTGATCAAAGATTATTAATCTGTACCCGATTTTGGTAACAAGACTACAGAAGGATACAATAAGCTCGCTTCCATTTTAAAGCTTGACTGAGAATGAAGTCACAGTTTTTTTCCTGAATGATTTGCAAGTGACAGCTAATAGAAGTTCATTAAATTTTATTGCTTAGAGCTGGGAGTTGTAGGCTTTCTTCCTGCATCCATTTACCATGTGAGTAAAGAGGGATGCAAAAGAAACAAGTCTGTTGTGCTTTATCCACTGGTAGCTTTCTAACCCTTTCTAGTAGATGAGGACCTTGGAGAGTGTCAGATTTTAACCTTTCTTTGTTATTTAATATCCATATGTATTTGCTAGCTGTTATTAAATTTTGCTTTACACCTTACCACCTTTATGATGGACTAAGAAATACAGTGTTATTTTGATATGCTTTTCATGGAGTTTAAGATCTATATTATTCAAATTAAAGATATATTAGAAAAAATACTTTTGGTTGCTAATGATGGTACTTTCTATATCTACTGTATATGCCAGCCAGTAAATTATATTAATTAGTGCTTAAAGGTGCATTAAGTGTGTCTCAAATGTTCCTAACCTAAAAGAGAGCATATCCCATCTTTTTTCTTGAAATTATTTTTAAAGTATTTATGTTTTAAATAAAATTTCAGTTAGGGACTCTTTTATGATTTTTCCCCCAAGGACTCAGTGATTCAAAAGGAATTTATACTACTACTGCTATTATTTTAAATCTGATTCCAAACACAAACAAAAAAGCACTTGAATCTTTCTTCTTTTCTCCTTCTTTTACCCATTTCTTCTCCCTGATGTAGAGTGAAGGTTGTTTGGGAATTTTCTGAGAGCCATGTCAATCTGACAGAAGATGCAGATGTGCGCAAATGCAAATTACCAAAGATAAGTGAGGTTGTGAGGATGTAGCAGCACTTCTGCAACCTTTGTATTAATCTTAGTCTGTTACAAACAATCATGCAAAGAGGTAGCAGAGAATAAGTGAAATGTGAAATAACCCTTTATATCACCCTGATGATTTTGTCTCTATCCTTATAGCCAAAGCGAGTTTGTCTGTGTGTGTAAGAGGAAACACAAGCAGTTCATGGTAGGGCAGTCAGTGTCATTACGAATGAAACAAGAGTGTTTCCAAGTGTTTTAGTTTCAAA
This sequence comes from Serilophus lunatus, assembly GCA_013399895.1. Classification (NCBI taxonomy): domain Eukaryota; kingdom Metazoa; phylum Chordata; class Aves; order Passeriformes; family Eurylaimidae; genus Serilophus; species Serilophus lunatus. Next base: position 28,784 of record VXBA01004874.1, on the reverse strand, counting down.
GCTTTCATTTCAACTATTTCATGAAGGAAGGCTTTGGTTGTGCGGCATCCTCATAAGTAAGTCCATTTTGCTCCAGTATAGAATGACTCCACAAATGATATGAGCAAGGACAGGTACACAGACTGCAGAAACGAAGCTATATAATTCGGTTTCTGAAAAGACTGAGAAACGTACAATTCATGGTATATGTTATGGTCACTTTGACATGGTGAACTTTATTAAGTGTGTTTACCCCCTTCCCCAATTGTGATAAAGACCTATCTCAAGTTTTCGTATTGGTTTGTATATCATCCTTTTTCACCTTTCTGCTTTTATTTACAGATGAAGTATCTGGTGGCTCCTGTATTTTGCTGATCCTGCTGTGCATAGCAACTGTTTTCCTTAGCATTGGAGGAACTGCATTGTACTGCACCTTTGGAGACATGGAATCCCCTGTGTGTACTGATTTTGCTGACAACATGGATTTCTATTATACACAGATACTGCAGCGTATAGAAGAACTTAAACACTGGATAGCCTTCTCATAGTTGAAATGAGTGGAGACAGCACATCAAGAACTCACCAACAGTTACTGGAGAGGGTAGAAAAAAATTGTGATTTCAAGTTCTCTAACTCTTGCCACCTGCAGGTGATGTGTATTTGATGATATACTTCTACTTAGATATCAAGAAAATTTTAGTTTAGCAATCAGGTGGCAAAATGTTCACAGCTGTTCACAACTGTAGCAGTGTGGTATGGGAGCATAAAAAATTATTACCTTCACCCTTCTGAGAGTAGGCAAGTCGCTTTTCATCAACTTGAGCGAGTGCAGAAGAAAATTAACTGTTTTCTATATTCTTTCCCATTGCCACACATTGTGTAAGCAATCTCTGGAAGCTTAGTAAAATGACAGCTTTAATTTACAGCTGTTTGTGCAAAGGTGTTGCCTCCAGCTATCATGCAATAAGTCTGTGTTTTATGGAAACGTTATTTTCTTCTAAGTCTTACTGCTTTTCTCCATTTTATTTCTTCTGGTGAGCCATGTAATTACTTGGGTGGAGTGAGAAGAATGCAGCACCATTCACGGAGCCCTCATTTGATGATTACCAGGCTGACCCTGCATCTTATAACTTATGGTGAATATCATGAGGGGGATAAATCTGCTGGCAGATTTCACTAAATTTCCTGGACCTTTACTCTCAGTATTGCGTGGGTTCTTAAAAAAGAAATCATTGGTCTCACTAAACACAGAAACAAAAGTAAGATGTTTAGTAAATTTTTCATATTAAATAGTTAAGTGGCTTTGTCCAATTTTAAAGCACCTGGTAGCAGGTGTGGGGCTAACTGGGTTTTCTGTCCAGCTATGTCACTGACGTGGTAATCACTTTGTGCCTCAGTTTCTTCTCCATTAATGGAGAATAATGATCCTTGCCTTTGTCTACGAATATTTATTGCAATTAGGGCTCATGTCTGATTCATCCCTAATGAGTGCATAGGATCACAGAACTGCAGCCTCTCTCAATGAGCAAATGTTATGTGAAGTGGGACTGATCCAGCAGAAGAGGTTCAGAGGCTCACTGCAGATCCACAGTATGTTAGTGGCCCAGGGTACTTGTTCCAGCAGGTAAAGCACATTTGCATCTATTTGCCCTGCAGTTCTGAGGCCTGTATTGTAAAATACATTCTTTTTCTATCAGCTATAGGAACAAATTTAGACCAGTACAAAGAGTCATTTTAAATGGGTATTTCTATCGCTTGGTGCTCAGCCCTCCCTGTGTGGTACTATGTGAGGGAGTCACTGATAGGTCAGTGGAGGTGAGAATTAGATACACACTCCGGTCACAGAATGGCAACTACTAATAGTAGCAACTATTTTTGCACAGAGCATGATGGTCTAACCTACTGAAGGTGTTAGTGTGAAATGATGCCTTTACACCTCAGGAAAGAGCATTTTTGAGGGGTCTGCTTCACTCCACTCCATGGTTTCCTGCTTACTAACATTGTATGATGCAGTGTGTTCAGGTTTAGGATATTGTTTTGTAAAATGCTTTGAAGTGAAATCTTCAAGATACTGCTCAGAGTTATAGCATTAAATGATCATGCTTTCTGGCATTTGCAAGTAATTGTCCCTCTAGTGAGCTTGGTTGTTCCTAACGCACTGTTACACTTAACGGGTTTTTAAAGTGAAATTTAAAATCATGATTTTTCTAGAATAAACTGCATGTATGATTTCTTATTTTGTTTTCACTGTGAAGGTTTAGTTTATTTATACCCTAGGAAGCCTTGTGTGCAGCTTTATATTAAGCTAGCAAATTTAAAATGCCCAAATTAATGAAAACTTCTGCTCTCAGAATGAAACTTGAGAACAGTAGTTTGATAAATCTTTTTCTGTTTGTTGTCCTCAGAGTATTATAATGCTGGGCTAATCTAAAGGAGAAAGGGAAAGACACTTTTGTATTTTAAAGTGTTACTGGCTGGTTCAGTTTATTATTTGAATTCTGAGTTTATTTATTTAGTTTTTCTTTTAAAGAGGATCTTAATTTTCTTTTTGATAATTTACTCACAGACTAATTAAAAAGCATGCATTCAGTTAAAATATGTATTTATAGTGACTATGTAGTTACAATATACTTTGGGTTTCTGTAGCTTTGCAATGAGTGTTTCAGGATATTAAGTTTATTCCTATGGAGACAACTGTTGATTTCAGGTTAAAAAATCTTTTAAACTTTCTGTGCATTTCATGACCAAAAAGATCAAGAGGTATATATAGATCTATTTATTCAAAAGTACATCAGACGTAGAGGTCAAAGATCCTCTACTTCTGGGCTCATTTATTTGAAACTATTTTAAAATAATTATTTTATTTAAAACTATTTAAAGCAATTTTTAATAAGCATTCAGTTTCTAATCAGTGGTCCAAATCCTGGTGTGTTCGCTTTGTGCTACATTCCTAGTGCAAAGACCCACTAGTATCAGCAGAACTGCCTACAAGATCATGAAGAGATTGGGTGCCACTTTACCAACACCTACCCCTTGAAAAATGAGCAGCCAGGCATTGTATGCAACTCAGCTACCTTACACCTGTAACTTGGAGACTCACTCCAACCTATGCCATGGAACCACACCCATAAAGTCTCTCAGGATTTTAGGGAGCAGAAAGGGCACACACGCACAGGCTGTCCAGATCTGAGCTGCTCACTCCTCAGTTGCAACCAAATGTTTGAGTCTGGATCCACTTTCTGTTGGCATTCCTTTATAAAAAGTTGATAATATAAAATGTTGGTTTGTGTGACAATTCTATTAGTGCAAATATTTTGCATGGCCTGTAGTACATCATCAAACTTGTAGCTACCAACATAACAAAATTTTCATTTCATTGGAACTCCAAAGAGTGTGCAGGTAGGCCTGATATTGGCCATCCTATCTATATATTCTGTTCTCTTTGGACTACTGCTGTGTACTACTTGCTACTGCCTGGGTAGCCTGAGGAGTTAGGATCTTGCTGTCAGATAAATCCAAGTAAAAAGAAATAGTGGATTTAAACAGTTATTCTTGTCTGAATATTTTGAGGTAAAATAATACCAAGCAACAGCTAAGATTGTTAAGGAGGAAGAAAACAGAGGAAAAAGGTTTCTCCCTCACACACACTTGGTGCATTTTAAAGCCTTTTGTGTACAAATTCTTATTCTGCTTGCTTTCCTGCCACTGTCTTTATGGCTGTTCTGTTTGGCAGTAGGGGTAACATACTACACTGGTGTAAACCCATTTGTAGTTGGTAGGAAAATTCAGGGAATGGTTCCGTACTTGACAGTAGTTAAAAGTAATTTCTTAAAATATGACTGAATTTCAGGCTGCTAGTGTACCTTCAGAGAAGTTGTGGCCACTTAATCACTCATAGCACTCTACTAGAAACCCCCACCTTCTTGTTTATTCTTTCAGCATAATTATTTTGAAGAGATTCTTGTGATAAAGAAAAAACAACATGACTTTTGATGTAGATTCAGCATATGCTGCCAAAAAAGAGCTTTCTGATGACATAGTTAACACCCTCACCCCAAATAGCCTAGACTACACCAAGAAAAGCACTGTGATGTAGCGTAGCCACACTAAACTACAGGCTTGTTTTCAAGACAGTTTAAGGAAGCAGAGATCCCACGGCCCAGATATGCCAGCAGAAGTCTGTGATCTAGACACAGCCTGTGTTTAAAATTTTTTTTCCATTATCTTTGCTTTCATACTTGGAAAATGCATTGACCTGGTAGAAGTAGAAGAAAAGGGAAACTCCTGTTTAGGGTTTATCATAGTAAAGGGCAAGTTTGAACTATCAAATAAGCAGAGTACATTGGAAGTCCAGATTCTTGTGTGACTGGGTACTGTTCCATTCAATCACCTAAAGGGATGTTTCCTTAGGAGGGTAACATGTTTGCCTACTTCATACTGTATTTTAAAACCAAGAACATCTGAAAGGAATCAAAACTATTTGTAACAAATTTTGCTTCCTTTAGCAAAAGGAATAATTGTCTTTTTTTTGAAATTGTCACCCAAGCTTGTAATTTAAATACTGTAGCAAAAAAAAAATAAAATAAAAACTGTCCCAAAGAAAATACATGAACTTTTTTGGGTACTGTGATTTCTAAATGTCTAAAAAGACTGAGAGGATTTTCTGTGAAATTCAAGTAAATGAGCAGTACCTCCAATAAGAATTTCATGGTCATGCCCAAACCAGAATGGAAAATGAGAATAAAATGCATAAGGTTTGGTCTGGGTTTTGACATAGTTTTCCTAGTGGGTTGATTTGTCTTTGTTTCTATAGTTAAACAAAATTCCAGCTTCCTCACAGAGCCTTGCTCCTTTAGACAGGCGAGTTTTAAGTACTAAAATGTTGCCTTACTGCATCATTATGAAAACAAATTGACAGGTGGTGAGTGTTAGAATTCCTAGTAACTGGTGGATGACCTGAATAGTGCTCAAAGGACATCTGCCCCTCTGAGCTCAACTAAATAAATAAGAACCCAAACAGTTGCAACTCAACCCAACACAGAAGCCTATGATTTGAATTGGAGCCTGCCAGTGCTACATTTTGCAACACTCCTCCACCCTCTTTTATTCCTTCCGTCTCCCTCTTCCACTACCATTTCTTTCCCAGTAGGAAATAGCATGTGTTCTATCGTTCACAGGACCGTAAGGTTAGGAAGGGTTCTCAGAAAGTCTCTAATTCAGCCTTCTGCTTAAGATAGGATCTACTGAAATCAGACCAAATTGCTCAGAGCTTTATCCAGTCAGGTCTTGACATTCTCCAAGGATGGACCCTGCTCAAACTCCTTGGGCATATTCTTCTGCTTGGCTGTCCTCAGGGTGAAAAAGTTCTTCTTTATACGCTGTCTAATCCCTCTTTCAATTTGTTGTCTCTCATACTCCTGACATGCACTGCTGTGAGAGAGCATCTTAGTAACCTCCTCATAAAAACCATCTCTTCTCCAGGCTATACACTATATTTTCTAATGCTGTCTCTCTGATCCTTCTCACTTTCTTGTCCACAGTTTCATCTTTTCTGACAGGTATCTAGTGTTCTTCTATTAGAATAGGTATCCTGTGTGCTTTTCCCTTTCCTCTTCCGCATTACATTCTCAAATTCAATATTAAGATTTCTAAATTGGCAGTGAGGCCATAGGCAAAACTGAAATAGCAATTAAAACTACTATTGCACTAAAAACTATTGATGACTTTCACTGGTTCGTTAGCATGTAGCAGTGATTTCAGAACTTGTACTACTCTTAAACAGCTGGTGTTTAAAGAATCACATGCCTTAACGAAATAATCTTAAGTATTTCATTAATCTAAATATTTTTTCTCTAAAATAGATACCAAATGAAGCCTAAAACATTTCACTATAAAGTCCTTTTTTAAAAGCTATTTTCTTAGACTGTGGGTTTTTAAGGCTCCTTTGTATTATTTGTGACTTGTATTACTCTGGATTAAATGTCATAGTAATTCTTCCTTGTCATAACATGAGCTTAGTGTTTGCTACGTTTAGCATTGTCCAAAGTTGTGACCATCTCTTGAAGAAAATGATGATGGGGAGTAATGCATGCTCTTTTCTAGAGTTGCTCTGTGACAGCTAAGATTTTAAAGAATTGGTATCAGTGAATTTCAGTCAAAATTGTGCACCTGGGTTCATCCTGAACTTGTAATACTGAAAACATGCTAAAATAAAAAATGTACTCAGCACTGAAGTACACCCAACATTTCTAAGGCATGTCCAGTACTAGACCAAAGTCATCCATTAATCTAAAATTGTTAAGCTGCTCTTTCTTGAAAGCAAGTTTGAATCCATCTTCACATGACAACAGATCTGTTGGCTCTCCCCCTCTGCTTTTTGCCAAGGAACTGTCTGGCAAAGTGTCATCTTTTAACCAAGTTGGGCCCCTGATGTAGGACTCATTTGTTAGACTATTGGGAAGTTTCCAGTAACACTTCTGTCAAGTGGCAGTTAATGATTATGTCCCATTTCATTGCCTGGCAGTGAAAATGAGTTTAAACCCCACCGTTGTGCTTTCGTGGACTCATCAAATTTAAAGCTGTTACCAAAAACAACTTAGAGAGTGAGAGCTGTATGTTTTTCACAAAGTGCCTTGTGCCAAGTACTGCGATGAGAAAACTTGACTGCTTTTCCCAGTTTTGCCAAAACATGTCCAGATTCCACAACTGCTGTTTGCAATGCATGGAATCAGTGCTCCTGCAGTGTTTCCAGTAGTGCACCCCTGAAGCTGGCCACAATTCATTCTGTTCTCCTGAGCTGGCAGCCTTGCACATGAAGATAGTGGTGGCATCAGAAATGATAAAAGCATATACACACTAGAAGTTGAGTAACATGAAGATATTGTTACTTCCATCTAAACCTTATACCTAAAAGTGTACATTTTTTAAAAAGCCTTTCATCTAGTAATCATTCACCAGTTTTCTTTCACATCTTTTTGTTAGAGAAAGAGCCTTAAGCCAAATCCTCTTTTTTCCCCAGAAATAGGAATGAATGGGTTTTTTGCCAGAGAATATGCATCTTGCCACATGATGCTGAGAATCCTCATGCTTATACAGCTTTTCTGCCAGAATTTCTAATGAAATTGGTAGATAGTCTTGGAGGCTATAAGAGCAGGAAGAATATTTTCACACTACTTTTCCTGAGCTAGCTGAATTCAGTGCACTATAAAAAGGACTTGCAGAAAAAAAGGGAGCAGCACTGGTCAATTTCAGCAAGATAAAAGTATCTACCATCATTGAAACTGCAAGCTTGCTTCAAAAAAATCGACCATAAATGACAAAAAAGACTATATTTGAAAAAAGTTACAAAGAAAAAAATATACTGAGGTTTCTTGGTGACTTTTCAAGGATCTGAGGCTTTTATGTAGAAGTTAGTAAATAAAATAAGGGGGAACAACTTATCAAGGTTGTAAAAAGGTAAATACCAAGTATTACTTCTGGGCAAAAGGGCCGCAGAAATAATGTAATAAAGGCCTTAGATCAAATATGGTAATTTTTTATTGATAAAGGTTAAAAAATATTTCTGATCATGATATCTATGAGTGATGGGTCGGTTTTTTATCAGATTTTGCAGAAACAGAAAAAAAATTGCATAATAGTTTAATGACATCTGAGAAGAAAAGTGACTAAGGGTTAAAATATTGCTGAATTCTTTGTAGGACTTCTTAGGAGGAATTGAAGTGGTTTGTACAAGGTCACATTGCAAGGGGAAACAGAGCAGGACCAGAGCTTATAAATCCTATCTTCTGATCTTTCATCTGTTACTGTTTCCCACTAGGACAACAGAAATTAGGAAAGATAAACAAGTACCCTTTTGTTCATGCTATCTTTGACTTCATACAGCTTTGAAGACTTTCTTTAAAGATATTTTTATATTCTCATAAATTTTGTGGTGATTTTAAGGAATCAATTTTATTTCAGGGTTGAACTCCCTGGCTAGTATGCAGCACTAAGCCCAAATGCCATTTTAGCATATTTTTAGTACTTGATACCATCATAGCCATGGTAGCTGGTTGCTATTTACATGCACTAAAGCAAATGGTATCAACAGACCACATGGGAACACAAAGTATAATAGTCAGTCCTACAATCTGAAAATGAGGCTCAAGCTGTCTATAGTCACTTTGTGTTTCGCCATCTAACCCTTAATACTCATGCTCTGTTAAGTACCAGGAAAAGTAACAATGCCCAGCAGAACAGGCCCTGCTGAGAATCCTAATCAAGCCACAATCTATCAGCTCTGCTGGACTTCACACAATACCTATCTCTGTGCCAAGAGTGAGGAAACGAAGCACTGTGGAAAGAAGTTGCGGTCACCAGATACTGCCTTCCAAAAGAAATGAAGTTCTTGTGAGGCACAGAAATGTTTTGAGCATTAAGTGGATGTTGTCGTCACTGTCTGCAAATATGAAAGATGAAAATAATTTCAGCTGTTCTTGATGTCCCTCAAAATGCCTTTAATAACCTCTTTCATTTCAATTTTTGTATAACTAAAAGCTTTCCCTTAGTTCAAGGCAAAGAAGAAAATTGCACAATGTTTTTATGAGGTTTTTTTGGCATGAACTGTCTCTTACATTTTTCTATAAATAGGACACTACTTTTCTGAGTCAATTCACTGGTAATAGTCCATGATTTACCTATGAAGGCAAAATAAATGGCCATTAGCAATAAGTGACTCATGTATTATAAAACAGCCCCATTAAAAGGAACCGTCTCATGCAGTAGGACGATGAAACAATATTTCAGTGAATTAGCTGAATTTTGCAATGCAGAGCAATCCTTGCACAGCCCACCCACACTGCCAGCTCAGTCTGGCAGTTTTTTCCTCTTTTCACAGGGACCTTTCACAGCTACAATCTGCCAGGACAGAGCAGCCAGGGAGGCAAGTATTCTCCCCTTCACTCCTTTGACCACAGAGATGACCAGCAGCTGCAGGTCTCTCAAAGCCAAACAGAACAATCAAGAGGCATCTGTAAAGACATCTGGAGTTTCAGTCATGAAACTCCAGAACTGTGAGTCAAATGTTCTGCTGCCGGGAGATCAAGCAGTGTCCTTCAGGAACTGAGCCTGAAAGTGTTTTGCCTACAGTTCAGCATAGAAGAGACTGCACACTAAGTCCTGTGGTCCTTTCAGATGTACTTTAAAGTAATTGCTATCCTGAGCACTCTCAAAAACGTTATATGAATCTAAACCTGCTGATTTTCCTTAAGTAGAAATATGTTGGAACTAAAGGCTCCGGGAACCCAGAACAAAAGCATCATGGAAACCCTAAAAATACTTCTAGTGCTGCTGAGACTGCCTCGGAATTTCAATATCACTCAAATACGAACAACAGACTTCAAACAGTTTCTTAAGGAAAAAAGGCTATGCTCTGTGGCACTTACTATCATAGAGCACTTGGCATCACAATCATTAATTCAAATATGGTTTAACAGGTTATGTTAGGACAGAGACAGAGCAAGTTTAAATTTTTGTTCTGCTATTTTTCTGAATTGCACCATTACATAGAAGACCACTTTCTTTCCAATTCTGCTCTTATATTCTTTTCTATTTTATTTTCCTCAAATTTTCATTCCTGCCTCTGAACAACATCCCTTTTAACTAATTGGCTCAGTATTTTTTTTGATATGGCCAGAGAAGAAAATGGCTGTGGCTGAAAAAGGCTGAAGTAGGCTTGAAGTAATTAGGAAAGTGTCAAGAACATGAGACTGGAACTTGAGAGTGTTTGATTTAATTGTCTGCTCTCCTGCAAATTTCCTATATGGTTTTAACCACATCACTTAATTCTCCTGTATTTCAGTACCCTACCTATGTAACAGGACAATTCTCCTTTAATGCTCTCTGTGGCTATGCACCAATGTGCATTCTAGTGACCCTTATAGTGAGTGGTAATTTCAGAAATAAAACATTTTAAGCAGTATCAGCAACTTGCTAGTCACGCTTTGACTGAGATGGTTACCCTGCATTGTCACAAGTAATTGCAATGAACCCTACATCTGAAAAAAGAAGGTAAGAAAGCTCTTCTTGTTTTTGACTTTCTCTTCTGAGTTTTCTATGAATATGATATCTGTAGGAAAGAAGCATTGAAAAATAGGGAGATACACCAGTATTCCTGCCAGGTTTTGTTCTGTGCCATCAGGTAAAGAAATTGTACCAGGTTTTAATTTTTTGTGTGAGTTGCTTTAGCACCATAATGACTACACTGACATTCTACAGCTATTTTTAAGCTACCTGTAAAACTGGTTTTGCATCGGAGCATTTTGCTATGGGAGTGAGGGGTAAAGCCAGTTACTTGATGGGTTTCAGTCTCTGGTATCTGCAGTGCATAGACTTGTTGCTCCTCCCCACTTTATACTGCGGGCAATGGGGGAGAGCTTTTAATGGTCTTAATATCATCAATGGTCTCTGGGAGGGGCAGGAAGGGGAGGAGGATGTGTGTGGGCAGAAACAGACTGGAAAAAACGATCAGGTTGTTTTTTAAAGTGTTCGTACTACAATCTTTGAGAGAGAATGTGAAAGTCTGTCCCCCATACTGTCTGCATTTACAGCAATTAAGCTTTTTGCTACTGTGCGACTCACGGTAGTGACAGGATTAGTTGGGATTTAGTGATTTAGATGTAGTTAGTGATTTAGATTCTCAAGTTCACTGAGAAATTGCCCTTCATAAGCCATTCACCAGAAATCTTAAAAACAATGTGGGGAGGCTGACATAAAAGAAGAATTGAGCCAAATTAAGTTACATCATCCAGTATAAACACAACCTAGAAATTCCCTGATGCAGCCACCTCCAGAAGCACCCTTATGTCACAGGTATTAGCTGTAGAACCTGCCCTTGACTGCAGAGACATTTGGGCATCTTGCCTGCTGGTTCTGTGGTTTTTTTCCCCTTTTTATAAGTGACTTCTTTGTAGGTTTTTGTGAAGAAAGTAGAGGTTTATAGCTTTTGCACATTTTCTTCCAAATACGTACACAGGTGGCAGAGAAGAGTGATGTTATTATAATCTCCAACTGAAATAGAAAAAGATTATGATCACAGTGGGTAGCACTTTTTTGTTTGGTGCTATTTTTACATTTTTGTGGACCTGTTTTTCAGACTCACGCATGTCCTATTCTTTTCAGTTGATACTGGGAGTACTAAATGCAGAGAAGCCATCATTTAATGCTGTCTATCCCTATGTTACCAGAAATGGATGTTAGATCACTCCCTATTAAAATTCATTGTTAGCCGCTGTGAGCTGAGGTACTTAGCACATCTTACTGAGGTGCTGCTTTTCAGCACATGTGTTGATTTCTAAGGCACGTGTGACTAAATGGTAGAAAAATCTTTAGGAGTGGGAGGGGAAGGGGAGGTCGTGTAATTAGATGAAAATAGGTCGCATGACTGGGATTTTCTCTGTGATGAAATACTCATTGCTGCCAACTTATTCAAATTGGGGAGGGAGAGAGGAGCAAGAGATGTGACTGTATTGTCCTTTCTTCGGGCTATTTCTTGTTTCTCACCGTCTCTTGATCTCAAATATCTCATTCTACAAAAAAAAAAAAAAATCACAGAGTCCTACTGCTGCTGCTTCTGTTACTATGAGAAGCACTAGGTTTTTTTAAGTAAATTACTGATAGATTGTGCTGGAAATGTCACCAGAATCCCACATTATCATTAAGTTACTTGCTTCCTTTTGAGTTTTTCTCCTTTGGAAGAAGAATTTTATTTAGGTGTACTGTGAATTTCCAGCCTAACTACCTTTGAATTTCAAAATTGCTTCGAACCAGTACATGGCCCATGCAAGATATCTGTTCTTGGCCCAACTTGCACTAATTTAGTGTGAATCGTAGAGCAGCCTTCTCTCGAATTATGCAAAATTGTTGGCAGAGATCAAGTCTTCTACCTTTTTAAGGTAGAAGTTTACAAGGAAGCCTTCAGACACTGTAGTTAAATTAGTGCTAATCCATTACTTCAAGTGAATAGTTTTGTAAACCCAACCTGATATGGAGGAGGCATTTTAACTAAGACCTGAATCCACTCATTGAATGAGGAATACTGAATAGCTTCCCAGTGACTACATAAGCAAGAATCTTTGAAACAACATGATACCTTAATGTAATTAAAGACAACATCGTAATACATAGGTACTAAAAGCCCAAATCACAAAGTACAAGAAGTCTTATTTCTGGGATTTGAGGCATTAGCTTTATAGTCTTAATAAACAATGCTCATCAGAGAAGCAGCAATAGAGCTGCATTACTTTAAAATATGCAGGTCTATCAAAGTCAGGACACTTGAGTATTAGGCTATTTTCTTTGAAAACACAATCATAGCAAAACAGAAAAATCTTTTTAAAGTCTTGCAACAACTTCTCTAGCTAAAGCAAAGACAGATTTTTATACTCTCACAACTGTTCATGCACACGTATCTTTTTGCAGATTTCTCATTGATCTTTGACTTTTGGAGGTAGGTATTTTATTACCATTATAGTTAGCATTTAAATCATATTATGTATCATACTACTTGGTAGTGCACAGGTCCTGGCATCATGAGGTTCTGTATATATTTCATTTCTAGTATACGTCTACATCTCCACAAACTAGAGGTACTGAGTACACAGACAGACCCTAGATATGTTGCACTTACTTACAGGGAAAAGCAGCTGGCTTTCCAGATGCTGTCCCATACTTTGGCAGGACATGGCCAGGGTGTAAGGGTGCTTAATTTCCCTCCTATCACTTCAGTGAACCCCACAGATGAATTTGATTTGAAATACATTTGACACATACCTAAAACTAGTAGAATGCTTTGAGGCACTTACGACTTTAAAAAAAAAACAACATGCTAAAAAAGATCTTACTGTTATTATTTTACACCAACAGGATTTAATTTCAAGCTATCTATCTCATATTTTTTCAGTAAAAGACATACTGAAAGAATCCCGTAACTGGATTCTATCACTTTCCTATTCTTTCTATATCTTACTGTATTAGTGTAAATTTTATCTCTTTGGTGCTTCTAACACTGCACTTCATAAACTGGAAAACAGAATGACAGTGCCTAATTCCTTTTCATGACACTGACATCCTGATATTACTGGTTTTTTTCCTTCCAAGTTAACAAGAGAGTTTGGAAATCTGTTTTAATTGCAGTTTTTTATTTCCCTGCAATTCATCTTTGTCATGCTGGCTGGATAATTTAATTTGTTGTTGACCTAGTTCCAGTTATGGAAAATTAGACTACTCTTTATCACAGAAGATTCACCCTTTAAAATAACCAGACTTAAAATAATTAGACTTTTTAAAAATACATACTATAGATTATTAATAAATGTTACAATATTTTTTAATTGAGTTCCTTGTTTCATATGAAAACATTTTCTATGTGCACAGCCTTGATGATGATTCCATTTTAATTGTAAGGTGTAATTACCACTAGGAAGGGTGACACTCAAATTTAGTCATGAACTAGTATTTGATCAGCACAGCTTATGATGTGGTCGTTGCAGATACCATGGCTTCATTGCACGAATGTTTCCCTCCAGCAATATTGAGGCAGAAGCAGCCACTGTAATTAGAATCTGGAAACCCATGTTGTGTAATTGGTTCTGCTACACTGCACAGAATGAGTGACCCTTTTAAAAAGTGGAAGAAGACAGAAAAGCAGGTTACAAAGCAGGTTATCTGAGTGATTCTTGCTTGCTCTCTGCCTGTCCTGTCATCTTCTCTAGATGACTGATTCTGGCTTGCTTGTGTGCTCTCACTTTGGTAATCCTGGGAGGAGCCATTAGTTCTCTCAAAGCTTTTTGACAATTTTTCTGACTTCTAGCAGGTTTTGGGAAGGAGCTGGATCCAACTGACCTTGGACAAGGGGTTGCAGCTGTGAGAGTGATGATAGCTATGAGTTTTTTTAGTTCCACCTAGAATGGGAATTTGTCCCAGTTCCATCAATGAATGACTCATTTCCTGGACAGCTAAGTCAACATAAACCTCTAGTGTAGGTAAGGAAAATGCAATTGTTGCTAATTATAATTTCCAGTGGACCTAAGGCAAGTTCAACTTTTTTTTTGTTTGTTTTGATTATGTTTTAGATGTGGATGCATGTCCAAGGTTTTGCTGCTTGGCCAGATACTTGATGGAATATTGGACAAGTTCCCAAACTGCCTCCAGGAAGCAAGTTCTAGGGTGGCAAGTTCTGCAGAGCAACATTCCTGGAGCTGCTCCGTGATTGATGCTGAAGTCTGTAATAACATGTTCACTATAAATGTTTCTGTGGTCTTCCCTTCTAAGCATAGATTTAGAAACGGTCAATGGAGAACTTTGTGCCATCCATATCCACCAGAGTCCTTTGCCATTCTGTTTCTGTCTGCCATAGAGAATTATGTGAGTGAGGGAGAGACACAGCTACATATAATAGTGAAGTTAGGTCAGCCTGACAGAAAGCAAAAAGGCCCAGGGGAGTGGGAGAGAATAAAACTGAAAACATTACAGCCACTGTTTTTGGATTTGAATGAGAGAGAAACTCCTCATGGGCCTTATTTTTAAGGGTGATTTAGGGCTATCCTCTATGCAGCCCAGAATCCTTACCTGCTGCTAAGCAATTACACTATATGCTGGTTGAAATTTCAGGTATTTTATGCAATCAGTTGTTTCTAGGAGACTGATAATCAGAGCTAAAGGCCTCCTCTCTGATATTTTCTCTCTGTCATATTTTCAAGCCTTTGTATTTTACCCCAGGTCCAACAGTGCTTTTCTAGTCTCAGCTAAGGGGTGTGTATTTTTACTAGAGTCTGAATTTTTTAATATAAGAATTTCTGTCCTTTGTGGCTATAAAGAAACAAATATTTTAAGAAGATTGAAGCCTCAGAAACTAAAAGTTAAATATAAAAAGCCTCATCCTCACTAAATTGTCTGTTTTTACAAGCTATTAATCATAGTCAAATATTTTGTATTTCAAATATTTATTCCCTGTAACAGTGTACACAGATACTACTTGTTTATATCCATAAAGTAATGTTAAATCAATTTCTTAGCCAGCAAAACAGATATTGAAAAGATTAAGAGGTTATTAAAATGTTTTGCAACCAACCCCAACCCCAAAGTCCTTGTGGGAGTTCCTCCACTTGGAGCATATGAGGAAGAGAAATGCCATACATAATGGAGAACTACTTAGTTATTTGCAAGGAAGAAATCATGCTTCCAAATTTTGAAAGACATTTGAGCAGAATCAAAACGAGTTCTTGGTAATGTGTTGCCACATCAAATTGAGGAGATGTCCTCTCCCTTCTTGTCCATCAGTAAAATGCAGGTAAGTGTGAGGTCACATGTGGCACTTTCAGATGCAGCAGAGACAATGCAAGGAGGAAGTAAAAGAAGGCACATATGGAGGATGGAGCTCTGGGCACAGCTTGATGGTTTCTAGGAACTGGAGGAAGATAGAGGGAAAAGCCAGAGATTATCTTGTTCAAGGAAGAGGCCAGACATAACAGTGCCCCTCTGAGTTTTGGCAGAAGTTACTATTTTCACTTTCCTTTCTTCACTCTTCTCTGCTGTCCCCACAAGGGAGAGAAAATGGGCTGTATGTAGGCTGATGATTTGAGAGTATTAAGAACTCCCACGAAAATAAAATTATCTGTAGCCTCAGAGACTGCTGATAAACAGAAACCTCAAACCCAAACAAACATCCAGATTTTTGTTTCAAAACGAACGCTGGCCTCTGTGCAGCAAGCACTTTCCAGGCTGCTGCTTGAAAAACACAACCTTTTACTCACTTCGCCCCTCTTTGGGCTTTTCCTATTCCCTCCCTGCTCGCATCAAAAGAAATAACATCCGCTCTGCAGTCCTGACCCTGTAGACGGGGCTCCATCCCAGGCAGGACGCGCCCGCGGTGCCGCGCCCAGGCCCCGCGCGCGGGCGGTGCCACCTGCCGGTCCCGCCGCGGGATCGGCTCCGCCCGGCACCTGCCTCTGGCTGCGATCCTGGTGGAGTCCCAGAACCCCCCGAGATGGAACGCACCCGAAAGGATCATCGAAGTCCAACTGCTGGCCCTGCACAGAACCATCCCCTGCAGTCACACCGTGTGCCTGAGAGCATCATCCAAACGCTTCTTGAACTCTGCCAGGCTGGTGCTGTGACCACCGCCCTGGGGAGCCTGTTCCAGTGCCTGACCACTCTCTCCGGAGAAAACCTTTTCCTAATACCAAACCTAAATCTCCTCTGACACAACTCCAGGCCATTCCCTCAGGTCCTATCACTGGTCATCACAGAGAAAAGATCAGTGTCTGCTCCTCCTCTTCCCCGCCTGAGGACGTTGTCACTGCAGTGAGGTCTCCCCTCAGTCTCCTCTTTTCCAGGCTGAACGCAACAAGTGACCTCAGCTGCTCCTTATACAGCTTCCTCTCAAGGCCCTTTACCATCTTCATTACCCTCTCTTGGTCACTTCTTTAATAGCTTTCTTATATTGTGGCACCAAAAACACAATTCTTGAGGATTCACAGCGAGTTTTCAGGCTTAGATCCATGCTTAGATGCTAATGAGTTATTTTTAAGCTAAAATGTCCTAGTTTCAGCTTCACCTGCTGCATCTTGCTATTTATTCTTCTAAAGGGGATTAGTAATTCTTCAAAAAAATTAAAATTCCAGTATGCAATGAAAAAAAAAATCCAGAATAAGCAGCACAACCCAAGCTCTTAATATTTACTATGGTCATAAGAAATAACCTTTTTTCTCTGGGGGCAGGTATTGCTGTTAGGTACATAATGAAATATAAGGGCATTCCATCTCCAGGTCCATTAAAGAGCTTTTGGTGGTGCTACATCAGTACTTGTTTTGTTTTAGTGATGTGTTGGTTTTTAACAAGGCCCCAGCATGCTGCCATTAACATGGTTTTATGCCTCTTTGCTGTTTTCATAGCTGCATGCCTGAGAGTTTCAGCATTATATTCTTCCTCCGATAGGAAATCTGATCGTGGTTCTTCATTCTCTCTCTCATTTGGGTAAATTAACTTCCTCTACAGCTTTCACTCATCCCTGGCTGATGGGATGATATTTCTCATTCTGCTCTGATTAGCTTTGTCGTTGTTCTCATATGTACTGCTAAATGTGTATCTGGATTTACGAACTCTAGAAATGAGTTCTCAGTGGGCCAGGGCAATGTGAGAACAGGAACTGCTGAAACTACTTCTCTGATGTACCCAGAAAACAGTAGGAATGCAAAAGGTAGTTAGTGGCATATGTCTAGGAGACAGGAATATTTTTGTGTGAAATAGCAACCTTGAAACAAGGTGAATATATGTAGCAGAATCTACTTTGTGGTTGTGGCTGAATCATGCAGTAAAATGTAGTCCCATGAGCACAGCAGAAATGATAACAAGACAGAGAATTGCAGCAGCAGGAAACATTAATGCTGGTCCACAGCTTCTCAAGACAAGAGGTTACAACCGAGACAAGGGGTCACATATCCTTCTGTAGCTTAAATTCATTGCATACAAAAAGGTCCTTTCCATTCCTCATTCCAGGATGAAATAATTAAACTGGCAGGCTGAGAACAACTATGTCTCAAGTTGCGTGTTCCATGAGAGTTATTTTTTGTCTATTTTAATGAGTTTTTAAAATAAATTTAAAAATCAAACAATCTTAAACATTTTCCAAAGTTTGCAAATGAGATGTTTTTGTGGGAGGACCCCAAATCCTGACACTTAAATGAATTGCATAATCTCCTATTTAGGCTTACAGTGGACATGTTTTAGAGTTCATATCTCATGTAGAAAATTGAGCAGTCTGAATTTTTAAAAAAGTTAGTGATTCACCCATTTGCTTATTCCAAAAGATGTCAGCCTTAGTTCTGACAATTATTTTGCAACTGTGATTGCAAAAGCCCTCTGCCTCACTCCCTTCTGTGTTTTAGAAAGTATCTGTTACCGGCAGTAGGAACCCATACAAGCCTGCTGCTTGTTATTTTGCAAGTGCTCTGTAAACAATTTAATTTCCATCTGTCTCCAACACCATTAAAACTGTGTTTGTTCTTTTTTACTTTTCTAGAAACTTCTGAAAAGAAGAACTTAGCTTTATGCAGCAGTATAGTTATGAACTGTACAGGTGCAAAGACCTTTGCCTGTTTATTTGTTTTGAAAGTATTTGTGTTTGAATTTAGCTATTCAGTCAATAGGTATGTGGTAGCCGGTAGTGATCTTTGGCCGTAGAAAACCAACACAACTCACTAGAGGGAGCCCAGACACAGTTTCTGAGCTTAGCAAGGAGCTGCTACACCTTACGCTGTTACTTCATGTGCGTTCATTGGTAAATCTCTCCAGCTGATTCATTTACAATTCCTGTGCGGGCAACTACATAACCTACCTTATGAACAGTGCACAGAGCTTTAAATTGCAGATAATTTGCAAATCAATACTAAACTGGGCAGGGAGGTCTCAAACTTTGTTTTTTTGCACTGGTAGATTTTACCGCAATACTATTGTCCAGACCATAAAAATGGGTCAGAAGAGGTTTCCTTCACCTCCTGTCTTCCTCTTCCCTCCTACTGCCCCTTTTCATTAGATCCTCAGATTCATGTACTGACACTGTTCTGCTGCATGAAAGGGGACTGCTCCTACAAACAGGTGTGTCTGCTTCAGACACTCTCCCCTCCCTTTCCCTTCTCTTCCCCCTCCCCCCCTTTCTCCCCTTCCCCATTTTGTTCCCCATTTTGTAGGACTATTTTGTTATTTAGTATTCCTAAAATTTCAATTACTGGCCCTGCACGCTGCTGAGCAGGCCAGTTCTACAAAATGAGGGGAATTTGCTGTCTCAGCATTACATTCTGTGTTTTTGTTCTTTCCATCTTCACAGCGAATGCTACATGTGCTGGCTGCTCAGCTGAGAAATAAACTCAGTCAAAAGGCAAGGCAGTGGTCTGAAAGTTAAAACTTTTGCTTTCTACAGAATAAACAAAAGGATATCATTTGTCATTCTAGTGCCAATTCTCAGAAAACCTCCTTGGTGAGATGTGTTAGTGAACATAAGATTTTGAAAAATGAGCCCTATTCCAGCATTACAGACAATAAAGATCTGTTAAGATCTTAGCTGAAATGAAGACAGAAGATACCTTGTCTTTGTCCATATTACAGACAGATCTAAATTCAATTGCAGCTGCCCTATGAGAAGCTCCGTTAGGGCAATTAAACAGTAGCTACATTGGCGATACAGAAGGAGCAACTTTGAAGTGTGGCTCCTCACCCTTGTTTCAGCTCAGAAATGCCTCTACAGGGTATGGTGGCTGAGAGCACAGGAGATTTAGCATCCTGCTCTCATCCCCAAAACTGCAGCAATTCTCCTGCACAAAATATCCACACAGAGCAAAGGCAGCTGCACAAAACTAAACTCTCTTCTCCCACTTTCTTTCACAGGAACAGGAAGGAGGAAAAAAGCTCCACCACTGCACCATTTCTTCCCTCCTTATCAGGAATTCCCTTCCTTTCAATCTCTGATAATTCATGAGGATGTAGCATTGTGGTGATGCAACATCAGCCCCCTTTCCCCTCTCTGGCTGCTTTATGATCTCAGGAACACTCCAGCCTTGATTAATGGTTTGTGGGCAGTTGGCTTCCCTTGAGTTTATCAGAAACACTGTCCACTCCCAGGAACTTCTCTTGCCTATCAAGCTCCTGTTTCTGAACAAATAGCCTTGAAAACTGGGGGTTTTTTCTAAATAATATCCTGGAACAGTATTATTACTAGACTTTTCAAGGAAAATTCCAGTAACTCCTAGACTGGATTGTGGCCAGGATGGAAATTTACTTGATGACCAGTGTCAATCATCTTTCAACCCTGTAAACAATGGCCCTAAGTGAAATCCTTTGAGCTCTTCTGGGCTGCAGTGGCCTTGCTTCATCATCTCCCTCTGAGTGGGACATCTCTAGAGCTCAACTGCTCTCAAGTTTGCGATACTCAGAGGACCACTGATTACAGGACCTGCGTTGATACCCCACTTCGTTAAAGCTCAACCCTTTCAGCTGTTGAGAGCTGCAAAGGTATCTGACGTGAATACCTCACCAAACTCAAGGGGAATTTTTCACAAGTGTATCTTTGTATGAAATTCTGTGCATCTGTGTGTGCGCATGTGTGAATTGATTTAAATATACTACAGCAAATGTACTATGAATGTTCCCATCTGAGAGCGATAGTTAGATTTATATTTATATAAATAGATTAGATTTATAATTAAGTTACTGCTGTGCTTATAGAAAATCCTATTGGATCATTTTGTAAATGTTTAATTAGTCAATGATTAGATTGTGTTAAACTCTTTAAACATAAACCATTGATAAGTCTGAGGCTAAATTTGGCAAAGAGGTTCACTCAGAGCCTCACAACTCAGCAGGAGGGTCTCCCTCACCATTTGGCACCTGTACCTTTTTCCATCCCCAGTCTCCACAGAATCATTCTAGATTGGTTCTAATCTCATTTTCCTTTGTGTGCTTTATTTATGTAATCAGTGCTCGAGTGAACCTTGCCAGTGAACTTTATCATGCTTTTGCAAATTTGTAACTGCTATAAAGCTGCCATAGGAGTAGAAGAAATAACTATGTGCTCTGCTTGCAGAACAAGAAAGATTTGCACTCAGCTGCTATAGCTTCTGGGATGAAAGACAGAGTTTTTTGAAGGACTATCCTTCTGAGCCCTTAATATAAAGAAAACAGGTAAAGAGGATAGTGGTGGCCTCACAGCAGAGCTGTTCAAGAATACTGGAAAAAATACATCTTTGAGGTCAGAAAATGGAATATGTTACCATTCCAAAGACAGCTACAAGGCTTTTGAGAACAGTAATGTCTATGTAGTTCAGCTATGATTTATAATGTGACAAAAGTGAGTAGTTATGGTTCTGCCAATGTATAAGATGGATAATCTGATAGTCCTTCTTTGTCTGTGAACAGTCAGTATACAACCCGAGAGAAGAAAAGTACTCGTGGATACTCTGTACGAACACTCATATGCACTGAACAGAGACATCTGGGTGAGGAGTCGGGCATTGACTGGCTCCCAAGAATTTCTGTAGGCAACTAAATTCAGTAGAGTACAGAGAAGAACATCAAAGAACTGTATGTTTTTGCCTGCAAGCAGTTTTAGCTAATTAGACCATACAGACAATTTCCCTTTATAATGACCTTGCTTAAGTTATGTACAAGTATTTCAAGGACTGTTGGACTCTGTTGTTATATTCACAACATACTTGAGGGAAAGGTGGCTAGAGAATTTTGCAATTCCTTCTAGTACTGAAAACTGCAGACAGTAAAAAACAGGCAATCTATCCAGACATCCCCTTACTCTTGCTGCAGCATATGGCTTCCTCACAGTTAACATGCTCGTGCTTTGTCCCAAAATCACACAGTTAGTTTCAGATTTCCTGCCCATTGGTACCCACCAAATCACTGGTCTCGTTGACCCATCAACACCTCCCTTGCTGTGAGGAACGGGTTGTGCTGGTCACTCTGTCAGCCCCTGTCAGTTTAGTCACGTGGGCATCTGTTTTTGTATTCCAAATCCTTCACTCTCCATCCCTAGAAGTTGCATCCTCAAATATTTACGAAGCGTTATCATGCCTCTGTAGCTATTTTTAGATCAACAATATATACCTTGAACTTCAGATTTGTCCTGCCAGGCGTCTCCATTCCTGAATATTTCATTATTTCCTGGATGATTTTCATGAAATTGTCTTCAATTTGTCAGTGTATTCATTGTAACAAAGTGGCTGAACTGGAATGCAATTACACTTTCAAATGGAGACAGGGGTTTATTTCCTTCTATGCAACCTGATCTCTGCATTGCTAATATCTCCCACATTTGTCATCCACTGGGGAAAGCATTTTTATTTTTTTACCATAGTTTTAACTTCTCCAGTATAGATTAGTCTTCATTTTCTGAATATTTTAATTTTTAATTTCCTACTCATCTTGAAATTATTTCTCTGCAACTATGGGAGAAATTTTCAAATCTTTGATTATTGTCATCAAAGTGATTACTGAGCCGTGAGGTAGGGCAGAACCCTGCAGTACCCAGCAAGAGAACTCTGGCATTTAACTTTTCATGTCTTCTTTTACTTTGAGGCCACTTTTATTACAGAGCATTCTAATGCAACATTGGTTATTACTTAGTGTCATACAAGAAAAAGTATTCTTCGTCTACAATTTCTTGTTTGGTCTCCCTAAACTGAAAAAACTGTACATTTATCAGTCCTTTCATACCTGTGTTTCAAGTATGAGAACTGACAAATGCAGTAAACATTGAAGGAAGAGCCTGAACTCCAGTGACAATCAAAATCTTTGACCTCTGCTGTATTCTATGAGCTAATGGTGACTTCATTTATTTTTTTTCAAGAGACTGTTTAGAGTTGTGTAAGAATGGAAATGTGCATAGAGCTTACAAAAAAATAAAAGGATGGAATCTGCATAGGCTACCCTCTGTTTTTTCCTAATCTCCCAATTTAGAAATAAACAATATAGGTGGAAATAACTTTCTTAATTTATTATTATTATTAATTGGCTGAATATATATTTGGTTGAATAGATGTATGTATGCAATATATATGCTACATATGAGTATGTATACATATCGGTTAAGATGGTTCTGCACTTGGGTCACAACAATCCCATGCAACCCTACAGGCTTGGGGCAGAGTGGCTGGAAAGCTGCCCAGTGAAAAAAGGACCTGGAGGTATTGGTCCATGGTGGTTGAACATGAGCCAGCAGTGTGTCCAGGTGGCCAAGAAGGGCAATGGCATCCTGGCTTGTGTCAGAAATAATGTGAGCAGCAAGACCAGGGCAANCCTTCTCACTCTCTACAACTGCCTCAATGGAGGTTTATAGCAAGGTGGCGGGTCAGCCTCCTCTTCCAGGTACCAAGAGACAGGACAAGAGGAAATACCCTTGAGTTTCACCAGAGGAGGNAACAGAGCTGGTAAAGGGTCTGGACACAAGTGTAATTATGAGGAGCTGAAGGAGCTGAGGGTGTTTAGCCTGGACTAAAGGAGGCTCAGGGGAGACCTTCTCACTCTCTACAACTGCCTCAATGGAGGTTTATAGCAAGGTGGCGGGTCAGCCTCCTCTTCCAGGTACCAAGAGACAGGACAAGAGGAAATACCCTTGAGTTTCACCAGAGGAGGTTTAGATTGGATATTAGGAAAAATTTCTTCATG
The DNA here is from genome assembly GCA_013399895.1 of Serilophus lunatus. NCBI lineage: Eukaryota > Metazoa > Chordata > Aves > Passeriformes > Eurylaimidae > Serilophus > Serilophus lunatus. The sequence continues at coordinate 5,603 of VXBA01004874.1, read as the reverse complement.
GAAGGAGTACTCAAGCACTGGAACAGGCTGCCAGGGGAAGTAGTGGAGTCACCATCCCTGGAGACATTTAAAAAATGCGTAGATGTAGTGGCGAGGGGCGTGGTTTAGTGGTGGACTTGGCAGTGTTATGTTAGATTTACATTTGGACACATTGATTTTAGGGGGCTTTTCCAACCTAAATCATTTGATGATTCAAGGTTGGGTTTTTTCAAAAAGGTTAGATGATATTTCCATTTTAAAATGAAATTAAAATAAAATAAATAAATCTTAACTAAATTGCTGAACAGCCACATGTGGCAAGTAGCTGTCTGTTGGACTGCCGGTCTTTCATTTCAAGCTCCTCATTTTTGTTCCAGTCTAAATGGATTGGTTTATTAAAAATTCTTAAGTTCTGTATGGGTTGATTTTTTAGAGTCTATTGTCTCTTGATTACAAAGTAATACTCTGCATAAATTAAGGGTAAGACACACCATGGCTGTGTTCCAGAAACTTTTGTTCTCACGGTCTTAAAATACTGAGTAACTGTTGCAGGTATATAGATGCCTGCCTGTTTTTTTTCTTCTAAATCCCTTATATACTCACCCACATAACTATTCATATCCTGCAGTGAATTTTGCATAGATAATCAACCTTATTTCCCAATACCTCTGCCTACTCTTATGTTCTACTTTCTTTTGTTACATAGCAACTTCTGCAATGATGCAAGCCAACTATCTTATTTCATACTTTGAGGTACAAGACAATCACCATGCTGTGTTCAAAATAGTTGCCTTCATACAGCATTGTATAATTGACATGATATTGCACTCTTTCTGCTACCTTATTATTATTTTAATTAAAAAGTAGTAATGGAGCATCTGCGTTTCCACTCTAATAAACAAAAAGCACCCTAAAGTTATAAATTAGTATAAAAGACTTTACCACAAAGATTGGTGTCCAAGAAATATGGGAAAAAATATTTATATGAAGGCTTTTATTAGAACAACTGCTGCTTGAAATGAAGAGGCATATATGTGCTCTTGTAAGTGTTCTGTTGCAGGTGGAACAGGAGAAGCTAGCAAAGGCAGCCATGCCTCTTTCTATTTAAGGAATTTGAAAAGATTTGGTGAAGGTGCACATGGTTGTGGGCGTGTGTGCACACGTTTACTTGTGTGCTCTTCTATCTCAAAGGATATGGCAGGGACTTCTAGTATTTGAAGATATTTTAGGCTGGGTCAGTCTAGTCATAGAAGCCTTTAAAGAACTGAAATCTTGATGTAATTGTATGCAGATACACATGCAAAAACACCCCAAACACCTTCAAATCTGAAAAACAAGATTTTGAAAGAAACAGCACTATATTTTTTGTGAGCTTCTAAAGCTGATTCAAGTTGGAACCTTCTCTGCAGAACAGCACTTGGCAGCAGATCTCACATTTCTTGTCTTCCTATTGGACAAGGCCAAATTGTAAATCATCCCACTGCTTTCCCACAGAATAATTTTTGCAATCCTGCATTGGTGACACTAACTAGGGAGACAGGTTAACCTTTGCCTTTAGTCAAGGTTCCTTTAAGCCTTCTATTTAAAATCAGAGCCTTGACACTGCCTTGATGTCTGCTATTTTAAAACTTACCTGTCTACTTGTTAATTACACAGCAAGGAATGTAAACTGTCTTAGAGACTTTGATTTTTGCTCTTTTTTAACTCAGAGTGCTGGAGTGAAACTGGAGATATCTGCATACAGAATTCTTCAACTTGCCAGAGATGGAGCTAAATCTCACAAAAGAAAAAAAAAAAAAAAAAAAAAAAAAAAAAAAAAAAAAAAAAAGTGTTGGAGCGACCCTAATGATATTTTATGTAAGGAAGGAAAAGAAAACCACACAAACAAACAAACAACCCCAAACCAACCAAACAAAAAAATGCCCTAGGCCTGCCACGTGTTTTGTTACCCCTTTAGTTGTTTCTCAGGTACCCTTCTGCAATTCTTAAAGCCTGATTTCTTGCTTATGCAAGGTGCAGTTTACAGGAGTTATCTTGTTCCAATAGTGTGTTTTAAAGAAACAGAGCTGACATTGAACGAGTAGATGAAATTTTGGGAGTTGTGAATTGATAAACAGAGTAGGTCTGCCCAATTTAGTGTAATGTTTCATCGAGAGAGGCAGGGCACTCAGCACCGCATAGAAGCTGTGCTTGATGAGCTGCTACCTATCAACACTGTGAAGATCTTACCAAATATATGTGACCAGAGAAAGCTTCTGTGGTCCTGATTCTTTACAAATGGTTGAGTCAGAATCACAGGTTTATAAATTGCCGTGTTTTCTGGGAGTAGGCAAGGTAGAATAGGCAAGAGAGACAAGCATCTGAAGCAAAAGGATGAAAAAAGAGGCTGATGATCCTAGCCAGACCCCCAAGCTATGTCAAAATTCCTCTGTAAATTGGCAGACTTCTTACAACCTCGTGTTGCTGAATAATTTTAAATATTAATGCAAAGTCTGAAATAATGAAAAAATAAATAAAAAAATAAGGACGAAGAAATAAGGAAATAAAAATTCACTTCAAATTGGGGGGAAAATATCTGTTGTTTATTGTTGTGATGTTCTTCCAAGACTTTACAAAAGAGAAAGGAAAATGGAAGACTAAAGTCAGTGGTCTTAATGAAAACAGACTTTTGCTTACACATTTGCTTACACAGAAGAAGAAAAAATGAGAGTAAGAAGAAAGTAGCTCAGAGTAGTTCAAAAGTCTTGTGGGAACAGATGGAAATTATGCGCAGGAAGGAGAGGAAGGTAGAAGAGACCAGCTTGACTTATGAGATGGCCTCAAAAACAAAAAACTGGTTTTGCAGGGTTACTCTGTAAATCAGATCAACAAAATTATCTGAATTAAAAAGGAGCACAAAAACTGTCTTTGTCCTTCCCTCCCCCACTCCTTGTTTATTGTTAGACTGTGTTGTTTCACTGACACAGCTGATGGTGTAGGTCTACAAAAAAACTGCATCAGCACTACTCAAGGAGTTGATACTGATGTGAGCAGAGGATCTGCTGCCCTGGAGAGGAGATGTTTAGCATGTATTCAGAAAGGTCATTACTCCTCACTACAAATCTGAGATGGGAAAAGACTGGCTAAATAGCAGTAATTTGAAAAACCTCTGAGATAGGATAGCTCGCGAGATACAAGTGCAAGCAACAATGTGACACTTGCAAAAAGGAGGGAAAAAAAAGTACCTGATGTTTGAGGCATCTAAAAACAATGGTAAACTCCATCACATCAAATAAACTTCTGAATCAATGTAACACTGACAATGTGAATGTGGGGTCTAGTAGTGGACACTAGTTTACACGAAAAATGTAAAACACCTGGACAGAGAACAGAAGAGAGAAAATGTGTGTATGAAGTTTCCTGTGTGGAAAAATCAAAATAAACCTTTTAGTATAGGGAAGACTGAGGAGATGCATGGCAGTTTCCAGCTTTGCAGCATCTTTGTATATACTCCTCCAGGATTAATTCTCTTATCAATGTCCTCAAGAAACTGGAGAAATAATATGAGGCTAAACCTACAGGATCTGAAGATCTAGCTTCTTGTCTCCAGCCGTATCTACAACAAATGCAGATAGGGACTGCCTGAGTCCATGTACTGATCATCAGATCTATTCACTTGACATTGTTCTGCTGCACAAAAGGGGGCTGCTCCTACAAACAGGTGAGTTTACCTCAGACACTCTCCTCTCCTCTGAGCAACAAACCCCCACACAGAGCCCAGCCTTTCACCTCTGCCCCAATTTAATCCACTCATCTACTTACAGCATGTTAGGTCTCACCAATACCATGTGCTTTACTCTATGCTTTCCCCTTATCTTCCCTTGCTCCACTATTGTGAGCTGCAGGTTCAGGGATCGTTCACGTTGCTGCTGCAGGCATTCTGAGAGGAGCAGCTGAATGCACTATGTACAGCAGTGAGGTTGTTGATCCGATGTAATTGCTGTTGTGAAAGTGTTTATCTAATGTTTCAGAAGTGATTAAGGAGTAAGGACTTTGATCAATGTGCTTGCCTTGTGGTCAGCTGTTCTCTGCCATCAGGCAGTCCTCCCCACATCATGCAGTTGCTGCTCACGTGGCAGCATTTGCTCTTGTTAGACAGTCAGCGCATGGCAGTCATGAAATCCACTGCTGCTGCCACATTAGTTCATCTTTTCTTTAAAAACGCTTCTAAAAAAGTTTGCCTGCCACACCTTTGAGAGCCTTTTTACTGGAGAACACTACGATAGTAATATGAGTTAGAAAAATCATTTTGCCTCCAGCCATAAGTACAACAAATGCAGGTGGGGACTGCCTGAGGAATGGTGTGAAATTGTTACTGGAGGCTTTGAAACTGGTTTGACAGGCCGCTGTTGGGAACAGGTTACATACGGCAGACGCTTCCTGGCAAAAAGGGCCAGTGAGCAGGATTCATGAGACTGTTCCTGCATGAATTGCTGCGAGCCTCTGGAATCCAGGTGAGCAGCTTGACCATGGAAACACGGCCATACCTCACCACCTTATGCAGTCATAGATGCTCCATACCAAAGTGTCTCTGCAGGGCCACTGCTTCTCCCCATCACAGCAGGAACTCTACACTTTTCATTGTTCCACTTTTGCTACCGAGCAAACCAAGAATATTTGCTGCAATTTTGGTTGGACAGTGCACTTCATTTTACTTTTAGGTAATTAAAGTTTTCTTTTTATTAATTACAGACCATCTGTATTACCTCTGCTGAAACACCTATAGCAGGCACATGCTCTTCCTGAGAGGGGATGTCTCTTGTGAGACCAATGCTAAAGATCCAGAGGAGGGCTGCCAAGTTGATCAAAGTGATGGAGCGCCTCTCCTAAGAGGGAAGGCTGAGAGAATTTAGATTGTTCAGCCCGGCAAAGTGGCAGCCTCAGGGTGACCTACTTGTGGCCTTCCACTACCCGAAGGGAACTTAAAGATTGGGCAAGACTATTTACAAGTACATGCAGTGACCAAACAAGAGGGAATGGGTTCGAATTGAATGAGGGTAGGTTTAGATTAGAAACTAGGAAGAAATTCTTTACTCTGAGGGTAGTGAGGCACTGGAATAGGTTGCTCAGGGAAGCTGCAGATGCCCCATCCCTTGACGTGTCAAATGTCAAGTTGGATGGGGCTCTGAGGAACTTGTTGTTGTCAAAGGAGTCCCTGCCCATGACAGAGGTGTTGGAACTGGATGATCTCGAAGGTCCCTTCCAACCCAAACCATTCCATGATACTGTGGTGGCCTCCCGCTACAAATACTGTTGCTTACACCGCCAGGCTCCAAGACCTCTCGGCCACATCCTGGTACACCTCTATTTGCTCAAGGCGTGTCAAACGCCGCCCGAGGGACACCACCCATCCCTCTTCCCCACGTGTAGCAAAATGAGACAAGGTCGTTTCTCCTGGGGCGGGCCTGTGATCCCGCCTGTGCCCGGCGCTGCCGCCAGTGCGGAGGCTGCTCTCGCCATGGCGTCCGGCGGTGGCACCAAGGCGGCCGAGCGGCCCTACGACATGGTGGTGTTCGGCGCCTCGGGCTTCACCGGCCAGTTCGTGGTGGAGGAGGTGGCGCGGGCGGCGGCGGGCGGCGGCGAAG
>VXBA01004871.1:45096-94007 GCA_013399895.1 Serilophus lunatus | reverse complement strand
ACTGTGTCCAGTTCTGGGCCCCTCAGTTTAAGAAGGATATTGAGTTGCTGGAGCGTGTCCAGAGAAGGGCAACAAGGATGGTGAAGGGGCTGGAGCACAAGCCTTATGAGGAATGGCTGAGGGAGGTGGGATTGTTCAGCCTGGAGAAGAGGAGGTTCAGAGATGACCTTATTGCTGTCTATAACTATCGGAGAGGAGGTTGTAGACAGGCAGGGGTTGGTCTCTTCTCTCAGGCTCCCAGTGACAAGACAAGAGGACACAGTCTTAGGCTGCGTCAGGGAAGGTATAGATTGGATATCAGGAGGAATTTTTTCACAGTGAGAGTGATCCCCCACTGGAATGGGCTTCCCAGGGAGGTGGTGGAGTCACTCTCCTTGGATGTGTTTAAGGATAGGTTAGATGATGAACTTAGTGGTATGGTTTAGATGGTTTAAATGGTTTAGATGGTATAGATGTTAGACTGATGTTGGATAGCTTGTTTACCTAGGTAAAGGTTGGACTTGATGATCTCCATTGTCTTTTCCAACCTTATTAATTCTGTGTGTAATTCTGTGTGTAACATTTTAGGAATTTTAAAAGATTAACAGATATTAACAAAGTCACTTAAGAATCATAGTCTAATGAAACAAAGGTTGCTCTAGATTCAACGTAAAATGACTGACACTTGTAGCCCAATTCAAAGCCCACTGATGCCAAAACAAAGGTCAGTCTTTTTAAGTCATGTTTTTATGTCTTTAAAACCCAAAATATTGATGTCTCATAATATCAGACTGGATACATAAGACCTCAATCCACTTAGCAAAATTAAAGATAAATATTTTAGTAAAGATAATGAAACAGAAAAAAAAAAAAAAAAAAGAAATCCCCTTGTTAATATTTTATCCATATAAGCTTTAAAAAATATTTATATAGATGGCTGAAAAAGGGACTTTGAGAGACAGAGGAATGGTTCAAAGAATCAAAGAAGCTCTATACCTGTCCCATCATAGCAAATGAAAGCCTGAGTGATCACTGAGTCAAAAATGAAGAGGAACCCTGAGTCCAGCATCCCTTTCAGACGCTTCAGGGAGGGCTAAAGAGCTGTCTTCTGACTCTTAGGAAGATTCGTTTGTTTTGCTCTGCTCACATGTCAAGCTAGTAGGAAGGACAGAAACAAACCCTCCTGTAAAAAACACGTATGTGAAACTACTGAGACATTATGGCACAAAAAAAGTTTCTCTTTCAAGCACAATGGCATAGTTCCAGTGTTCTTTCAGATCAGATAAATCTAAGCAAACATCATAGCTGTTTCCATTAAGCCAATAAGCACAAATTCCAAGTATATATGAAGAGAAACTGTGATGTAGCTGCTACCTCATTACATATCCCTTTCCTAAGACACTATGAATTCTTTATTGCCAAGTATATGACAGATTGGGATTTTGAAAATTCAGTTGATTATAAAGCCAAAATTCCTCATTCAAGGCAAGCAGGCCGCACACAAAAAGAAATTCCATCATCTGCTAACAACTAAACACAAATCTGCTGAGCTTTTCATCATGTAAGGAAGTCTTACAAAATTTCTGAAGCTCATTTATTTGAAACTCCCACAGAGAATAACCTATGGGTAAGTTAGCTAAACTGTACTGATTTTAACTGTGATTCTTTCTGAAGTGTCCAAAATTACTTACAAAACACTCTTACTGTTTAAAAAAACACAAATCAAACCAACCAAAATCACAACAACAAATAAAAAAAAAAAGAAAAAAACCCTAAACCACAAAAAATAAAAATAAAACAGAAATGAAAATAAAACAAAGCCACTGTAGCCTGAGCAGATCAGCTAGTTTCCTTTGCCTTCTCTGTACACATCATGTATCCTCACAGAATAATGGATGCATTTGGAGCTGCTAGTGTGAGGATAAATTGTTAACCATTGCCAATTATCTTCATTTCCACTAGAGGGAATGGGAGTTGAAAGCAGCTGACACTGCAAAAGACTGAAACTTTAAATTAGGTATAAATTGCGATGTAGTAGACAGAAATTGACGTACTAACAGTCTTAATAAATACTGGCATATAGTGGAGTGCATGCTACCCACTGCCTTCCACAATGGAGACAGCCTGGCACTCCCTAGTTGCCATGGAAATGACAGGATGCTCCCATTTTAAATTCTGCTGCAGTGCTGAGGCATCATTTCCACTGCAAAACAGCACATGTTTTTTATCGAAGAATTCTGCTACCACACCACCACATTGCAAGGTCACAAAAATAATGAAATTTACAATATACAAAAATTCTGTCCACATTTCAAGTGTCTGCCTTACTAATACTAGACACAGAATCCTATGTATAGAAAAAGTCCCACCAACATTCTAGCTTAAAACCCTCCCCACACCACTCCTTTTCTTTTACTGGGGAAAGAAGAGCTATTTTCAGTTGTTTAATACATAAGACTTTATGAACTTCAATTATCTAACACGCCTGTACAGTGGCATTCTTGAACACTTGAAAAAACCCCAACCCAAGCTTATTCACAAACTACATTGCAGAAAGTTATTAAAATTGGTATTGCAGGAAAAGAAAATATGCTTACTCTATAAGACCTGTGAAGCCTGGACATGCAATAACCAGGTTCTCACATATTCTATGGTCATGAACCACTGTGTCTGTGATTGCTCTAATGGAAAAGCTGAGCATATGACAATGTTAGCACAGCCAAGGAGAACTGTGGTCAGTGTACACCTTCTTGCGATTCATTCATCATCCATCTCAGAATTTACATGATTTTCTATAGCAAGTTCAGGCCATATCTAATTGCAATAAAGATTTTGTATGAGACATGAAACTTGCTCTTCTCTAGAAGTATTTCTAAAGCATCATCCATTGCTACTTCTAGTCTTACGTAACTATCAAAAAAAATACTCTTCCTACTGAGGATTAAAACCTCCCTTGGTCTTTCAGACAAAAAACATAAATATGTGTGAGGACACAATGATAGCTTTTTTATACAACAATAGCAATGAGAGCTTTAATTACTCAAATGGGTAGACTGCAATAAGTAGTATGAGTACAACCTTGTATAAAAAAAGCACTGCAGCTATTCTAAGACCTCCTCAAATATTTTTTTAAACATTAACATACTTAACATTTCAGCATGCATACTAGATCTATATATTTATTTACTAGTTCCCAATCTATCCCTCCACTCTAGTGGAACTTTAATCTCCAAAAACAAGTTAATTGAGCTCAGAATTTCAAACATTACTAATTTTTACTAATTTGCTGGGTTTTACCATTCCTGTAACTTCCAGAACATCTCAAGTGTTTGCTGCTTCTCTTGAGATTCTGTGATGTCCCATGTTAGAAGCTATTTCGTTATAACTCTTTGATGATTTGCCTCAGAGATTAGGACAAAATATACTTAAAGCATCTCTTTAAAAATCCAGTACTCTGATTTTTTATACAGCAAATATGATTTAAAAATAAAACAAAAATAATTTGGCTATTTTTTTTATCTTCTTGGTGCATGAAAAGAGTTAAATTTCTCAGTGCAGTGGTCTAACAAACAAATTAAAAACAAATAAATGGGGATGTATAGTGGTTTGACCCTGGCTGGATGCCAGAGACCCACTAAAGCCACTCTCTCACTCCACTCTCTGCAAATGGCCAGAAGAGGGAAAATACAATGCAGGGTTTCATGATTTGAGATAACGACCCTATGAGATCCCCTACATATCATTATCACGGGCAAAACAGACTCCAACTGGGGATATTAATTGAATTTATTACTAACAAGATCAGACCTTAAGAATAAGAAATAAAACTTAAAATACACCTTCCTCCACCCCCCTCCTCCTCCCAGCAGTGCAGGGAGACATGTAATGGAGGTTATGGTCAGTTGTTGTTTCTGACACTGCTTAGGGAGGAATCTTTCCCTTGCTTCCCATGGGGAGGACCCCATGGAAGACAGTCCTTCGCAAACTGCTCTAGTGTGAGTCCATTCCACAGGCAACAGTTCTTCACACATTGCTACATGGGTAACTTTTCCACAGAGTGCAGTCCTTCAGGCACTGGAGAAGAGCATGGGTCTCCCACAGGCCACAAGTCCTACCAGGAATTCTGCTCCAGTGTAGGCTCCTCTCCCCACAGGTCAGCAGGTCCCTGCCAGGACTCTGCTCTATCATGGGCCTCCCACGGGGTCACAGCCTCCCTCTAGCATCTCCACCTGCTCTGATGTGGGCTTCTTCATGGGCTACAGGTGGATCTCTGCACTCCTGTGGTCCTCTATGGGCTGCAGGGACACAGCTGCTCCACCATGGTCATCATCACAGGTTCTGGGGAAACCTCAGCTTTGGCACCTGGAGCACCTCCTCTTCCCCCTTCTCCACTGACCCTAGTGTTTTTGCTCTGCTCTTCTCCAGCAGCCATCTTCATCTGACACTAACAGGATTTTTTTCTCTCTTTTTAAATATGTTATCACATAGTTGTTACTATCACTCCAGATTGGCCCAGCTTAGCCAGCTGTGGGTCCATCCTGGAGGTGGCTGGCATTGACCCTGCCACACATGGGGGCAGCTTCTCAAAGAAGCCTCCCTTATAGCCCCCGTTGCTGCTACCAAAACCTGGTGATAGAAAACCCAATACACAATGTTACCTTCACATTGCCATTAAAGCATGAAGTAAATAGATGTGAGTCCTAAAACAGTCCCATCTTCAGAAGCTTATTCTTCCAAACACAGGCTTAAAGCCTCCTTTCTAAAAAGACACTTTTAAAACTCACTCAGAGTCAGTTATACAGAGGTTCATATGTTTACTCAGATGGTAAAAATTCTGGATTCAAATCCATTCTTCAAACAGATTTTAACCAAGAACATACTCTACCCCCACATCTAGGGGAACATGTCTTGAACATGACATTTGTTACAGTGAGAATTCTTTTTACTCTGTGCTTCATTTCCATGTGGCAGAAATAGAATTTTTGAGCAGCACCCACTAAACAGAGGCCTTCTCATTCCCAGTAGTGTTCATTTGCACAGCATTTGCTGAAAATTATGGCATAATCCAAAAATAGGCACCTTTACACAATAATTCAAAGTAATGTTTAAAAACAATTCAGTCTTACCTATCCCGCTTCTAAAAAGGCATGTATGCACAAGGAAAGAAAAAAAATCTCTCATCTCTTGTGAGGTGGCTGGTAGGACAGAGCACTCTACCAGAAGTTCATTTGCTACTAAACCCTGTAATTCAAGGAGTGCCCCAGCTCAATTAAGTCAATTTCAAATGGCATCTTCCCTCAGAGAATAACTCACCAGATGCCAAGGGTCGGAAAACTGACATGTAATCAGCAAAAGATTAAGCAAAAAGATCTACCTGTTACACTTACAAGAGGGGACAGAAGGGTCTCCCAGGATAAGAGATCCGTTCTTCCTCACTGTCCCCTTTCCAATATACTTCCCTACACCAAAGCACACTGATCTTTTGTCAGGCTAGTGTTGAGGAAAATCTGATTTTCAGAGAAGAAAATTCTTATTTTCTCTCATGTAGAATACTGAAAATTGTGTTGGAAAATTGTCCATTCTTATCACTGTGAGACTGAATACTGAATATATAAGAAATAAAGATAATTTCTAGTAAAAAGTAACTTAAATAAAAATAGGACAAAGATTAGTCTTCTAATGCTCTCCAGCATACCTTTTTTGATGAATTATTATATCCTTAGTCTACTACATCCCTCTTCACTATTAACAAGCATACTAGAATATGAAAATATGTCTCAGTAATAGTTGTGTTCTGACACCAAAGTATTTTCTCTGTCATGTTCTAAAGCAAGACCAATAACAGTCATTCTATTATCACTACATAGGGGATAATTTCTACAAAAGAAAGACTAAAAGGTTATGTTCTGCTATGACTGTAAATATATTTGGTTACGTATGCTTTAATTATTCTAAAAATGCTGCAGAGGAATGTGGTGTTCACAGCTTTTAATAGGGGAAAAAAAATTCCCAAACTTACTATGATACACATGTGTTCAGTGTTGGCTGTTCACTAAATCAATAAGGCGTCCCTGCCAATCTCAAACTTCAAATAAAAACTTCCTGAATGCTAATGGTACAATGCTTATATCTCAATTTATGGCCCAACTGATCATTGTTTTTATTGTGAGATTTGAAGTGTAAATAATTCACTTGAAGGGTAAATGCAGGTTGCCTTTTTCTACGTGTTTTTGTCTGCAAGAATAAAATACAAAGAAGTTGAACCCAGAGGACATTTCAGGGTGCCTTCTGAAGGCCTCAATCTTCCATGATCAAATAGCAATGCAAAAGACAAAAAAAGGGACATATATATGTAATTGAAAATGTTCTACCAAACTACCATTTCAGTGTATATATGGTTCTAAGAGTTAGAAACTGGTTACCTAATTAGATAAATACCAGCGCAGCAGTTTAGCATAAGGTGCCTTAATTTAAAAATGCTCTTTTTCAGACTCTTAAATTTACATACCTTCAAGAACTTCTACAAGTAAAGCACATCATACTTCCCAATGTACTGCAAGCAGCTGCCTGCTAGCAAGGTATCAAGAAGAACCATTTTGCATATGTTTCAGACTAGTTGAGAAACAGTAAAATGATTTCAAACGTTTAAGACTGTCAGAATATATATCTAGTATTTTTATCTGGGACAATAGGCATTGTCAAGAATTTGTAGGTTTTATTCCTTTCTTTCCAAAATCCTCATCATCACACTAGGGCTTCTATAGCACCATCATTGTCACATAATAGAGAGAAAGTATATTCTGCTCTCTTAAATCATTCCTCCATGCATTTTTCTGTAAGACAGTGTCAAAGCAGCAGGCAAACTGTAGCAGTTCAGTTTACCCTCAGCTTCTCTTTCAAAGGAAGGTTGCATTTCTGTAAGAGTGCTAGGTAGACAGCAAAAGTGTTGCATGTTAACAATCCTGCTATGAAGAGAGTCACCGTGATAGAACGTCAAGAGAAACAGACTAAGATCATTTTTACTTACACTGAATGTTGGCCCTCAGAGCTGCATCAAAACTTGACAGTCATGTTCACAGATAGAGAGTTAATCTGAAGTAAAGTTGAAGATCCTACTCATATATCAAATTCTCAATTTAAATTCACCTGGCCATTCAGCAAAACCTTGCATGAGCTCCCAAAATCTAGGACATGAAGACATCCTGGCTGGTCAGCCTCACAGATCCCTTATGCCTCTTGAACACGTGCACACTCTCCATCTCCATGTAATATTGGCTAGCTGGATCTCATTAATACTATTTCTGCCTTCCTCACCTACGCTGTCTCTACTACCCAGAAAAAGAAGGGAAATCTAAAAAAGTATCCAAACCACTTCCTAGAAGATCTTTTACTCCCAGAAGAAACAGATGGAGAGAGAAATCTAGATGTGAGCTGTGATAATTATAGCAAAGAACTAAGTTTCCTCATGCAGAATCCTGCATGGAATTTACAAGTCTCTGTTTATCAACTAGTCACTGCTTCATTTGTACAAAAATTTCCTCTTACAAAGAGAGAAGTAATCATTTAGTATTCTCTTTTCCCAGAAAAAAAATATTTCTTCCCTCAACTCTGTAGATCTTTTCAAAGCTGTCAACACATGCCAAACAAAACCATAAGGTCTAAACTGCCTGAAGTCACCTAATACCTGAAGAACTAGCTTAATTTATCCAAACGAACAAAATTAAGCAAACAATATTCAAATGAGACTTAAGGGTTAAGTACATGTAGTCTATATTAACGAGATATAATAAGATAACAAGATAATTTATAACAAGATAATTATAACAAGATAATTTACATTATCTTGTTCCTAAGATAAATATTTAAATATATTACAGTGGAAATTAGGACATGGAATCAATGGTATATTATATCTTAAAGAAGGAGCTAGTACTAATTCATTGCCCTACGTGACTTCTTAAGTATTGTCCCATCAATAATACAAAATTTCTTTTCAAATTGTGGCTAGTGTGAATCTGTTTGTCACTCAAGTAAAAAAAATTAGACAAAAAAAATCCGTTGTTTTGTTCTTTTTCCTCCTTCTAAAACAATATTTAATTATAATATGATTCATACATTTTTAAAAAATTTGCTAGCTGCATACTTAACTATCCTGCATTCTTTTCTAAAATCACTGTGAAGTAAAAGGCTATTTGAAAGACCTTAATGACTTACCTTAATGACATCCTATATTTTGACAGATCTGCATGTAGAGTTAATATTAAATAATAATAGGTAATTTTTTCTGTTATATATTACATTTTCTATTACATATATACATATGACTGGATAATCCCACAAAATAATCAGGTAGGACAGTTTGGATGACATCACAACAAAAGTTGTAATATATATAGGAAAACTAATCCTTAGAGTTCATAAATATTTGAAGCATTCCCAACGACTTTCAATTAAATAAGAAAAAATGCAATATTCCTTAAGTAACAAGAAAACTAATTTCATAGAATTTGAATGTCAGTCATAAGAAACAATAGTTATTTACAGATGACAATATTAAGATCTGTGCCTTAAAATTATAATAGCATGACTTTTTTGAGGAATTCAGATTTTTAGCTAAAACATCGGGACAGTAAGACACAAAAAATATATATTAAAAATGTAGACCCTAACTCCAAATTGTAGAATGCTGATGAGACTAGTTTTGGATGCTGTCAACGACAAACTACATTTCTCTTTGAAAATTGCTTCAATCCTACATTATATGCTGTACAGTAATGGGCTACAGAGATATAGAAAGAGCTTCAAGTTCTTTTCCTAACCAAAGAAATTGTGATTACTATTACTAAAGAAGGAAAAAACAAAAGAGTGGCAGAATTCAATATTTCTCAGCATTAAAAGGTATGTTGTGCTGTAAAACAGTATGGTGTTCATTCAATCATACATAGCTATTGTTCAGAATATTTTAAACTACATATGCAAAGGAAAAATTTGAATATTTGGTAATTTTTAAAAACATAGTTATTGTCTCAGTCTGGAAATAAGACTTCTAAAATCAGCAGTGAATGAACTATTGATGAACACATCCAGCACAGATTGAAGTATTGTAGCTTATACAGAGTCAAGGTCTTTCCTGCCTCTCATACTACCCAACCAGACAGGCTGAGGGAGTACAAGAAGTTGGGAGGGGACACAGCCTGGACAGCTGACATCAACTGACCTAGTAAATATTCCATACCACATGGTGTCACGCTCAGTTTATAAAGCTGGAGGAGAAGAAGGAGGGGAGGTGACCTTTGGTATGATGGTGTTTGTCTTGCCAAGTAACTGCTACAGGTAATGGAGCCTGGAACACCTGTTTGCCAACAGGAAGTGGTGAATGAATTTCTTGTTTTATTTTGCTTGTGTGTGAGGCTTTCACATTATCTCTAAAACTGTCTATAGAAGTGAAAAACTCATGGGTTGGAATACACTTCCAATTCTCCCCCTGATCCTGCTCATGGGGGAGGGAGGGAGTGAGACACTGCCTGGTACTTGGTTGCCATCTGGAGTTAAACCATGACATCTGATCAAGTTATCATTATTAAAGCTCCCAGGTGATGTCAGTATAATATTTAGCCTGAGTTTGATAGGGCTTCTTTCCCCTGAAAGTCAAACACAAAACCTACACTATAAAATTTGAGAATAAGAAATGTAAATCCATTAAATCTAATAAGCTATAGCCTTAGAGTATGAGAGCTAACCTTTTTCGTATATTAGTAGCTCTGCACAAAAATGGGCTTTTTGTTGCCCTTTTTCACTAGCCCTGTGAATCCCCAACTAATATATATTTTTAAACAAAAGGTACAAATTTGTTGGATTTATCAGCCTCTTGTAACAAGAAACAACATAATGATAAAGTGCATCATTCTTTATCATAACATGGGGAAAAGTACCACATCCTTTTGGGAACTATTTACAATCCTACAATACAAAAAAAAGGACAAGCTTTTTGCAGTGAATCAATGGAATGTAGTTCATCCTTTATCTTAATAAAGATTCTTCTGAATTGTTTTGGGCTCCAAAAGTACCCATGTGTTTAAAAAGAAGCATCTCTGGACATGCATCAAACATATTAGTAAGTGACAGCCAAACAGTGACTTCCATCTGAGGCCTTCATTACTGATACTCATGTAAAATAGGCAATTTTGTTATTCCCATCCCATTACTTGATATATATAAAATCCAAAATCACACACCAGCTGAGTAATGGGGCAGAATTAAGTAGCCCTGAACATCAGATGTGGAAGCTAATAAAAAGACATTCTTCTCTTAAAATAGTCATACTTCAGGTCTACTAGGGTAGATTCTCACATTCATAATACATCAGTAACCTTTTTTTTTTCCATTTAAAAATAAATAATTATAGAAAAAATAAAGGAAATGTAAATGGAAAAGAACTTTTTACATTTCTGGTTTTTAACTCATAAATTTAAGATTCAAATGTCTTTCCAAAATTTTCTTATACAAATACAAAACACTTCAGCTGTTCAAAAGAACAAAAAACCCTATGAATGTGACAATATACACTTTATTGTTGATTTAAAAAATCCCAACACCTTGTTTGTTTAAATTACTCAAAGCTTAAACATTATACTGACAGGGCTAGTGTCATACTGTAGAGGAGCCTAATACATCTTCATAGATACTTATTCAAAACAGCTAAGCTAATTTATTATCATTCTCTTTAAATATTTCATCTTATTTGTGAAATCCTATTCAGAGACAACATAAGACATAGGAAGTAGAAAAGGCTGCTTCCACGTTCTGACTCCCAAGCATAGAACATATGATTGATTAGTAAACAGATTTCTATTTTCTGAAATTCCAAAAGGTCTCTTAAAAAAAAAAAATTAAATTGGGGGGGGACAAAAAACCCTATTTATAGAAAAAAAAAATTCCTTTTTAAAGAACAACTGCAGTAATGTAGTAGAATAACTGAAGGACAAAATAATGTTTAAGAACCATCATGTAAACAATAATTCACAAAACCTACTGCAGTCATTCTCAAATCTCTACTGAGAGACTTAACATGTCAAAATGTGCAACTTCATGAAAAGAATGTAAGTGTGTCTTGATGAGAACTGCTTGACACAGTCTGGCACATTCTCACTCAGCTTAATGTAGGACACACCTGAGCAAGATATACGTCATCTACAAATATAGGGAGTTCTTGCACTATAGTATTTCTCATGCAGGTTAGATACAAGCACTTGTTTTTACCTGAAAAGGCAGTTTCTTAAACTGGAAAGATACTGAATTTTAAGTTATCTCATTTTTCTCCTTAAATTCAGATTTTCAATTTGTTGAACAAGACTTTAAGAAATCCAAAATTTTATCTGGAGTTCCCTCTAGCTGCAAAGCATCTTAAAAACATATCTTATTGTTACAACTTCCAAATCACCATTTGTAGCTGGAAAAATTAAGTTTTATACTTTGGAGATAATAGATTATGGTAACAAACATGATTTAGTGCACGTTTCACAGTTAGATGCCATTATTGAATAAATATGGTTTAGTAATTGTACCTTCTGTCTATACTGAGGAAAGGATTTTCCCCTTGGATCCTGACTACATTTTTTGCTGTTAAAACTGCACTTTTAAAAACAATCACAGTGGTTACCACATAGCTATACACATAAATAGTCAATTATGTCTCAGAGCAGATACAAGCAAACCCTTTATAGACCTTTTGCCATTCAGCTAAATCTTCCAGCTTTAGAATAGGTTTCTATACTCCATCTGTTTCTAGTCTCCACTTGAAAACATTCAAGGAAAAAAAAAGTCAGACAATGAGGACTTGATATGTATAAACCTTTTTCACTATTCAGATAATTAGTACTTGACAGCCTTAATGAAACCTTTTGACAAAACCCTCATCCCTGTGTTGAATCAGTGGCTGTTAATGGTTTCCAAATCCATTAGAACACACTACGATATTTTAATGCTGCAGGGGCTGAAGTAAGTCTCCCCTGAATTGATTTCATGGTATAACGTTGCACTTGACCTTTTGTGTCCTAACATATATATTTTTAATTATATCAACTTTTACAGAAAATTTCTTTGCTTTATTAGAACTGTGTACTATTAAAATATTTTTATAATTAACTCAAGATTTTATCCTTTATGATCATTAAAAATACTTAAAAAATCTTAATACACACATCTACATATGCAAGGAATCATAATTCTCCCTTCTGTTATAGTGACTTAGAAACACTCCTAGTAAGTAGATAATACTTCTTTTTATTATGCAGAAGTTTGCAATGCACATCAAATTGTATAAGAAGTAATTTTTTTCAATTGGAATTTCACTATCAAAGAGTTCTAAAAACATGTGAAGTTATCAGTGTTGGAGTACTCCAGCTGGTCATAAAAGAGGAAAGGTCAGAAAAAATAGAGATGCAAATTCTATGTGAACTGGAAGAATCAGTTTTTCGTAGAATACACTCACAGTTTGAAAAATCATGACATGGTTTGTATATACCTTCAAGCCACCATAACTCTGGACTTTAATGCCAACAAATATATATTCAATATCAAGCAACTAACAGAGTCATCTTCTACCATTTGAAGAACTTATAATTTCATGGTTTGACATAATCAAAGTTAAAGATATTTTAAAATATATCATGCTATGAAATTGTGAGAATCTTCTGAAACAAGGGTTTTAAGAAGAAAAGGAGCAACTATTGAATTCTAAAGCTTACATGGCTGAGCTTACATGTGAGTTAAACACTTCTGAATATTATTTCAAGTTCCAATACAGAAAGTATTTGAGTATCAAGGAAAAAAGTAGGTAGTGAGCCATATTTAAAAGAAAAGATTTCCAGCACACAAATTACTTCTCATATCTGTATATATGTTCTTCACTCCTTTCTCTTTCCATATATCCCTACATGTAGAGTCCTCTTTGACTGGGGAGTTGGATGCAGCACAGTTCCAGTTGAGGCTCATTGCAATAGTTTTCAGATCAGTAAAAGAAAACCAAAACTAGCAAAAACACCAACCAAACAAAAAAACCACATCTCCTGATCTTTCCTTGATTTCCAGAGAGCTTCAAAACCAGCATATTGCATTATACTTCCAGTATTCTCAGTGTGGAACACCATTATCCTGAAGTAAATGTGAATTTGTTTTCATTAAGTTCTTACAATTTTACATAGCATAATGAGACAACATATGAAAACGACTCAGAATACTTCTGAGAATTTCGAGAATAAAGGAAGCCTTACACTACCTAGAGACCACAATGAATACCAAATACCTCAATGTTTCTTTAATTTGGTTAGAAATGTTAGCAGGATGTACACAAACTATTTACTGGGGAGTACTGAAAGACAACACCACATTAAAAAAAAAAATTTCTTTTTCACTAGCAGGAGATTGCTTCTATATGAGAATAGTACCTGATCATAATAAGCAAAAAAAATTTACACTACATCTTCCATGTTCCTATTTATGAAGAGACAGGAAGTTGGCCAGTGGGGAAAAAGGTTTGGGAGAAGGCAAATCACTCAAACAGGTAAAAAGTAAGGATGAAGTTTCCTGTCTACCTCTAATTACAGCAACATTTCTTTGAAGACTTTTCTTTCTTACTAAAACTAAAACTTTGGAAAAAGACATCAATTTTGTGCTGGACTCATTGTCAGAAAAAATAAACCCAAGATCTGAATCTCAGTGATGGCCTCTTACTTTTGGGATTGTGCCCCAGTTCATAGGGTAAACTAATTGCTCAGTTTATAAATATTCAAGGCAGGGTCTTGAATTTCAAGACATTCACACTCCTGGAAAATACCACATAGAAATCATTCAGGCTTATTTCAAATTATCAAAATTTGATACAGAGAATTATAATTTTGTTGATTTCCTTCCTATGTATAAGAACAAAAAATAGTGAACACTTCATAAATCTCTTTAATTGTAGTGTTTCTGCCTACAATGAAAATAACTATAATGACATACTGCCTGGAAACTGAGTGATGTATGAATAATTGCAATCTATTTTTTACAAGTCAAGTTTTTTACAACTTTTCTTTGTTCAAGTTAATATTATCGCTGCACTTACTATGGAAAAGGGGATACAGAGGAATGAACCATGCAGAAGAATAAAATGAATATAATGAATTAATAGGAGAAGTTAGTTATCATTCACAGAGATGACAGATATGCTTTACCTCAGAAGAGCGCTAGTTTGCCATCAATATTACTTTCATATCAATTGGAAATACTTTACAACCATTTTGAAAATAGATAACTACCTATATGTAAAATGTTAAGCCTGCTGCTGCTTAACAAGGAGAAAAAAATCAGCAGCAGTATGACTACCAACAGTAAACACAAAAATAGCATCTGTGAGTAGAACAACTGGGCAGAACAGTATTTGGCATATACATTAATACAGCTTATATTTTATATATTATTTTATATTTTATAAAAATGTAACAATGAAATAAATAAATAGATCAAATTAATACAAAATTACATTTTCCAAGACAACATTGGCCAGCTAAGTCACACAAAACACCTCATAGATCCATTAGACATAAAAGACAGTCTTGTGATTAAGCATTAAATTAGCTGGCACTGTATGAAAGATAACACTGAGAAAGGCTCTAACATTGACAAATTATCCTTCAGATATTAGCTGACAAGATTCAGCAGAAAAAGTTTCCTTGGTTCTTATAAGAATGCTACAGTATTTGTGTACTTCCTGCCTCCAACTCCATTAACCACCTGAGATTTAAATGCATGGGAGTAAACTCAGCCCAGGAGTTGGATTATTTTTGTCGTACAATTGTTTTCCTTTTCTTTTGGGGGAAAGAGTGTATTGGGGGAGTAGTGATCAAACACCATTACCAGAACAATAGATTTTTAGTATTTACAAATATATTTAAAGACATATACATATTTAATAATGTATAATTTTTCCCTTCCAGTATGCAGAAAATTGCTTCTTCTAGAAGTTCTATTCATTGATTTAAGTTTCACATGGAAAAATAACTCTTAGGTCAAAACTTCATTCAGTTATGTAAAACAAATTAAAAAAATAAGAATTCCAGTCTTTCCAAATTAATGAATAACAAGAGCAGAATGGCTTCTGTCATCCAGTGAAAAGTATAAAATTCTATTTGCCTTCAAACTTACTACATACAAAGAATAATTTATGCAACTTAATAATTTACAGCATAATAATGATTTGTAAAACTGAATCATTGATGAAAGAATGTTATTCTTTAAAGGAATACTAAATGAGAACATTTGTTCCTTCACGCAGCAGTTTCACCTCATTTACAGAATTAATATTAAAATCAAACCTCATTCTTAGAGCAGTAGTTACCCCATTTTTCTCAATGGAAAAAGGGCTACTGCTTGTAAAATAATATCTACTTACACAACGAGATATATAATACACTATCTGTGTTTTCTTTATGAAACACACTTCCTACTCCTCACTCTTCACATCCTTCTATTGTTAACACTCTCCTTCAGATTTGCGCTTTATATTTCACTTCATGTGTCAAGACAAAATCTACAATGTGCCTTACTTCGGGAAAAAAAAAAAAAAGTTTTCTTATGGATTAGCTGCAACTCAGTTCACCACAAGATCATATGCATTAGAAGCACAAGAACACAACAATATACTTGGGAGCATGGGCATCACACAGCACATGGACAGGGGCCGGGAGTGCTGCAGACACGAGTGATTGTGGTAGCACTGATGCAGTGGCACTGGTGGGACAGAACCTCCTGGATTCCCTGGATTTAACTGGATAAGCAGTGGGAGAGCCCTGGCAGGGCGCGGTCAGCAGCAATGGGGTCAAGACTGTCCATATAGGCAGCACTGGCCACGGCAGTGACAGCAGTGGCTGCAGGGATAGGATCGTGACCGTGGGTGGTGCCATCCTCTGGCAAAGGCAGCCAGTTCTCTCTCTCTCTCCCAGTAGCAACAGGACAGTTACGAGTGAAGCAGAGGCTGCGACAGGTGGCCCAGGGGCAGCATGGAGCAGCAGCACCAGAACCTCCTCGCAGAGGCTGTTGCCAAAGCGAAGAGGGCAGGCAAATCTTTAGTACTGCTCAGGTATTGCGACGTCTTGCCCCTAGGATTTTCCCTTTTGGACTTGCTGTGGTGCCCACGATTCGAGATTACTTCCAGCTGTGTTCCCACCTTTTGCCCTGCGGGCCACCGGGAGCTGCGCGCACAGTTCCTGCGCTCACTGCCCTCCGTGTCGTCCTTGGTGTGGGGTGCAGCACAGCCTCTCCAGCCCCAGGTATTTCCACAAGCAGACACAGCCATCCTGGAGCAGGGAATTTCCCTCCAAGTAGCAGGAGCCTTTAAGCTCCTAAACTAAAACAATTAATTTCCTTCCCGTTCCCGCAGAGCCTGGGAATGCACCAGCATGCAGTGGAGAGGGGAGAAGTGTTTCTCATGCCTTACTAAAATCTCCTGTAAAACTTCAACCAACAGATTTAAAGTACAACAGAGTTCAAAAGCATATAAAGGGAAACTTAAAGGCAGTATTCAAAGATTTCTCAATATTGTCAAGTCACAAAAGAATAAATATTCAAGATATCCATGATGATGCATCGACTGCATATGCAAGCATACTTGATCTCAATAGGCTGAGCTCACAACATGCTTGCAGAACCACATCAAGGTGAATGTCCACTGATGATTTTTCTGAGATTTTGTCACAAAACACCTGTGTGCTAAGATAAGAGAGTGTGGAAGAGTCTGGTTAAAACAACAGATAACAAATGCAAAACTGCACACTGAATCATGAAACATGCAGCTTCAACAGGTTGTAACAGAAAAGATGCCTGAGGTATGTGTTATTTAAGGCATTTAGTTAAAAAATATTCAAGAGGTATGTAAAAATAACAAAATACGGATATAATTTTGCTTCTGCTAAAGGAATTATATATTATAAGTAGGGAAGGAAGAATTGTAACAGATAAGTACATGTTAGGAGATAACGAATATATATATTGCAGGAAAAGGGAACTAACTAAATGGTCAAATGCACAAGAAAGAATGTGTGAGATCAAATGTTTTAAGAGATAATAGTTGTAAAAATCCAGGAAGGGAGATCTGTTGTATATCATGAACGACTAGATGGATTAATACCTGAGACTATTCTCCCGGACCAAGGGGTACCTCTACATGAATATGTAAAAGCTTAAGTGAATATGTAAATGTAAACCTCTACAAAAAACCTTGAGAGAAGAATTTAGGTGTGCATGTATTCTATCAGGCATTCACCCACAACTGTAAATAAATTCTTTGATCCATCGATTTAGCCTCAACTCAAATTATTCAAATTATGAATGTGTTTTTCACAGGTAGATACAAATAAGCAAAGGAAATTTACTATTCTCCCCACATGCTAGTAATTCTTGCCCACTCATAAAAATTAAAAGTAAACCAGATTTCTGAACTTTATTTCATGACAGTACAGAATAGTTTAATTTTACCCTGCCTCGTCCGTCTTGCTAAGCAAAGATGGTCCATCAAAACAAAAGAAATGAAAATATTATGCTCATGCAACCAAGAGTCATATTTAAGCACCATGGTAATACTGAAATGATTTATATTTATATATCTCCTCCATTAGTGCTTTTAAGTAAATGCATTAATTTTATTTTTAATGCAGTTGAAGGAGGACATTAGCTCCAAATGATCCCTGATTCAATTTTTTTTTCTCCCAGGGTGTGAAAATCCTTGGCAACTGGGCCAGTGGAACATAAACTATTGCTCAGCTCCCCAATAAATTATTTCAGAGTATCCAGAGAATACACACGTAGCTCAGTAAAAATCAGACTCTTTTGAAACCTGACATCAAGCAGGCCCCCCAAAAGAAAAATCTTTCAGGAAGTTATCATTTGAAGTGACTTATCTTTTACTCTTTCTGTTAGTCAGGACATATCTGTGATTGAAGAACTGAGTCAGAATGAAACATAACTTAAACTTGAAAGAAAAACTGAGAAAGTCATTATATTCATCATAAACATAATTTCAAAGTGTTGATATTAAAACACATGTCCACAAAATTGACCTTTCAAATGTGGGTTTTTTGCCAAATATTTTGCACAAGGAATTCTTCACTGAATCAACCAGTTATAGCCACCCCTACAAAGGCTGAAGTTACAGCTTTCCTTTATGTTCTCACAACTGATATTCCCCTGAAGCATGCATCCCTGAGCACATCAACTCCACAGAAGCACCACAGCAGCCTATCATATCATGCAAAAATAAGAAAAATAAGAAAAGCTAATAATTAAACAGCATGCCCTTCAACAATTCAAACACATGAAAGAGTAGCATAAGCATAATATTTTCTTTGCCTGAATGATTCATAATTGCAAGCAAAAGAAAATTTAGTAATCATTATTTAGTAGTTTATGGAAATGTAGCACTACACTGGCAAATTTCATCCACAATTTCCTATGAAAAGATAACTTCCCTAGTGATTCTGAGCAAGGTGATCACATACAATATAACGAGGAGCAACTGCTCACATGTAGTTCTCAAGAGGCAAACACTCTTCTCTTCCCTCCTAAGTCAATTTTTTACCAAACAATATACAAACAAAAAGAGCAGAAGCATCTTTTTGGCAGCTGGTTTCAGCTTGGAGACAGAAAAGAAGTTACTGGTGAATATTATTAACACATTGATAAGATATATAGAGCTAAAAAAAATTGTAATCCTTATAAGAACATAATTTGCGAGCAACACCTCAATATTACAATACAAATTCAAATCCTGTCCAGATAAAAAGTAAAAGGAACTAGCCTATACTGAATACATTTGAAGATTTCACAGAATAGTAGAATCATGTAAAAGCTTGATTTGGAAGGGACCTTAAAGATCAACTATTGTCAATCCGCCCAACATGGGCAGGGATGCCACTCACTAGATCAGGTTGCACAGCTTGACATCTCTGATGGATGGCATCATTTGGTTTAGATAGAAAATGTTGACACCAAAGAGGCATAGACACAGCTGACATCTCTGGTGGAATTGTCTGATATAATACATTTACTCAGTACATCATTTAGCAGCTAAACATTGTCCTGGTTTGGATGCTAGGGAGCGCAACAAAAATGAGAGACTTAATAGAGAAACAACAGCTAACAGTTTATTTATTTGGGGGCTCTACAAGCTATGGAATTCCACTAAAGCACTAACCAAATACACAAATAACCCAACAATATTACGCAAGGAGGAAAAAAACCAAACTGCTCCTCCAAGCTGGCCAGTGAGCTGTGGAGCAGGGGAAGTAGGGAAGGAGGGAAGAAGTGTTGGCCCAAAGATGGCAAGTAGTGCTGGTCTAGGAGCCTCTGAAAAAGAAGGAACAGTGAAAAGGACCCCCTGGGGCAAACCAAGGGGAAGATACCACACTTACGTTGACATCGGGTGGTCTCCTGCCATCACTGTTTGAGCTCCAATGGTGCCGTGGGGTCAGGGAACAGGAAGGGACCAGGAGGAGCAGCAGCTGATCCTCTCTCAACAACGATGAGCCATGAAAAGTGGGCTGAACTTCCGTGTCTCTGCCTTTTATGGGCTGTCTGATCTTGCGTTCTCTTGGGGCAGCATTCCCAGGCCTTCCCATTGGACAGTGGCATGGGGCACCATCCCTTTGACAAGATCTCACCACGTGGCCAAGATGGCATTTCCTGCCAAAATACCGCACGGTGGACACCTGGGGGCACCGGCAGCACTGTCCACAGGGCACTCACCGCCTGCTGGGAGAAACCGTCGCTGCCCGTCAGCACAGGGGTTGGCGGTGCCAGTTGCCTCACTCGTGCAGGCACTGGCCATCCCCCTACATGGCACAGTGGCCAGAGGCTCCATGCAAACCCAGTGGGGTCACCCCGTATGCAGCTGGGGCTACACCGCACCTGCCGCCACCCACAGCCTGCAGCGGGGCTGCGGGAGAAGTGGGTGGGGGTGGTGGCACCAGTGTCCACCATGCACAGCAGGCTGGCCAAAGCAGCTGACATGGCTGTCGCCAGGAGAGGGCCAGCCGCCACTGCCTCTGCACACTGTAGCAGCCAGGGAAACCCCCGAATGCACTCTGAGCCAACACAGGGGCAGTGTGGAGTGAGGGGGGGGACAGTGGCCGCTGGCCCTAGGGCCCATTCCTGTGCCGCCACTCCTATGGAGACAGGTGTCGCCACCACCGGGCACTGCCACCATCCCAGCCTCAGCCCAGCAAACACCAGGAGCCGTGCGCGCCAGGTGGCAGTGTGGGCAGCACTGGCAGCATGTACACAGCCACTGAACCCTGCAGCTTTGGAACGGGGGTTTCCCTCCCCAGCTGCTGCTGCTGCCCACCAACACTGACATGGCACAGGGGACAAGGGAGTCTCCCAGCCGCCCCGCAGAAGCGGTGGCTGCTGCCCCAGCCCCACACCAGGATGAGAGGGACCAGCCACTCATGCTGCACCCAGGTCCACACACACTGATGATGAGTGCATGTTGGCTCAGCCAACTGGAAGTGGGATCACTCAACTTGCTCTGCTTCCATCCTCCCAGGAACCGGGCAGAAAATAAAAAAAAAGATTTTAACATTCCCCCCCCTCCCCCCCCAAATGGAACACCCTATACTTAAACCCATAACAAATGTCTACATACACTATTATATTATGGGTATTCATGGGAAAAATGATAAACAGAAATTGCACAGAAAACCATTTGGTAAAGTATAGTTTACAATTCTGACATTTCATAAGCTATTTTAAAAATCTCTTTTTAAAATTAACACATCAAAATCTGCTGAAGCTGACCAGCCAGAAAATGGATTAGGAAGCTAAGCACTACAAATTTTGAGACCTAATCTGACAACCATATATTATAATTATTCTGTCAATTCAACTGCAATCAGGCTTTTTATTTAAGCAACCTTAAATACAGTCTATAGATGATAATGCCTATAATTTTCTTAATAGTATTTCCAACATAAGAAGACTCACAGTCACACCAGTTTCTGAAATGTAATGTGGGATGGTTGTTTGTTTGTTGTTTTTCTTTTTCTTTTAAGACTATAAATTGAAAAATGTTAATCTCAATTCTTGAGTAGAATATTTCACCAGTGAACACTTCCAGAAATTTCTCTCTCAAATGTTTATCCCCTATTACTATTTATGTATTCTGAAAGACACGAAGTTTACTTCGGCCTTATTTGCTTTTCCAGCGATTTAGCTAGGAGTTCTGATTTATTTTGATAACAGAACTGAAGACTAAATGAATAATTTAATCTCAGTAATTAAGTTGCTTCCCATCTCCTTCACTTAGCTAATAAAATCACTTCGCAGTATCTAATAAAATACTTTTTTACAGTCACATTTTCTCAATTTTTTCCAGTCAGGTTACTTACAACATGTACTGCCTTCTTTCTTTTTTTTCTCATCATACAGTGGATTAATATTCTAACGAGTGTGGTAGAATCATATCTGTTATCTCATGAACAGAAGACAAAAAAGGCTGTACCCATTAATTAATTCCAGCACGTATTTCACATAACTAGATATTACTTCCACAAAAGAGAGGCCAAGAGATTGCTCTGAACTAAGGCAATCACACGATAAAAATAGCACGTTCCTCCTTTGATTGGAGAGCTGCCAACATATTGGATTATTAAGAAGTTTTAAAATCTTAGGAAAGTTAAATGTAACAGCTGATGGTTCATTTGAGACAAAGAATCCTCTGGATGCTGCATTTAATGAAAAAATAAAGGTGCAGTGGAACCAAACAGAAGCAAAGTTATGTCATCCTGAAACAGAGAGAAAAATAACCAGAAAAAGCTAGTAATGTTTTCTAAATAGGGCTGAGTTTTAGGATCTCAGGTTCTTTTGGACAGAGAAGTCAAAATCCATCTTCAATATTTCCATTGCCTGAATTTTCTGCAAATGTAATGAAGTACTCCAACATTTACCTGTTACTTCTTCACTTAGTAATATCTAAAGCCTCAGGTTAAGTAATAGGGTACCTAGACACATACTGAAAATTGTAAACAAAATTTGTTTGACAGAAGCCTATGAGGGGGCCTGGAGGGGCTCAAGAAAACTGGTTAATATTCAAGCTAAAGAGTCGTCCATCTCAACAAGTAACAAGTCAGGCAGAAATATCAAGAGTCTTGAATGAGTGAACAAGTAGCTCCTAGCAAGACTCAAGCACAAAAAAAAGAACTATATAGAGAGTAGAAGCAAGAATGGGTCACTTGAGAAGAATACGGAGTATGAAGCAATATTGTAAGGCTATCCAAAGCTAAAATGAAATTAAATCTGTCTAGGGATCTTAGAAACAAAGAGCAGGTGACAAAATTCTAGGGAAAATCTGAGCCCATTCCTGAATGGAGCAGAGAACTTGGTGACACAGGACCTGGAAAACACTGAGGGAGCATTCCTTCCTCTCCTTAGTCTTTACAATCAAGACTAGCCCTCGGGAATCTCAGACTCTATAGATCAGAAAGGCTGGAGAAAGGAAGACATACTCTTGATGGATGAAGATCAGGGAATACTTAAGCAAACTGGATATGTATAAATGCGTGGGTCTTAATGGGATGCATCCATGAATGCTAAAGGAGCTAGATTTGATCTAGTGAGGTGATTAGAAGTGCCTGAAAACTGGAAGGAAGAAAGAAAAAGTCACCTCCACATTCAAGCAGGGCAGGAAAGAAGACACAGAGAACTACAGGCCAGTTAGCTTCATCTCAATGCCTGCGAAGCTGATGGAGCAACAAAATACCTAAAAAATTTCCAGACACGTGAACAACAGGAAAATCATCAGGAGAAGTCATCATGGCTTTACCGAAAGGAAATTATACTTGGCTTTCATCTTGGGAGACTTTTATGATGAAACTACTGGTCTGGTAGATGAAGAGAGAGCAGTGGATATTATCTACCTGAGCTTCCCTAAGGCTACAGACACTATCTCCTGTAAGATCCTCATAAAGAAGTATGATGAAACATGGGCTACGTGAGCAGATATTGAGTGAGGTAGATTGAAAACTTGCTGAAAAGCTGGTCCCAGAGGGCAGTGATCAATGGGACAGTCTAGTTTGTCACATTGCTAGCATGTCAATAACTAGCAGTGTACAAATCAGGGTCAGTATTGGGTCCAGTCCTGTTTAACATCCTCATTAATGATACAGATAACAGGACAATGTACCCACAGCAAGTTTGTTGACACGAAACTGAGGGGAGTGGCTGATTGGTCAGAGGTTGTGTTACCATCCAGAGGAATCTGGATAAGCTGGAAAACTAGGCTGACAGGATCCAAATGAAGTTCAGCAAAGGGAAGTTCAACAAGATGTGTATCTGGAGAGGAACATTATACACCAGGATAAGCTGGAGAATGTCTAGAAAGAAGCTTGGCAGAGAGAAGGACCTACAGGTCCTGTTAGACGCCTCAGTTTAATAGGAGCCAGTAATATGTCCTTTTGGCAAAGAAGGCCAATGGCATCCTGGGCTGCATTAGGAGGAATGCTGTCCCTAGGTGAGGTAGTAGATTCTTCACCTCTACTCACCTAACCCTGGACTACTGTATCCACTTCATAGAATAATAGAAGGTTCTCTCTAGTACAAGGATGTGGACAAACTAGAAAGTGAAGGTTTACAAAGATGACAAAGGGAATGGAACGTCTCACTGATGAGATGAGCTGAAAGTACTTCCCAAGATCTTAACTTCAGAAGTTAGCTGGTACTGAAAGTCAGCAGTGAAGATGCTCTGCAGGACTTTCAAACATTGAGAACCAATGTCATGGAAGAAGCAAAGGAATTCTGCCCTGAGATTTTCCAGGGACATCAAAACTGTCAAACAACACGCAGAGATCTTTCTTAACCAATTTATCTTTCACTGGCCCGGCAGCCCTCTACCCCATTTCTACAGGATAGCCTCCTCAGTCAATAGAAATGTTAGGTGTCTTGTTGCTTCTTCATTAGTTACACCCACTCATACTTCCTCTTCAACAATTTGCAAGGGGATTTGAATAACACACAGTGATCAGGCTAACAGCTTAATTCTAACTTTGCAGACCTAGAACTACTGAAAATATTTTCATATATAGAATTAAACATTAACTACATCATAAAAATGTGTAAAAGATACAAATGAAGATGTATATCTAGATAATGCACTCAAAACTTGTACTAAATATCAAGTAATCTTCAAATGCAGCATGAGCTGCCTAAAAATGAATAGAAGCAGTGGCAGTTCCCTTACTGATTTATTCATTTCTAACTAAAAATGACTTGCTGTTTTACTCAAAATAGCTTGTCTTGTCCAAAAACATTAGGTAATTCAGATGCAGACAGTAAGACTTAGTTGATACATTTACTCTTTTTATAGTCCTTAACCTTGAGAAAAGGTGCTTCCTTCCCTGCAGTAGACAAAAGACTCTCCTAGTGCTTCATAGAGAATTGTCCAAATTAATTGTTTTCACATTTTATTGTTTTCCTTTGTGGTTTGAAACAGGAAAAAACAATTGAACATGATATGCAACTAACATAATTTAATAGATGATCTTAATAGATAGTATGATATTCTGGCAGTTGCTTTGTCAAATTAAGTCATAGAGCATAGAGTTTTTCTTTACTAGCATTCCTTCCCTGACAGATTCCTTCACAATTCAGGATGTGTTTATATAATTTTTACTCTGTCCAACTACTACTTCAGTTACCCAAAACTGCCATGAAAATCAGAATTTATAAGCCCCTTTTTTATTTCTCCCCTCATGGTGCAGCCATATAACTATGGCATTCACTGTGTGGTCTTTGATCACAAGATAACAGAAAACATATACTGTGCTAAGAAAATATATTCGAAAAAAACAGTGTGCAATTTCCTCTAGCTCTTTGATCATTTTGATAGATTTCAGAATTAAATAAAAAAAAGTGCTTGAAGAAAGTAATGATTAAGACCAAACACATTTAACTAACCTCATTATTTAAATAATGACTATTTAATTAAATGAAACACAAACAGGTACAGAGAAGAAAGAAAAATTCTACCAGAAAACAAACAAAAAAACCCAATCAACCAAACAAAAAAAGCTAGGAAAGACAAAAGAAAATTCATGGTTACTTATTTTTGGGGGGTTTGGTGCATTTTTTGTTGTTGCTGCTGTTTGTCAAGGTGTTTTGCTTTGGTTTTGCTTGTTTTAATTTGGACTTTGATTTAATACCTTTATCATCTAAGAGTATTTTAATTCATTTATTTCTGTTCATGGTTCAATTTAATGAATAAAATATATTTCTATATAGGAAGAAAGATTTAGCACTACATTAAAATAGCTATTCTTAAGAATTTCTCTTTCATAAATTAATTGTTGTTCTTTACAAATTTTCCTCCATCTACTTCAAATGGAAAGATAAAAACAAGAATCTAAGATCACATACATTCTTTTCTTCAAAGCAAATGTTGCAAGAATCCTACTCTGCATATATGCCATCTGAAAACATATCAGGTCCTAATATATAAGGAACTTGCAATTAATTCATCCAAACAGTTGTTTAGTCTATTTGTATCTATACTTTGAGACAACACACTATTTTATCAGAGACATACACACACACACACACACACACACTGTCAAAAAGGTATCACTGTATATATGCCTCAAATGCAGAAGTATGCACTGCTGAATTTTTTGAAAACAGCACCTTATTTCTGTGTATGTTCACAGTTATTATCTTCATGCAATTCTCTAAAAATATTTTATCTAAAACTGTTTTGCTACTGCTTCTATCTGCCTCAGTGACTTCAGAGCTTTTTCTTTCTCAGCTTCTTGATTACAGATGAGTTCAAAGAAACAGATTGCAATTCATGGTCTAAATAAAGCTCAAATATAGTCCAGATGTTTACAAAATGTGCACAGTCTTATGAGAAGTCGAATTTTCTTTTTCATGGAAATTTTTTCCTGTTTTCAAAAGGGATTGCTATTTGTTTCTGGGAGATAATGTGTAGTAGTTACAGAGCTGTATTTCAGCTGCTACTGAAGAAAATGCCTTTTTCAATATTTCCCGTATTCAAACTAGCACTTCCAGAGTTTAAACCATTTGTTTGAGACTCAGTGGAACCTTTGTTTTGAAGCACTGCACCTTTCATTTCACTGACTAGAAACATGAAACGTCCTAAATTGTACACGATTTAAGAATATTTTCTTACATCAGAAATCTACCTAAGTGAATATCTTATAAAACTCAGCTTAGTGTGAGTTCACAGTTTTACTCACATTAAGTAAAATGATTTTCATTATCACTAATATACAATTCTTTAGACTTTATACCTTTCACAATTGCATCTCACAAAGGGTTTGAGAAATCACTGAAACAATCGTATGCATATAACCTCAGGTGGTGTCAAATTTTTTCCAGAGTACAGAGCATTGTATTTCTATAATTACAAGTTCAAATCCAAAATACCATTTCCTTTCATTCCTTATATTCTTCCTAGGTAGCTTTGTAAGGTGTCAGCTGGCATTGCTGGAATCAGTGGCTGTCTTCTCAGCAACAGGAAAACCTGCTGCAATGAATATCTACTGTCTTATGGCAGGAGTGTAGATGATCAATAAGTTTTGATATTTCTTGTCTAAATTAATTTGGTGTGGGGTAAAACAGATACGTATCCAGACTTATAAAATTAAATTCTACAGTGGACGTATTGAATTGCCTAATATTTTGTAGAAGTAATCTAGTGTTTCCACATGACTCTTTTTCTTAAAACCCCTAGAAAAATCTCTAATAATACAATCAAGTTAAACTTCAATTTAGTTTTAATATCAGCTCCTATATTGTTTGCCACCAAATTTAGTACTTATTGATATTTAGCTGTTCTCTTTTACTAAGGGTTTTTTGATTCCCTAATTACATTTATTCAATTAGTTGTAACAGAGGAAAAAATCAATTCTCTTTTAGCTAACAAAAAAACCTTCAGAACTTTGTTAGAGTTTGTGCACTCAACTGCATTACTGTAGCAAAGTCTTGGACCAGTAAATTAGGCATTTTGTGGCACCGTAACTCTGAGTATGCATCACATTTATTTAATAATACATTATTATGGTTTGATAACTTATAAAATTAATTCTTTTTAGGAGTTTCACTGCTTATCCTCTCCACCATAGAAATTACAGGACTGGGCTTAAGACACCCCAGACATAGATAGAAGAGTGAGAGATCAGGAGAATGAAAGTAGAAGGTGAGCAATGAAGAAAAAAAAAAAATAGGATCAGGAAGGGGAAGAAAACAAAAATGCAAGGTGAAAGAGGTGAAGAAATATGCCTATGCTTATTTGAGATCTTCTTTCTTCTGCTTTATTTTAAAAAAATATTTAATTATTTAATTTTATAAGAAATAAGCAGGTTGAATGGATTTGCTCCATCTGTTACATACTAAGCAATCTCTGGGAACTGCAAGTTTGATTGGGTTTCTGTTTATTTGATTGTTTCTTTTTTTTCCTTATAGATTGAGGGGTTTTTTGTTTGTTTGCTTTTTGTGGGTTTGTTTAGTTAGTTTTTTCTAGTTTTTTTGCTTTGGTTTGGCTCGGTTTGGGTTTGGGTTTTTTTGTCATAACATGCTGGTTTCAGTGACAGCTGGCTACTGTAAATCCAAGAGGAACAAAGCAGGAGAAATTCTTCAGCAAACAGCCATTCACCAAGTACCCAGGTTATTCACACAGCTGACAGGGTTGGTATTGTCTCAAGGCAAAATCAGGACAGGTTCTGGTGCCAGTTAATAATTTTAAGAAAGTCCAATTAACCTAACACTTGTCTTTCCTGAAAAATATGAAAAGTTTTATCATCCCAATAGTTTGCAAAATATCTGGGAATTCACAAATCTTATGTAAAGTGGAAGAAATATTTTCCATCTTGAAATGTTTCTATTCCTTAAGACCAGCACTCAGTCAAGTACACCTAAGAGATGCAAATGGACTTAGAAGTTAAGCCATAGATAGCCATTACTTCCCTTTGCTGTCATGCCCACTGATATTCGTTAGTCTTTCCTAGTGAATAATTTATCAAGCACAACAAAATTTCAAAAAAAAAAAAAATCCTGAAAATCAAATTGATTTCACTGATAGCCATTGACTTTCAACAGTCCAAGGGCTTTGAGTGGTGTAAATTATAGTATCATTTAGCTTCGTTTTACAGAGAAAGAGCAGATTGATAGTATTTCAATTCAAACATGGAAAAATCTACACTATCAATTTTTTTCTTCATATTAAATGCTTCATTTTCCTTGCCATGCTTAATATGTGGGGTGTTGCAGATATGAAAACTTTCCCAATCATCACTGAAACCCCTGGCTCATCTGCTTCTTTAGTCATAAATAATGAGCCAGTTTTCATGATTAATACAGGAAGAAGACTTTGTACAAGCTGCATAGTTTAATTGAAGCATAAATCATGCAACTGGTTATAACTTAGAGCTATTATAATAACAAATGATGATATTTTCTCTACTTGCTTTGCATGCTTAATACTAAAGTAAATTAATGTTCATCTAGTAGCCACTACATACCAGTGGTTGTAATCAGCTGCCAAGATACTATTAATCTAGATGACAGGTGGTTCAGAATGTTGAAGTACCTGTGCATTTTAGAAGTAATTATTAATGAAAAACCACAAGGAATGACATGTTCAGTGAGTAATTTGAAGTTTGTTGTTAATTCTAAACATAAAGATACTCCTACCATTTCAGCATTGACCCAGACACAACTAACTCCCACAATATGCTCAGAATCATTATTTAATGGCTTGGCAATAAATCCACTTGGCCTTGATATTCAGTTTTTGGAATTAGTTATTTTTTATTCCAATCTATATTCTTGATCCAGCAATTGCCACAAGGTAAGTATGTTTCAAAATAGACTATACTTTGTGACACTTTTATGGGGCTTTTGTAGCAATTAAAAAAAAAAAATAATCTGTACCTAATTGTTTGCTCTGGGAACTGTTAAAAGAGGAAGATTCCTGAAATTCAACCGTATGAGTACCCAGTCACTTGGTAACTTTTCTTTAAATGTAGACACTTCATGCAGAGGAAAAATGTTTACATTTGCAGAGTGACAAGTTTCATTCCTATCACATATGATCTTTCAGAACTATGCAAAAATCTCCCTTAGGTGAGAAATTTTTTTTATACACATACATTTTTATATATACAAGAAAAGAAAAAGAAGAAAAGATTTTATCCTCTATTTCCCATCAGCAAGTGATGTCTGGCCACTTTCCAGGAAGTAGGGCTTCAGCATGTTTAGTGGTTGGTCTGGAAGGCAAATATTGTAAATTATGAATGGCTCCACTTCCTCCTTATTTTTTCTTAACTCTTATATCTGAGCTGACATTATATGGTATGGAATATCCCCTGTGGTCAGTTTGGAACAGCTGACCACGTTACAACCCTACCCAAGATCTTGTCTGTCAATGGAGTGACAGTGCTGATACTGTGCTAGAACTGCTCAGCAGAAGCCAAAATATTGGTATGTCAGCAACATCTTTCTAGCTACTAATACACAGCACAGAGCTATGAGGGCTGCTATGGGAAAAATAACTCCAAAGTCATATACTCATGTTAGTGACAACGCACAATTGAATTAAGAATATAAAGCTCTACTTAAATTGCAGAGGAAGAAATTCTAAATTCTACAACTACTAAAACACAGAAACACGCTCTACATTATTTTTTAGCACTTGCTCAGCTTTCTTAAGATTAAAGTTAGGCTGTACTGCAAAGGTTAAGATCAATTCAAACTTAAACACAAGGGCTTTTTAATTTTATCAATTGACCCCTACAAATAACATCTATCTTGACCAGCTTGGCAAAATTTTGCATGATTTTTGTGATGATTGTTCTTCATTTGATATCAAGTGCCCATCAAAATCAGCTGAGAAAGAGTGCATGGTTACTCCTACTTCCTAGCTTTCTGATGAAGACATACTTCAGACAAAAATCTGCTCCTTCAAAGAGAGCAGCCTTCTGCTTCAAGAGGAAGGAGGAAATACCATGAGTTCACCTCTGGATGTCCTGCCAGAATATCACTTCTAATTAGCAATTGTCAAATAAGTTGTTGTATATCCCACTCCATTCAAGAAAAAGTAAAAATAGCTAGGGGAAGGAAGATTTTTTGGTTGATTTTTTTTTTCATTCCATCATGCAGTTTCAGGGATCATGGGAGATAGTCTCTTGAATCTGCTGCAGGGAGAGGGCAGGCCAGGCATCTCATCCCTGAGATGAGATACTGTGGGAACTTGAGGGAATAAAAGGGGCCAGAATTTCCAGTATCATTCTCTCATGGCCAGAGATGGACCCATGAGAAGCTGCTGTACTGCTGCACCAGCTGCTGCTCCAGCCACCACTCCAGCTACATCTGGGGAGCCCTGTGAATTCCAACTCACCAGCATGTCATTCCCACTCCCATCGCATTGCCTGCTGCCATCACATCTCTGTTGCACAAGCCCACTGTGGCCACGTGACCTTCCATCAGAACCTG
Source organism: Serilophus lunatus (assembly GCA_013399895.1). Classification (NCBI taxonomy): domain Eukaryota; kingdom Metazoa; phylum Chordata; class Aves; order Passeriformes; family Eurylaimidae; genus Serilophus; species Serilophus lunatus. The sequence goes on along the minus strand of VXBA01004871.1, from coordinate 63,500 downwards.
CTCAGTCATTTTCTTGAAATGTGGGATCTCTCTGTCTCCAAACAAAAAGCTCCTTCCAGGTTTTTCTTGATTTAGCCAGGAAGGGAGGGCAGTCTTTTTTCTGTTTTCTATCTTTTTTTTTTTTTTTCTGTTTGCTCTGTCTTGCATTCCATTTTGTTTTATTTTGCTTTTTTGTTTAGTAAAGGAGGGTTTTTGTTTTGTTTTGTGGGGTTTTTTGTTTGTTTTTTTGTTTTGTTTTGTTTTGTTTTCACTTACCTCTGGTTATGGTCTCTCCCTCTCTTGGTATTGAAGAAAATCAGGGAGGTATTGAATCTGAGGTCTGTCCAAAGTCTCTGCCCCTCCAAATTGTCTCAAACCAAGATATTAAGTCAGAGAGTAAAAAGTTTTTGCTTCCAATATTTTTAGCATTAAAGACAAGCTTCCCAGTGACATTTCTCACAATTCTGTCAATGGCAAGAGTTTCTATGACTATCCTTTTTGGAGGATCACTAAGGATCATTCATAGTATAATTGTTCAGAAGGAACAATTCAAAAGGCTCTTACTTAGAGCCTTCTTTCCTCATAACCTTAATGCACATAAGGCTTAAGTAAAAGAGATTTTCTTGACCTTTTCAAGTCTTTTCTAACCTCATCTCCAGGTTATTATTATATGAGAAATGCTATTAAGTAAAAGAACTACCTAACATGAGTTCAATTTTTTAAGACTACTAAAAAACATTGAGCAATAAGAACAGACAGAGTCATTTTCTAAACTCTCCTGTGACTACATTTCCTTTTCTCAAGACATCTTTGGTGAGTCGTAAGGATTAAATTGCACTGATTTATAATCTTTCTATTTTTACTGAAGTTAAATACAATAATAACATGAAATTGTTAAAATGATGTAGAGAATCAAGCTTGGGGCAAATAACACTATATATACAGGTCAAAAATACCTATTAACTTATAATATAACAATTGGATAGAGCTAAAATTACCTTTTTTAAGGTCACATCCTGCAGACAACAAGAACACTATGTTTCTTACAATCTACTTTCTAGATTATTATGTTATTTAAATATGAAAGACTTAAAGGAATATTTGAAGAATGAATTACAATGCTAATAGAAAGACTATAGACTTTTGTACATACTTATAAAACAGAGCAAACAACCAAAGGCATGATTTCACAAATTAAGTTGTTATCATGACTTTTGCATTACTTTCTATAAATAGTAAAAGACTATTGTTATGCATCTGGTTTAATTTTGTTCCTTTCTTTTTTTTTTTAATTTTCCCTTTCCCTGTGGGAAGTGGGGGCTGCCCTGGCAACTCCCCCCTCCCAGAAGAAGCACAGGAGTGCTGGGGGCCAAGCCAGGGTCATTTTTATTCCCCCTGGCCAAAGCCATGCATGCCCTTGGTCCTTGCCACGTAGCTTGTGCTGGTAGTGGCGGCGTGGCAGAGGCTGCAAGGAGCTGTTGGGATTTCCAGGGCGTGAAGGCTGATTGACTGGCAGAACTGGAAATGATCTGTGTGTGCTGAGTCATGACACTCTCTCTGGACACCTGGTGCCACATGGCGCAGATGTGAGAGATTGAGGTCTCAGTGGGGAATGCAGCGAGTGGTGTAATGGTCCCTGGCTTACAGACCTGCTGCAGCTCATGTGAGTACAGTTCAACCCCCCACAGGAGGGAGACTCACCACAGAGGTGTTTCTTTTCATCAGTTTTGTGGGATGCTGCTGAGAATGTATCTGCCTGCAGACCCTGCCTCGGTTGCCTTTTGGCAACAAGCTGAGTCCACCATCTTTGTTGCGGCACCCACGGCCACAGCCACAGACTGGGATGAGAGTTTGGACAAAAAGACTGTTTTCTTTTTTTGGGTTTTCTTGTTTGTACCATTGTTCAGTGTTCTAATATATAATTAAATATATACACGTTTAATTAAAGAGCTTTTTTTCCCTGCACCTGTTTTTTGTGCTCCTTTTTTGTTTTAAAGTCTAAATTGCGTGATTGTCTTCAAATTCAGACAACTATCATAAATGATGGATGTGGGACTTTTCCAGAACATATTCCCAGAACATATTATTATAACTGCATTTCTATGGAGGGGTAAGAAAGTCTAGGATTATTGATTTCAACTTTGAACTGACTTTGTCCAAACTTCTTTATGTCATATATGTATTGACCTCAATAATATCTAAATTACAATAGAATAAGCTCTGTATTTTGTATGTATTAAAGTAAGAACGTATCAGGCTTCAATGCCAACTTTTCCATAATGAGTGGCATAAAATTAAATAAAAACATACATTCTAACAATACTTTCTTGAAAAAGCTAAAAAAAAATCCTTACAAGTTATTAAAATTGTCTGTGACCAGAAGAAACTTATTTCCAATTTACGAACATGGACTTGTCCACAACAATTATGAATGATTACAAAGAGATCCCTTTATTCGAAAAACCTAATATATAGTACAAGTGCATGTTGCATATGTAAATGTTCCTATCAGTTGTGTGCATGAATGTTTGCATTTACTGTCATATGATACATCCTTCTTAATCAGCATAATTCAGAAGAAACCAGTTAGCATTTCCACAGTGTCCATCATCTCATCAACCTGGATATATACTACAGATAAGCAAGATTTCTTCAAATTAACTATTGACTGAGTTTATCAGTTGTGATATATCTAGAGTATCCCCTCAGAAATTCAATTAACTTGGTTTTACTATTCCCAGGGCCACAGAATTTACTCTAAATTGTCTCAATCTTTATTAATTCAGTTAGTTCAGATGAACTCCAGTGCCACTGCATGCAATATTGTGACCTATCAAGTGCATTAAACCAAACCAAGCAGGGTTCAACACAATAGCAATAGCAATGTGAAACACACGCTAATTATGTCACACATCAAGTTATATTGTTTTTCTAATGACATAGCACTGTATAACTGCGCCAAATTCATATCAACAAATTATTATCAACAAAGTTAATCTTGTATGGCAAATTAGGGGATATACCCTGTAAGTTGCACTACTTAACCAAAATCTGTTGGATGGATACATATTTATAGGCTCCTGTATAAGAAATAAGGTTGTCTAATTTTTAGTTATAATCCCTAGAAGATGACGACTTCTGATATCAGACTTATTCTTTAAACAATTAAAGATGAACTTCAGTTTTAACTTTTGGAATGTCACTTTGAAACACTCTTGTTGGCATGATACATTTTGTTGGGCTTACTCAAATTGACAGGTCATCAGATAGTGAGAAGAAGTGGAATTTTAGAAGAAGACTTTACCATTTTAAAAGTTCATTAATGGTCTAGGATCTTTTCCTGAGAACAGTAGCATTAGCAACAACCTCTTTTTGTTCTGGACAAAAAAGCCTGAATAGATTTCTGCCATGTAAGGATCTGTAAATATTGAATGCTGTTCCTTATTTCCAAGCAGTAAAAAAGGGAACCGGAATTGCTAAAAATGCATTTACAAAATCTTAACAAGATGTGGTAGAATTTACTAACATGAAGTATCTGGGGAAGGTGGGAGGAGAAAAAAAAAATGTCTCTGTTATACTATAGAAAAAAAATAATAACATAAGTCACTACAATAAAAACAGCTTTAACTTCCTTATAAAAATTAAGTTCCTCTGTGTTATCATTTTAATCCTGTTTTTTATTTGAATTTTTACCCTCATATCTCCACTGCAGTGCATTTTGGGCACCTGGCAGGGGCTGCCACTGCATGTTGCAGGCTGGGGCTGGGACTGGGGCCAGGGCTGCCTGGCATGGAGCCTTCAGCACTGCAGAGACCAGTCCCATGGCAGCAGGGGCAGCGTGGCCAGGGCAGGCAGCAGGTCATGGCAGCAGCATGGCTATCACTGGCTCTGCGGGTGTTTCCAATGACACACAGCTGATGAAGGGTTTCTGGACTGGAACCCTCTCTCTCTCTCAGCACAGGACTTGAGAGCAGTATGACTTCACACCCAGCATCTCCGCAACAGCTCTGCTACCGCCCGCCTGAGCCCAGCTCGGACCCATCAGAGGGAGACACTATCCACAAAGATCTTCTTCCCTCTTGTTCACCTGGGGAATTGGTGAGAGTTCATCTGCCCATGACATTGCTGGATTGCACCCCGCTAATTCCACGGCCATAGTTTGTGACCACAGAACTCCCTCACTGGCCTCTCAGCCCCTTCATCTCTCAGAGGTGTGCCAATGTTTTCTTCTTATGGACAGAGTTAAAGTTGACCCAAGAGGGAGAGGGTGTTTCTTTTTGTTTCACTACAAATTTTCAATTGTTCTTCAGTTATTTTTTTGTGTTCTGTGCTTTATCACATATATGTAGAGATATATATTTATAATATATGGATTTTTAATGAAAGAGCTATTGTTCCTTTTTCTTTATTTTGTAGTCCTTTGTTTTCAAATTTAAATTGTACAGTTGTCTTAATACCAAGACACTCTTTAGCATCTAACATACAATAATGCTGATTAGTGAAATCTCTGAAACTCTAATGACAGGGCATATTTCAGTAATAAATTTATACTGGAGGATTAAATCTCATTCATTGTTACAGTATTTTTTATGAAGTGTCTTATAAAACTCTGAGTATATTAAAAAAGTAGGAATTACAATAATAATTTTAGATTTGGATAATATATTTGTTCCATTAATTTGAATATTTAAATATTTAAAATATTGATCAATATTATACGTATAGAAATTTAATTTCTAAAGCATCATCTTTAGTTTAAGAGAGAAGACTGTACCAAAAAACCCACCATACCCAAACTCCATTTTTTTCTGAAAAATGGCAGCAGCTGTATGTTAGAAATTAAGATAGTTCAGTGTATCCTGGAAGAGTCCGATAACCTCATTAACAGTACATGAAGTCATCTTTTTACTGTGAAGAAATCAATGTTTACTTTTCAAGGAAAGAGTGCTTCACCATAAATCCAAAAAGTTGTGAAAGAGTAGTTGTAATATATACTGCCTCTGCTAGGGAATTGTGGTTTTTTTTATTTATCAAAATTTATCTAAGTAACTGAATAGCTATTATTTTTATAATTAAAAATCCTCTTGTTTTGTAATAAAAGCTACAGGGAAAATGAGGTAGTAATAAAATAAAATAATGTAATAATTCCAATAACGTTGCAAAGAAGGACAAGAACGCCTTCTCTCCATATTTTGATTGTGTAACTAAATTAAATTGGATTTGCATTTGTTTTTTAAGGTGTTTGATTTTGGATTGGACTAGTTCTCCTGTGAAATGAAACTGAGAGATCTGGAAATGTTGAATTTGGAGGAGAAGGACCCAGAGAGACCTTATTTCAGTATGTATAAGGTTATGATAAAGATGCTTTCAGCAATTTGGTCTCATGGAAAGTGTCCCTGCCAATGGCAGGGGATTGGAACCAGATGCTCTTTAGCGGTCCATTCACATTCAAACCATTCCAGCATTCTATAATTTCTTGTAGTAAAGGTATGGTTCATTTGATTTTCACAGTAGCTAAATACTTAATAAGAAAGATGAGCTTTCTTAAACAGAGTAACTTAAACAGATAATCTTTTCATGAGTTCCTGTAAACAAAGCATCAAGGAAATTTACAATATATATAGAATTACACACAAGATTCCAGAATTTGCAAGATTTTTTATTTAGTCTTAAGACATAAAATCATAATAATTCTCTAGACATATTCTGTGGCATTTGGCATATGACTCATGGTTCTATTTTTCCTGTCAATATACACTCCAATTATTTTTAAAAATTAGAAATGTAAGAAGCTATAATCAAGCCAAAAGCTTTTATTTCTATTTATGTCTATGATGGGTAAATTTTGGCAGACCACCAGACCCAAACCATCTACTCTATTATTCTTCCATCTTAACAGAGGAAGGGATTAAATAAAACCAAACAGCTTATAGTTCACAATAATGACAGGAAGATTGTCTCTAAAACAAAACAAACAAACAAACAACAACAACAACAAAAAACCCACACAACCTAAAACACATTTTCTCCCCATTCTCTCCTTCCTTCCTGCCAAAGAACACACAGATTTGGGGAAATGCCTGGATGACTGAGGTTGGAAGGGACCTCTGGAGAACATCTGGTAAAACTGCTCCTGCTCAGACAGGGCCACCTATAGCTTGTTGCCCAGGGTCATGCTTAGACAGCTTTGCATTTGTCCACAACCTCCCTGGGAAGCCTGTGCTGGTGCTTAGTCATCCTCACAGCATAATTTTTTCCCTGATGTTCTGAGGAAACCACCTGCGTTAGATTTTGCATAGTGCCTCTGGTCACCACTGAAGAGAGAATCAGCCTCAGCCACTTTTGTATCTTCCCTGCAGGTACTTATACACATTGACGAGATACAATGAAGCCTTCTCTTCATCAGGCTGGACAGCCGCAGCTCTCTCAGCCTTTGCTCATAGGCGAGATGTACCAGTTCTTTTGTCATCTTTGTGACCCTTCATTATGACTCTTTCCAACTTGTTCTTGTCCTTGCTGTTCTAAGGAGCCTGAAATGGACACAGAACTCCAGGCATAGACTCATCAGTGCTGAATAGAGGGGAAAGATCACTTCCCTCAGCCTAGGTACAACACTCCTGCAGCCCATAATGTCATTGGCTTATAAGGACACATTGCTGGCTCATTCTTTGTGACCACCATGACTCTCAGGTCCCTCTCTGCCATGCTTCTGTCCAGCTAGATGTCCCCAGCATATGCTGGTGTATGAGGTGTGGGACTGCACATTCTTTGCTGAGCCTCAGGTCCTGGGCAGTCCAGATTATATAATGAGATATATACATTGTTTTTTAAATATTTTCAGAAAATTGCTTATTTGATATAAGAGACCAGGAGCATGACTATAATTTTAGATTAAGAGTAAGTATACAGGAAGAATACTTCTGTGCAAATATCTTCTAAATTTTGAAATAATTGTGCATTTTTTCCAATTGAAGATTTTCTTCAACTTTTTATTTCTTTCATAGCATTTCTTTAAACATAAAAAACCTACGTATTCTGTAACAGGAATTGTACATACCTCAGACATGTTAAGAAGTTTGCCTTGGTAACAAATTTGATACAGTATGTAGCTTTAGGGAAAACTCGAGAGAAAGAAAGTAAACTAATAATTTTATAATCTTTCTTCAGTTATGCAGTCTACCTAAGTTCCTTTGCTATTGAAAAGCAACAAAAATAAAAGACAAGTCTCTCAAACCTAGCTGAATGCAAATCAACTTTCCCCCCCTCGTGTGAGGTAGCTAAATGGCTGGCTATGTCACCCTAATTAGAAAGTATGATTACCTCATTCACCTCCCTCTACCCTCAGCCTCAATTAATGGCAATCTACATGTCACTTATGTTCTCAAAATATACATTCAATAGTGGTGCAATGCCTCATGTCATACAGTAATATGCAAATAAGTTGTTTGTGGAGCCACTTTATTTATCTTATAGTGAGGTCTTTATCAGCATTTTCCTCACAGAGCAATAGGAGTAAGCCTAAATCACCTCAGCCTCATCCAGCTACTAATATGGTACCATAAACATGCTATGTATTTAAGGGAAAGTAAATACATAATTTATGCAATGTCTGGAATTAGAAGTTATTATAGTTTGGATAGAAAAATAAGGAGCTCAATTTATTCAAGATCATAGTTAAAATTCTTTGCAGCTGATAACAAATACCAATATTTAGCATTAACGGCTTATAGGTTTCAACTGGTATTGTATCATTCAACTACAGATTGTCTTTGGAAGATTAATACTAAATGAAATTAAAATTACTCAGAAGTGAGATGGCAGCACATGCAAACATAATCTGAAGCAGTAAAATGAGCAGTTGTTTTTTTTTTCTTTTACTCTCATTTTATTCTTCCTTTCATATTGAATGAATATTTTTAAATAAATTAATCTCTTATACATTAGCACTGTGGATAATTCAACAGAATAAACCACAAGTTATACACTCAGCATTAAAAGTGCATTAGTGAAAAATACAAAGCTAAAGGTTAACCTCTACGTTTTTAGCAAGCTGTATGGATGAAGGCATATGTACCTAATATAGCATCTTATCCAGAATAATGACAGAAGAATCATTGGGGCATGAAATCATAACCTGCAGAGAGTTAATCACAATCACTAATCACCACCACATTCTTGGGTTTTTTGTTCATTCTAAGATGAAAGTGCTGGCAGAAATAAACTTCATTGTTTGTTTACTGCATAAAGTTAAGTTCAAAACACCATCACACCTTGTTGGTGATCTGGAAAGAAAAGCTAAATAGTTGAAATTGATTTTACTTTAAGACTGAATGCCTCAAGAACCTGAGTGTTTCACAAGATAAAGGAGCATCTCAACTCAAGGTTGCTGGTTCACAGCTAGATTAGACCAGCTAGCACCCAAATTTATCATTATTCCATACTTCTAAAGTAAGACGGGTGATGAATATCCAGGTCATAACAGGAAAACGTTCTAGTTGACAAACACATACTTTAAGTTTCAACATTGTCCTTGACAGGGGTGAAATGTCTGTACTGAGACACTAAATTGTCATCACTCTTACTGTCCTGTTTTGTGAACAACAAAAGGAATATAATCCACGCTATCTCTGCAAGGCAAAACCCCCCCAAACACAAACCTGCAATTTGTCATCCCTGCTAATCACCTCCATCCTTGCAACTTAAAGCCAATAACACAAATTTACTTTAAAAAAATTAATAAATTATGCATAATTATAAATAGTAATAAGATTTGCATTTGTATTAATTAGAAAAGATATTTTAATTTTTACCTTTAAAAGTTGTGGGGGGTTTTGGGGAGGTGTTTTTTGTTTGTTTGTTTTTAATGCAGCATGCAGTGGAACCTACAAAATGGGAGATGGGACGTTTGGTTTTTTAGGGGTTTTTGTGCATAAAGATGTTTGTTAATTACGTTGCATGAATGGTGAGAAGTTCAAGCTTCAGATGTGCTGTGAATATCTTCAGAAAAGGGAGGGTAGAGTGGCCAGAATGGTGGTGTATGTTTATTGTTTGGTTTGTGTCGTTTGATTTGGGTTGGGTTTTTGTTGTTTTTGTTGTGGGTTTTTTTTCTTTTTTTCTTAGCCAGTACACAGAGCTAAGTAATCAAATAACCATCTGGATACATTTTATAAGATAGGAAAATACACTTGGATAATGTATTTCCCTAGAACCATGTTCTCAGTCCACCAGTGTGCCTGTGTTCCAGACAAAAAAAAAAAAAAAAATATTTTCAGGTCAGGCCTAGGAATCAGCAAACTGCTGCTTTTGACTGAAGAATGAGGTGATGAAACCTCAGTTAGTTCAATTTTCTTCCCCTCAAAATGTCACAAATATTTCAGTCCCAAATTTCACTTGTCTTAATAGATACTTCCATCTTTACATTTCTGAAGTTACAGCCTACTTTTTTAGTAGATCAACTTGGTCTAACTATTGTTTTTTTACTAAGCAGCATAGCTGCTGCAGGAGGATCCAAAATAATTTTCCAGAATTAATTTAAGGACTAGTACTTCTGTTGACAACTAGATAGGAATAAAAAACCTCCAGTATTTAGATATTCAAGAGAAGATCTAAAATTTTTGTAGTTAGGAAGAAATACTCTCCCAAAACCTGTCAGGCACTTTGTATTAAGCATTTTTAATTTTTTTTCTCTACCATAAATTTCCTACAATTATCTGAGAATTTTTTGCAAGAGAGGAACATATTATGTTTGAGCTTTGCTACAAAGTACTAGAGCTGCCCTTTACAGTACCTTTTTTTATTACTACTTTATTGCAGTTCAAAATTATTCAGTCGCCGTACATAATCCTGCTATGATGAGCATCTCGTGGATTCTTGCTTGTGGTACCACAAGACAGGATGAGACAGCAAAACCCATATGACAGCTAAGATGCGATCAGGAACTCCAGAGCACTAGTTCATAGCAACAAAAGAAGCCATCTGAGGATTTCCCATGTTCTCTGGATTCCCCTTTGCCAAGCTTTATGTGAGAAACTGAGAGAAATGAAACAGTATCTTATAATTGATCATGTTTATACACTATTTGAAGCAGAAGTATAACAAGAAATTACTACAGAGTTTTTTGCCACGAGTACTCGATTAACTTATACTCTTTAATCTATAATTTCTCTATAGGAAAATAAAATCTGTGGATCATAAACACAGGAACAGCTTTACTCATCCACAGTTCGTGAGTCATATTGTTGAAAGCTGACAACAAAACCTGGAAACAAACATTTCTCTTGTAACATTTGCTGTAGCATACATGTTGCATTCCTAGGATAGACAAATTGTCAGCTATACAGTTACAATAGATACAATACAAAGCCATATAGTTAATTTTAAGCTTTTGCTTCTTCCTGTACAGCTCTTTTGTTTGCTCTTAATTACTTCTGATGGTGCTAGTGTCAACAACAGTAGAAAAATTAAGTAAGGTTAATTAAGGTTAATTAAGGTTGTGCTTTTCTTGCCTGCAGAGATATTCAAGAACTTGTATATTCTAGAAAAGTGTTTTAGGGCATTACTAAGCTAGAGCACTTATCTTCACCTCATTTACCCCAAATTTTTGGAGTGTTCAACACATAGTGTATACACTCATATTTATTCTCCTCACCCAGAAGAACAGATATGATAAAGAAAAAAAAAACCCCAAAACATCTGACATACACCCTGAGCTACCTATCAATTTGGAATCCTCACTCAAGCTTCCTAATTTTGAAAGGTGTACTTCACTTGTTGGCAATACATCTTCCCCCTTTCTCCAGGTAGAAAATCATCAATGCAAGCAGAAGAGCACTGTGAAAATTTTATCTGATACAGTGACCCTTAAAAAAACCCCACCAAACCTGAATGCCATAGAGCTGAGACAAAAACATAAAAAAGCAGTAACACAAAAAAAGCATTTAAAAATGACATGATATCATCTATGAAGACAAGAGAGTATTTTTTTCCTTTAAAAATTAGTGAGTTAAGAGGAAGATGAAGATCATTACCTTGACTGATCCTCTTGCATAGGTAAAAACAAAAAAAACCACCAAAACCCAACCAGCCAAAACCAAAAAAATCAGAGGAATTCATCCATTCTTTCTGTATAGCCCTCTCAATATCAACTTAAACTGAACTAAAATTGTCATGTGATGAATAATCCTCTCCCAGAAAAATAGCTTGATGTTAATTAATAGTAATTAGTGTTTTAGCATCAGTACCAGCACATATTTGTTTTCCACACGCAACTCAGAAAAGGTTTGTACCTAAGGAGTAATGTGGCTGTACGTGTTACATATGTAAATGTACATATGTCCTAATGCTGCTACCAGTGACATAATGCTGCAGTTTTGCCTCAGAATCAATGTTAGTTTGTCAAATTTACAATCCTCTCTGATAAAGGGAAATTTTGCAATACAAACTGACAAAAGTTAACAGCTTGCCATATCAATACTAATTTAAAAGGAGCATCTACTCAAGATTCCTAATACATGTAGCATGGTCCATAAATTATATTATACTCTGATAGAAATTAGAATTTAAATTCTAGGCTGCATTGACTTTGAGTTTATACTCTATCAGAATATCTCCAGTAGTCGTAGGAAAATGAAGGCTATTATCTGATGATTTTACAAAACAAGAAAATATCCCACAAGCATAGACAGAAAGTTTTCTCTTAAGAGCATATGAAAAACAAAGAATCAAATTAACTGAGAAAATTTTTCTAAATAATGACTGCTCTTCCTTACACATGTTCATCTTTCCCACTGACTTGCAAAGAAAGCCTTTGTCCATCTTCCAGAAAGATTTCTATAAATGCAATTCTTGAGTCTCTTGCTGACTGCCACAGGTATCCCTGATAGGAAAATAACACCTGGGGTGCAGTGTTATCACAAGACACCATGATTCATCTGGAAAAGGAAAGAAAGTATTCTATTACAAGCCAAAGGTATGGTCAAGAGCTCAGGCCAGAAGAAAATTAAAATACCAGGCAGCTCTATAAAATTAGAAGTAATGTGGATAAGTAACAGCTCCTACACTGACCATGTTCCACTTGTAATTTTTATGTCAGAGCTCTAGATATTTCATCAACATTTTGTAATAATTTTCAAGGCAATTTTGAAGATTATAATTTGAGTGGTTGACTAGTATATTAAAATCCAGCAGGGAAATGGAATGCTTTTAAGAATAATGTCCTTTATCATTTGGCTCCTAGAAACTTTCTAGAGTATGTGCTATTTGAGTTCAGTGAATGGCTGTATGTAATAGAACTTCTTAGTGAAAAAATATCCATCTCATACAAATAGTTCAACGATCTAGAAGTTACACCACGATGCAGTAAAAGCTCTGCTCTCACTTGTCAAATAAAAACCTCAGCCAGAATTTATATTTAAGTTATATACTTAAAACTTAAAAAAGTTAAAAAGTTACAAGTTATATACTTCACTACAAGAAGATGAACTCAAGGGATGTCTTCAGATAGCAGACTTCTCATTTGGCCCAAGGTAAGAAGAAACTTACAACATATACTTCTCAATTGCAGCAGAGGGAAGACAATAGGCTTTTCACTACCATCAAAGTTCAAACAATAGTATACTAATTTTCTTTTTCACTTTGGAGTTTCCAGAGTCGTTTCCCAGTTCAGCAAAAGACCTCCAGAAATCACGCACCTCTTTTTTCATAGTCCAAATCAAAAAAATCCAGATGTTTTATGTTTGGGGTTTTTTTTGTTTGTTTGGTTGGGGGTTTTTTTTAATGGATCACTTTATAAAGTCTTTCAGAAAAATCAGAGAACTTCAGAGAACCAGAAGAAACATTTTAGAGGTAAACCAGTTTTAAATCTTACATGTACTACTTATGAGTGACTCAATAAAGACAGAGAACAAGGAAAACAGGATTAAATTTTGGATATGTTTTAAACAATTTCTTCAACAGTTCACAATCTCCTGTTTGAAGGAAACACAGCAAAACTATATTTTCCCACTGAAATAATCCTAAATTCCTATGACAACCATCACCAGGTTTGTTTTTTTTTGTTTTGTTCTGGTTTTTTTGGGTTCTGTTTGTTTGGTTTTTTTACGTGTGAGATCTGATAAACAGAACTGCAGAATTTGGAGCTATGAGTGAAAGCTTAGGTGTAATATAGGTTTCTTTTTTTTCAGTTATCACAGTTAAGCTGATGTCACTCAGTAATATTAAGCAAACATTTGAATAAAACATGAATATTAACTAATCAACTAAATTTGAGTTGTGAGCACTAACCCTAGGGAGGGAGAAAACAAAGAAGGTTGGTTTTATTTCCATTATATAATTTTGCAAACAGTATTTTCATAACAACACAAATAGTATCAGTTATGAATCCATTAATGCAGAAGCATCCTTCCTGGTGAACCTGGGAACTGCATGAAAGCTCTATCTCCAGTTCAGGTATAACCTACTTTGTTCTCAGTATTACATATTCTGCTTGAGAGAGAGGGGCAAAATTCATCTCTGAACATGAGCCTATGCCATAAAATCATCGTAATTTCATGAATTACCAATCATTTTCTACATTTTTGTAACTGACTGACAGCTTGAATAAAAAACAATTTTGGAAAACTAAAGATTTCTGAAAGAAGGAGGTTGTGGATAGTTAATGAACTGCTATGGGAATAGCCTGCAACAGGTCTGGCAGCAATGAGTAATGACAGCTTGTTCAAGGGCTACTCTGGCCATTGTCTATGGGATGGCAAGATTAAGTAAGGTAAAGGCCAGAGGCTCCCTCCATCTGCCAGCAGCCTAGCTAAATTAATTCCCAGCACATGAGACCCTGAAACGTATCAGCTGCACATCTCTCAGCGGCTGTTTTGATGTTGTTTCATTCGGATTTACACACCGAAGAGATAAAGCACCCAAAGTTTGAAATACTTTTGCCTTTCCTTCAATTCGATTGGCTTACCAGGAACATAGGAGAGTGCCATTTGATAAGATTTAATATTTTGGTTTAAAAGAGGAAAGTGAAACTAAACAAACATACAGAACTCCAGACTTCAAGTTGAAAACTTTTTACCTCCTTTTCAGCCCTTTAGCTAAGGATCCACAATATAGTTCTATTTTGCAAATAGTACTGTCAAGCACAACTCTAAAACTACGAGTCTGTTCCTCTAACACTCTTGCATTCACCACCTCCAGAGTCTCTCCTGACCTCTTCCCCTTCCTTGCTCCTGAACAACTTCTTCTCTAAAAGAATTCAGCTTTAGTGACTGGCATCTTACACGCCACCACTGCTGGCAAACATATCTTAGCTGATATCTCAGCATCTCAGGGCTGAGATTTAACTTCTTGGTTGTCCACAGGTCTGGCTGCCCTCTCCCGGCACAGCAAAGATTGACCATGCTACTCTACAGCAAACCCAGCATCAAACCAAAGCCACCAGCCCCTCATTATGGCAGGCAATATAAACAACAAGGTAGACCTCTACAGCATAGGCCTCTAAAGGAAGACTCCAAAAAGAGGAAAGAGTGGAAAGAACAGAGAACTCAAAGAGTATGCCCCACCTCCTCATAGACCCACTCCTTGACAGTCTCTTCTCTCACCAACCAGATCTCTCCTTCAGCCACATCCCGGTATAAGACTGTCATCCCTACTCCCTTGCTGTCCTTTGGGTGGCATGAGTGCCACCTTCTCATATTAACAGAAAAGTTCCAGAAGGTTCTACAGGCAGCTGTGGCCTCAACCTCCAGCCTCAATCTCCAGTCCCAACATTTGCCCCAGTCCCCAGCCCATGTCAGGGTGTGTCACACCCCACAGAGTGAGCCTTGGAAGGGGTCTGAAATGAAAAGATTCATTTCCAGTCCAGCAGGAGAGGATTTATTGGGGCACTCCTAGAGAACCCAACCCCTGGCACTCCTGCAGGGGACATTCAGTTGCGGTCTGTGGAAGCATGTGAGATGTTGTGTCCATATTTTGCTCCCTGCTTCAGCGGAACGGTGGCCACCAGTTTGGGTATTCCAACACATTTAAGGGAAATAATTTTCCCCAGCTTGAAGCCACCCTGACATCAACTACTGTTATCTTTAAATTAATCATGTTATTGATGAACATATCTGCGAGTCTTGTAATAAAAAGAAATGCTTCTTATTGTTAAGCTGTATTCAAGTAGAATCAGTTTTGACTTTACCCTCTCACTTCTCTATAAGGAGAAAATATTAGAGAGGCTGGCAAATTTGTTTGGTGAATATTTATCAACAGTGGAAGAGATTTCCTCAGCTAGAAGAAAATTGTAATGACTACTTCATCCCATAGTCTGCCCAGAATGATGAACAGTATAAATTACTTTACTGGCTGATGTCTCTGTTGAGCATCCTGTGCTTCAGTGAACTGAGCAGTCAATACATGCTAAATGTAGGTAAGGGGGTCATTCACAGCAAAATATTACTGCTGAACAAGCATACTATTTTATCATGGTGCACAGTTTGTTTCCATTTCAGTTTTCCTGGAGGACAAATTTTGGTTTTTTTAGTTTTGGAACACTGAGACTTTTCAGTTTTCAAACAGGAACTTCTGGGTTGTTGTTATATGCACGCTGATTTTGTGTGGTTACATATAAACAAATTGTACCTGTGATTCCCATGGAGGTTATGCCTTTGCATGTCAAATACAATTCGCAGACTAGATAATGCATAAGAAAATAGGAAAATCGCCTACTCATCACAAAATATAAATCACTCAGTATAATTCACTATGGATCATTGAGCCCATATGTAGTTTGTTGAATCAAACTATGGGAATGGAGAACTTCATGTTGTAGAGGTAACCGAAGAGGCAAAAGTCACATTCAATATATTTTTGTCATCATTGCAACATGTGAAGAGTACAAATAGGCTTGCTTTTTGCCTTGAATGCCTTCAGTTTAAAAGTTTAAATTAAGGCAACTAGAAAACTGAGCTGAATTCTAATAACGTGTGTGTGGGGGGGTTATTTTATTTATTATTATTTCTCACAGTACATGAAGGAGAATATTTTCTAGGTAGTTCTAGAACTATCCTTGAATCATGAATTCTGTAGTTGGAAAAATCACCAATATTCAAAGGAAATTTAAAACAAGTTTTCTGGTTTCACAGTGAGTAATTTTTAATGAAAGTCACTAACTTGAGAAACCAATGTTGTGTGATGAAAGAGGAGCATAGCTATTCCTACATGATTCCAAAGTATCAAATTTAGACTTCAAGTGTTTCACTGATTGATTTAACCCATACTTAGTGGTACATAGCATCTCTTAGGTCATAGATACATTAATGATTGTTTCACTTCTGGAAAGTTTTAAACTGCTGTAGAATATTTCCAACAGTGTTTCTAGGCTTTCAGAATTTTATGAATTATATCTACAAGATTTGTGTGCATAGCTATTCTTTAAAAGCATAATACCACTAGGACTATTTTTTTTCCTAAGAAGGGAGAGGGAAAAAGAAGGCAGAAATGTCCATTAACACAAAATAATAACATGTAGATTTGTCAGAAAATATAACATAGATTGAAAGGTATTGTTATTTTCTTCAGTCCTTGTCAAGATAAACAATCCTATGTCTCTGGTTTGTGTTAAAGAATCAAATAATTGTTTAAGAAAGAGTTGTAAAATTGAACAGCAATAACAATGGGGGCCGTACATTGTTTACATTGCCTTCCATTTCCTAAACAAGGAGATTTTTTTCATTTATCAAATACTTGCTCAAACTTGTGAAGAATACATATTTTTTGGTATCTAAAATTGCAAATAATGCACAGTGTAAAGCACAAGGAGCAGCACCTACATTCATGACGGCAAAAAGACACTGGAAATATTTCAGTGTTGTACAAAATCACAAAATTAAATTACCGCTGACTTCACTACTTAAAAATATAATGAAATCAGAATAATTAAAAGCCATGGAAATTATTATGTCAGCATATCATCTGACATGTGCTACATTATCCCAAATTTATATGCTGCTTTATGCCAGAACAATTTTGCAGGCTCAGAGGAAATAATCATCCTAGTTCTTGGAATATTGGAGGAAAAGGGTGTTTAGGATTTAATTTCAAGAAAAGTAAATTGTTTATGGGCATTGGTGAATTACTTAAAGTAATTTAGTCAATGGCTTTGAGTGTTCATGCAATTTTGGGAGGGAAAAAATGAAATTTCCATCATATCACATTTTATCTGAACTAAAACTAAGAACGGTGGACCTAATTGTTGTTTGGCTGATTGAGATCTCTAAAGAAAATTCTGTAGTGATGCAGTTGTGCCTACATATGCATCTATAATAGAGATTTAAAAAATGTCATATAAGACAACAGTTGTGTAGCTTATTTAGGTTCAAGGTGGTACTAAGGATTATTTGTTAAATATAATTTTGCATACTGCTGTTCTCTTTAACATATATATATATATATGTCAGTATTAAGATAGGATAACAGAAGATTTAAGTGAGTTTTGTAAAACTGAGGTGGATTTACTCCTCTGTCCAAATGTAAGATCTCATTCTGAGTAAAACAAAGTTCCACGGGAATTCTTCATCTCTTTTCATATTGCTACACTGGTAAAAAGCTTGAGTTATTTACTGAAACATATATAAAAGTAAGGTAATTTAAATTTTATTTTTTAAGTAGAACATTATAAAGTCTCCAAGTTCAAACATTAGTTTTGAACACAGCTTTTTTATCCTCTAAACATTTTACTTTAATGTCTGTAAGACTTCACATACTGTATTTCCAGATACATATTATCACTACTGAGAGTAGTGCACCTTATGTTAGTTGAATTCTCCTCGTTGACATACTGAGAAGGTGCAGAAGTGCAGCTAAATCCAGAGTGGTTAACACATCATCTACAATAAAAATATGCTACATGGTGACTTAATTAGATTTCATTTCATTTACAAGTTGGAGGTTTATGGAAGGATGTGGAAATTGAGTAAATTCATTAGCAAACAGCATATTCTGCCCACATCAAATATTTATCTAGTCAAAGTATAAAGCATCTATCACTTTAGTAGCTAGAGACTCATCATCAAAAAAACTAAACAACAAAAAAACCCCCACAACTACATAAAACCAAACCAAAAACAAAACCCCCAAACTCTTCAACATTCTTATCCCTCCAAAAATTAAGACATTTCAAACTGCTACATATTGCAATGGCTGCTGGTAATAAAGGATAATATCTGTTTCCTGCCATACTCAATCTGCCCTACCTCCCCTGCAAAAGAATAAAAAACTAAAACAGAGAAATCCCTCTAAAAAAAAAAAAAATAGAAACCTTAGAAAAGTGATATAGACTTTGAGAAATCAAATAAAAATGGAAAAAGGAAGGAAAACAGAAGGAAAACGGAAGGAAAACGGAAGGAAAAAGGAAGGGAAGGGAAGGGAAGGGAAGGGAAGGAAAGGAA
>VXBA01004871.1:19171-44970 GCA_013399895.1 Serilophus lunatus | reverse complement strand
GGGAAGGCAAGGGAAGGGAAGGGAAGGGAAGGGAGCCAAAATAAGCAGAGCTTAGAAAAAAATTTTCTTGTTTGGTGACAAATAGATTCTCCATACCAAGAAAACAGCCTCATTGATCACGTGACTAGAGCAGCTGTTGTTCCAGCATCATGGCTTTCCCAGATTCCCTTTGTCACAGCTGCAGGGGATGGCAGGGAAGGTGCTCTCCCTCTCCAGGAGGTGGGAGGAGCAGCAGCAGGAGCAGCATTGCAGTGGCAGCTGGAGTGGTTGCAGAAGTGGCTGTGGCTCTGGTGGTTGAGGGTGTCCCAGGTTCTAACCCAGGAGTGAGAGCAGGAGTACTGGAGACCTCCCATGTGTCCATCACAGTAACGAGAGATCGAAAACTGGAACTGCTGACCCCTTTTACTGCCCCCAGTTCATTATTTAATCTTGTTCTATAAAACACACCAGTAGCAGGAAATGTCAGATGAAGTTGCAATATTAATTTCAGAA
Organism: Serilophus lunatus; assembly: GCA_013399895.1. Taxonomy (NCBI): domain Eukaryota; kingdom Metazoa; phylum Chordata; class Aves; order Passeriformes; family Eurylaimidae; genus Serilophus; species Serilophus lunatus. The sequence continues at coordinate 44,478 of VXBA01004871.1, read as the reverse complement.
CTGTCCCTGCACATGTATCAGCTGACCTATGTTGCATAGAACTAATAACTATCAGTGAGACTCAGAAGCCAGGAAGAACAAAACACTATTATATATTTAGAGTAGTTTTAGAAGTCAATGAAGTCTATGTACCCCTATGGAAAAAAAAACACAACTTTTAAAACTAAAATTTATAGAATTTAAAGGAATTTCATATATTCTTTTTTTTTTTTTTTTTTTTTTTTTTTTTTTTTTTTTTTCTTTTTTTTTTTGGTTAANNTTTTTTGCTTTCTGGTATACATAATTTCTATAGGCTACAAAATATTCATACTGTCATTGTGAAGTATTCTAGGCTACAACAAACTGCTACTTACTGATTACTGCACAATATTAAGGACAAAACTATTCTTTCACTATGTTCAAAGAAAAAAATATCAATAATTTTTAACAGTTAACTGTTTTCAGCTTTAGCATCTTGCCAAAGGTGAAATTGAGGGGGTTTTGGTGTGGGGTACTTTTTTTATGTTTTTTGTTTGTTTAGTTTGTTTTTCTGTTTAATATTTGATAACTGGCTGGAAAGAAAAAAGCTTTCAGAGTCCCATGTCCTAAATCAGTTACAAGGAGTTCTGATGGGAAAAATAATTAAGGTGTTACCATAGCTTTGTTACTGCTTAAGCACATTAATCCTCAGTGTTATAGATCTGCCAAAGAAGTAAAATTAGTTACTTCTCATGCTCATTGTTAGGCCACACCTCTAGTACTGTCTCCAGTTCTGGGCCCCTCAGTTTAAGAAGGATGTTGAGGTGCTGGAGAGTATCCAAAGAATGTCAATGAGGATAGGTGAAGGGGCTGGAGAACAAGTCCTTTGAGGAGCATCTGAGGGAGGTGGGGTAGAAGGTTGTAATGAGGTGGGGCTCAGTCTCCTCTCCCAGGCAACCAGCAGCAGGACAAGAGGGCACAGCTTTAAGCTGGGCCACAGGAGGTTTAGGTGAGACATCAAGAAGAAGTTCTTTACAGAAAGAGTGATTTGACATTGGAATGAGCTGCCCAGGGAGGTGGTAGAGTCACCATCCCTGTAAGTATTTAAGAAGAGATTGGATGTGGCACTGAGGGCCATGGTCTAGTTGACAAGGTGGTGTTGGGTCACAGGTTTGACTCAATGATCTCAGGGGTCTTTTCCAGCCTAATTCTGTGCTCGTCTGCTCTATAGAACTTTGTTCACATACTTTATATTCCACAGAGCAGTGTCAATAGTCACTGATCAGAATAAGACTTCTCCATACCTTATTCCAGAGCCAAACAAAATCAGTGTTTTGCAAAGCAAAATCACTTTTGGCTCAGGTCTAAATATTTTGAAATTCAAGTAAATCCCAAAATTTAAAGAGTTTTTCTCTAAACTGTACTGTATGTTTCAATGATATTTTGTTGCATGCTGCACAGCAAAGCCTTTCTGCTATCTCACAGTATTAAAGCATATTATGTGAAAAAAAGTACTTTCAATACGAGAAAAACTAATATTTTTATTAGGATCCTGGCATCTGCTGATCTGTTGATCTGCATTTCTTGCTGACACCTTTATAATAAGTTGTACCCTCAAGCGGCTTCACAATCAAAAAAACCTTTTCTTTTATGGGACTTGGGGAACATGTGTAGTTCTACATGGCTGTGTTGCTAAAAACTGCAAATTGACTATAACAGGTATATATACGTCTGCATGGAATACAGACAGCAAAGGATAAGCTCAAGTATAAATATATGTAGACATATATGCACATATATAATAGAATCATATTGTAGAATAGCTTGAGCTGGAAGGGACCCTAAAGATAATCTAGTTCCATACCTGCTATAAGCAGGGATTCTATCATAAATACATAGAAAAAATATATATATGCATATATCATTTTAAACTCAGGGATTTTGTGCAAATACGAGGAAGCTGTAGGCTGCTCTTTCAATGTAATTCCATTTACTAAGTTATGATTTTTTTTTCCAGTAGAAAGAAAAAAAAAAAAAGGGAGCAAGAGATCTTGGTTTTCATTACATTATGATATATACTTTTTACTACATTATTATTTGTCCTCGAAGAGTTTTCACAGTATATGCATGAATTGATTTTACAAACTTCACTACTTCTAAAATTTAATCATAAAAATTATTTCCTTCATATGTTATAGAAAACATAAAATAGGGGGGAAAAGTATCTCTTGTTTGAATATATGACTGAAGAATTGTTTTTTATCAATCTTTAAGCATTCATCAGAGAGAAGTTATTTATTCATGCTTAGTAGAGCACCCCAGACTGTTGCATGTGTCATTAGCTGAAGCTTGAGTGACTTCTGTTTACCATAATAATACTTTACATTTATACAACAGTTTTCATTCAATAGTATTTCAAAGTGCTTTGCATAGTGTGTTTATATAAGGGATAAATTAACCAACCAGTAAATTAGAGTTGCCTCTGGAGTGAAGCTCTGCAGAAACTTTGTGGCAATAATCTTATATGGGTTTAATTTTTATATTTTAAATAAAATTTCAACAAAACACAGCATACAATAAAATTAAACTGTATTTTTTAGAGGAGAAAAGATTCTTACTGCTAGGGTACTTAACTCCAACGAAGAAATGGTCTCTATTACTTGTTTCTGCCACACACCTCCTGTCATCTTTCCTTAGTCTGGTCTGATTTGGATATTACATAACATCATAGGACCATAGAACATTCTGAGTTGGAAAGGACCCACAAGGATCATGGAAATCCAACTCCTGGCCCTGCACAGGACAGCCCAAAGAATCCCACCGTGTGCCTGAGAATGTTGTACAAGTGCTTCTTGAACTCTGTCAGGTACTGTGGCCACTTCCCTGGAAGCCTGTTCCAGTCCTTGGCCACCCTTTGGATGAAGAACCTTTTCCTAATATCTAACTTAAACCTCACAGGACTCAGCTTCATACCGTTTCCCCAAGTCCTATCGCTGGTCTTGAGAGCAAAGAGATTGGTATTTGCCCCTCTGATTTTCCACAATGAGGTCTCCCCTCAGTCTTCTCCAGGCAGAACACACCTAGTGACCTCAGCTGCTCCTCATATTTGTTTCCCTCTCTAGGACATTCGCTAACTTCTTAATGTCTTCCTCATAATTTGGAGCCCAAAACTGCCCACAGAACTCAAGGTGAGGACACACCAGTGAAGAGCAAAGCAGAACAATCACCTCCCTCAACCAGCTGATGATGCTGAGTCTGATGGATTACTCAGCTTTAGTGACCAACTAATTACTTGAAGTACAAGCAAATCATAGTTAATTTTATCCACATTTTAACAATGAAAAAGCCCTCTTCCACTGACAGGAAGCTAAATTTTATTATGCTGAATTTACAATGTGCTAATGATGTACTTAGTGTAGACCATATCCTATGAGTCTGAAACATCAGTTATATATCTCAGAAAAAACAGTTGACCTATTACAGTTTTTGACATTTTCTATTATATTGCATGAACTTCAGACTAAGACTGTTTTGCTGTCTGTGCAGAGCAGCAATGTCTTTAGATCCTGGTTTGAATTACTACATGCTGTACTGATGTCTTAAAGGATATGCTTAATATTTTGGAGAATTCACTTTAGCTAGTTAGCTGGATAACTACTATTAAAGCCCAGAAGAGCCTGTGCTCCAGTGTGTTTGCATTCTTGTGTATAGATAAGTGGGGTATAAGACAAAACACAGAGTCAGGCTTCCAGGCCTACCAGGGGCTGGACACAGGTGGTGAGGTTAGGTAACACGGGACCACCTTGTTGGACGTTTGGGGGACATAGTAGTAAGATGGACTTTAGTTGGATAGTATGGGGGGAGGGCACTCTGAATGTTACAAAAACGGACAGATTGTTATGATTTTTCTCTTTGGACCACTGGACATCACCAGTAAAGCTGCTTCTCCCCTTCATTCTGTGTTTCTCAACTTTTTAATCTGTCGCTCTTAAGGCAACAGTATAGCAGAGCAAACACTTCATTGACACGTCATAAAAGACTTGTTAAAAGTGGGTGCAAAATTTGAGAGATTATTCAGATATGTAGTAAAACCAAGAAAGGATAATTATTTTTTAGCTTGAAAAAATTTTAAAGAAATTCGACCTTGGTAAGAATATACTCCTTTGTTTGGAATGTAAAGAACTATGAAGAGTGTCATTCCTTCTTTCTAGGGTTTTGGTTTTTGTTGTTGTTGTTTTGTTGTTGTTGTTTTTCCTTGAATGGAATCACTAGTATAGAAATCTCTCCAAGCTAAACATTGTAAAGTAACAGGTTGGTCAGGGTGGGTAGTTGTTTACCAATATGGGATTTTTTCTTTCAAGGTTAGCAGGAATAACAAGATTCTTCAAAACAGGAAGAGGTGAACAATTATTTTGCTTGTCTTTTGACACTTATTTTTCTCATAGCCTCACCTCAGCATGCTACCACTGTTTGTAATCACCTTGCTGTGCTTTGCAACAAATCTAATTCTTTTTCTTAGTCTGCATTTGGCTATTCTATAGTTTATTCCAAGAAATCCCACAATAAATAGTAAAAACTTATTTCAATTTGTACAAATAGTACCGATTTCAAGTACATTGCTTCAATGAATTTGCAGAAACTACTAAAATCATAATAGGCATAACGAAGTATATTGGAATTTAATCCACTGTAATTTCAGTGTAGCTGCTCACATGAGTAAATACTTGCAGAATTGAAACTACCTTTCTCATTTTGTGAAATAAAAGAGTCCCTCAAGAATACTGGGATAAGTAAACTTTAGCTTTTAGGATGTAAATAGCGCTTTATATTCAGTCAGATAAAGCTGTTAACTTGATTTAGTAATCCCAGAGATTACTTCAAAATTGTTGCTGACTGTGTTCCTTGCATACACTTTATGGGATGCAAGGTAACTTCCAAACATAACTATCTAACTGGCAGTGAAGGATCTAGCATTTTTTATTATGTACAATATAATACAAAACAAACAGAATGCTCCCAAACAAACATACAAAGGGATATTGTAAATTACTCTGTATTATTAAAGAGCTCTACACCAGAATAAATTAATTCAAGTAAAACTTTTTTTTTTGGTAACGAGTCTAATAACTAGTAATATCTTTTTATTGCACCTTGCTGTGTGATATCATAGGAGGAAAGAGCCCCCTAATGGCTTCAGGTTAGATAGAAAAATAAAAATAAATTTCACATTCTGTGAATTCAAGCTGGAAAGGAATGCAACATTACTTTCAAAAAGATCAAATCGATCTTTTTGAGAAAAAAGCGATACAACTGAATCAATTTAAAGTGTTGCAAAAAGTCCAGATTAACAGCATTCAAGACCTGAAAGGTAATACATAATTTGTAATATGTAAAGATTTAAATCTTTATGATTTTATTTTTTTTATCTATATTTTTCTGGAATCTGACAAAAGAAGATACTTGCAATCTTTACTGTGGAAATGAATAACATATCTTAGGAGCACAGGATGAACTAATTTGGTTTCAGCTTTCCTTTTGTACCTTTTTTTAAAAAAAAAGGAAAAAGGAAAAAGTTTCACTTTTTAGTTTTATTTGTAGTTTCATAGTTGGGACATAAACTGATTACTAACAGATACTAATCTGGAAGGAACCATATTGCTGTCTCTGAAATCACAGTATTACCATGATTTCCATCCACAAAATTACATGGTATATTTAAAAAGAACAGGTATAGCGAACAAGGACTTTCAGAGGGAAAGGAGAGAGATTGATAAGAGCTGTAAGAATGTTTTCGAGCATATATAAATGGTTATTTTTTTGCAAGTCAAACTGCAGGTGAAATATATTGAGGCAGGCCTTTAACTTTGTGAGAATCCAAAGTAAATTAGGCATTCAAGTATCTTAGCTTCTTAAAAAATGTACATGTTTAGTACCTCTAATTCTTCATGCCTTTATCTTATTGTTAAAATTCTCAGTCAGGTAATTAAAACTTAAAGGGTTTATTTCCATTATTAATTGTCAGATTCTGCACTCTGACTTCACAGTCAGTGTACGTAGTCCTTATATTTGGCAGTATTTGATGAAGTAAATTACCATTCAGTGAAAACTATGGTGACAAAATGTGTCCCCAAGAGAATTACTTCCTAAGTGGAAAGGATTTCAAAAGGAAATATTGAAATTGCTCATATGGATCAATTATGTATGTAAGAAACAACATAAGCATTATTCATAGAAAAAATACAAAGAAATAAACCAAGACAGATGTTGTAGTTTAATCTCTTAGTTTTGGCTCATCAGTTTAGTTTTTGGGGTTTCTTTACCAGCGCTTATTCATATGATAAATTATAGAAAATAAAGCTTTCTCTTAAGCATTAAGTAGTTTTTTCATGTGGTCACTTAGACGTCTGTTCAAATTATTGTTAGTTTTCAAAAAAATCTCTCTATACCTAAGGTCCTCAACACTTACAATTTCTTTTACAAATTATAAATAATCATTTGGTAACTCTACACTTGTGTTTTCAAAAGTCATTAAGTATTTGAGTATGATGTTTTATAGAAATCTAGAAAAAAATTTCTTGGTAAAGGAAGAGAAGAAGGTGCTTTTCTTATATTTGTAATTGGATAAATTTGATTACAGTTAGATGCACAATCTAGCAGCAAGATTGTGCTATAGGCAGATTCTTGATTGGACAAAGTATTTGAGTGTTGTCCTTGGCTGGGTGCAAGTCTACTCAAATGCTTGCATTAATAGGCTGATGCCTCTCCTTCACTCAGAGGAAGTCATCAAAATAGCTAGTATATGAAAAATTCTTTGGTTCGGAGCAAGGAGCATAGTGCACAAACTGATGAGGAAAGTGGTGCAGATTATACATCTCTTAGGAATGTGCTCCTAATGAAGTGTCGATACTGCCTTCTTAGCGTTATGCTCCCATGGCCTGTAAACTCCAAGTCAATCAACATCCTGATTTGCTTCATAACCAAAAACTAGGTTAATTCAATTTTAGACAATCACATTCAAAGTCACAGCAATCTATCACAACCTTTCACCCATCACAGAAAAAAACACTTATAACATAGCTGAAGTAAGTACGTAGAAAGTTTATGTAGAGATAAGCAATTAGAAGACAGTAATGTCGATGTCACATCAAAATAAGTAATCAGTCCCCAGGATGACTACTTCAAACATGCAGCATAGTGTACAAGAACATCCTAGTTTTCACAGTTCATGTCAGAAGCCTTGATTTTTGCTTTACAGGTAGAATGCTATAAATAAGTACCATATATTTAAAAAATAGTCAGTTTAATGCCATATTATTTAAGGCTGACCATATTTCCTCAACTGTGGCAAGCTTGCAGTCAGAAGACAGATACTATTTCAAACTACTGACAAGCACTGAGAAATCCTTTGGGTAAATGTTCTCTCTACCTGGTTTCACAACATATACACTAATGAATTAATTAGATGTGAAAGCTTGTGTACCACTGGTACTCTAGACTGCTTGGCATGTTTTAGACAAGTTACATTAAAACATCATCCAAGTAGTTAGAAATAATCTTTCTTGTTGTTTCATTCCCATTCACTTGAAGGGTTAAGCAAAATAAAAGCAATGCACAAACCGTGTCCTGGTGTTAATTGTCTTCCGATGTACATCAAATTTGATACATATTATCTGTGAAAGAAATACATGTGCAAAAAATGCATTCTCTGAACAGATGCAAAAGCTTGTATTTAACATGCAAGATACAAAAGAATAAAACCTTTTTTTTTTTTTTTTTTCAGCTGCTCAGAAAAACAAATTATATTTTCCTTACCTGGAAGATCAAACTCTGTGTATCATCAGTATTATGTGAACTAAAGGGAGAGGATGAATTATTATCTTCTGTAATAAGCCTTTCTGCAGAGATGCAGAATATGAGAGATATAATTGTAAGTAAAATTAACTATTCCAGCATCCAGTCTGTCATCAGTTGCACTGGCTTAAAGCTGGCATCCTCTTGCAAATGAAAAAAGGTAGCTGAGCAAGTTCTCCACTGAAGGAGCTCAATATCAATGTTATCAGGCACCAGCAGTCACATACTGATGCTATAGTGCGTGCAGTCTCCCTCTATTGCGTGCTTTCTCTCCCTTGCTCTCCCTCTCTCTCACCCTGACGTTCACTCAGCTCTGAATCTGAGCTCCTTCTGCTGCTGTATAATCAATCTAGCCTGTCTGAATCTAATAGGCCTCTATTTAACCAGCCAATCAATCGCACAGATTCCGCTGCTGCTCCCTGGGGTCTTTTCCAGGAGTGGTACAAACAATGAGAGTTTGGACAGCAGTTTAACCAAGTATTTTTCATTATTTTATCTCCCTTAAAGAAAAATTGTTTAGGAGAGCCCAGGTTCAAAGCTATCTTCTTCGGGGATTTTTTCATGATAGTTATATAAACATACACATTGCACTGCACTAACATTCTAACTAACTTTTAAATTTTTATCCATTCTGTATGTTTTAGAATGCATACTAAAAAATAAAAAAAAAAGAAGACAAACTCCATCCATCCCCTAGTCTAAAAAAGAACTTGCATGGCAAGCCTCAGGCTTTGTTCTGAAAAATCCCGTAGTATGTTTTGTAACCTGGAATTGTTTATGGCAATTGTGGAAATTAAGCATAAACCAAGAATCGGGAGAACTGTGCTTCACAGACTCTGCTTCTAAGCCCTGTCAGGTTGAACTAGCCTCTTTCCTACACTATTTATGTTTCACCTTGTCGGTTTTGTGGAGTGTTTTCTGGGTTTTGTTTGTAGGTGTGTTTGGTTTGTTGGGGTTTTTTGGTTTCTTTGTGTTTTTTGGGATGGTTTTTTTTGACAAGTTATATAGAAATATCATAAACTCAGCTGTAGAAGTAACTGGAGAAAGACTATCTACTCTTTCTTACTGGACAGGGGGTTTTCCTACTAAAATAATGGTCATAATTAACTGATAGCAACAAATACCTGTAGTACACTACAAGCATACCTTATCTTGCACGGCACTGTGCTCCCCATGTATGCAAGAAATAGACTGCTCTTAGTAGGCAAAAATATTTCAGGAAGAATATTGCGCAAAGTGAGTATTTTTATTGCAAGAAACTGAAATTCTTTTTCCAATTTTTAAATTTAATTTTATTGTATAATTCAGGGACACTAATCATAAAAACACTGATTTGAGACCTCTTCATTCTGGTTGCAGTCTAAAATTATGAGCCAATTTCCATGCTCAAGCAAACAGTGGGAAAGTACCTACCATACTTCTGAGTCCAGAGGGTGGGTTACGCCAGTCACAACTGCTTCCACATGGCAGCATATTGACACTGTATGTTGATACTGACGCTGTTCATAATTCAAAACAGCAACTGTAACTACAGAACATCATGAGTCCAATGCATTTGGTGGTTTTATAGAGAACATATGGTTCCATTTTTGGCGGTTCCCTCATATATAATTCTAGCAGAAATTCATCTGAATCCAGAAACAAAATGAGACCTTTGAGTTTCTACATCTTCAGTCTTTAGATTGTTCATCAATTGAAGGATCTCTCAATATACTTACTGCATTAAGATTTTGTGCCCCAGATCCTGTCTTGAGAACTGGAACTTGCAGTCCAGCTGTTTATTCCATGGCTAATATTGCCTCGGAGAGTTAACAATAGGCAAATCTCTTACTGAAGCATGAACACTGTAGTATAGCATCAGAGTCTTGCATAAGCACAAGTAAATAGATATACTGACAATTGAATTTTCTTGTGACAACCTGGTTGATAGCGATTTCTATGTGACTCATGGGATTTTTTGTGTAATCTCTCAGGAGTGGTCAAAAAGGGTTGTTCCTTTCCAGTCCCTTTATTAAAAAAATCCCCGTCAACACATTTACAGTGTCATACCTTACATAACCTACCTAGCAATCCAGAGATTTTGCACAAACACAAGGTAATGTCACTAAGTCATCAATTTTATGTTATTATTGTCTTGAAAATTCTGGTCAAAGACTGAAAGGGAAAGAATCAGGAAGAATAAGACCAGCTATGAGACTGGAGTTTGCAACACAAGAAGGAAACACATATTGTTCATAAAAAATAAGGGGTACCTGTAAGCCTATTCAGAGATACAGAGCTATCAGAAAAAGGTTCTGTTTACTCCGAATGTTTACACAAGCGTAAGTGTAAGGTCATGTAATGGCAGAAAATAACAACACATTTATGCACTTGAATCTCTCTCAATGCACATAAAAAAAATACAGGAAACAACCTATGAAGTTGTAGTATCCACAGCAAATTCAACTTATACATTCTTCATGTGAAATAGCACAGTATCAACTATCTCTTGATTTCCCAGTTGCATATGGAGTATCTCATAACGGCAGCTTACAAAACACATTTAACAGATGTGTCAAGTGTTTTGAGTGGTCCGCATCACCTGAGTGATGTTCATGGATAGGGAAAAAAATATTAACATGGGTAAATAAAACTGAAGATGGATAGAATTGTAATCATAAAACTATTTGAGTGTATATCTGGTGATGCAAATGTGTAAGCCTGTTGCAAGAAGGGCAATTAGGGTGGATGGTGTTCTGCCCTTGACAGGACGGTGGGAGCAGGGAAGTGTACGGCAGTGCAAAGCTTTTGTACATCTCAGGGAAAATAACCGTTTCAAATAAAGAGAACTACAGAAAGAGAGTACACCTTGCATCCCTTGTATGCTGATAATCCTTCTTTCATGAAGCACAGATGATGAGTAGACTTTCCTACAGCACTCTATATAGATCCTCTTCAAGGAGAGGATCTCTCTCTCTCATGCTGTTGCATCCTTTATTTTATGCAAAAAAATCACATACCACCTTCTGACATTTTGTAAAGTATCTCTGTCATAATACCCACCAGCACAACACAGATTGATACGTGACATGCCAACAAGTTCCCTTAAAGCAGAGGCTCACACTAACATATGGGCTGCCCAAGCACTAAGCTTGAAGTGCAATAAAGACAGGTGTGGGTTGTCAAGAACCACTATGCAGAATGCCATGTTTTTCACAAAACTCTGCAAAGAGGTGGGAGGAGCACTGTTGCATACATCAGAGTGGAAGGAGCTCCCTTTCCAAGTGCCCTTCTGATATTTTTCCTCCTGACTTCTTCGTGTATCTAATCTAATATACCCCATGCAAACCAAACAAGAGTTATATATGAGGTACTATTACAAAATTGTGTATTGTGAAGTTTGATATTTTAGTGGTTTATTTTTGCTTTTCAGCTGAAGGCAGGACCGCCAGGGTCACATTTTTTAAAAAGAGGATGACTGTGAATCTCAGCAGCTGGCCTTGTATGTAAGCACTGAATTAATGATTGAAAAACTATTTGCTGAAATTTTAATTGCATTTTGAGAATAAAAAAGTTGGCACACAGTTGTCTACAGGGTAGCGTTAGATTCTACGTATGCTTGCTTGTATGGAACTTTTCTTGGCCTTCATGTCTGTAGAGAATTCTGATAAGTCATTTTAAGAATGTATTGATACAACATATCACAGCATAGTGATTTAGGATTGCACTAATTTATCTTCAGTGGATAACAAAACATGGTTGCTGTCTAGATGTACAGATGTTTGATACTGCAGGGATTAATGCTGAGAACATTGTTTCAGCTTGAAACATTGAATTAAATAATATTGAACTATTTTAGAATAAAAGGCATACTGTACAAACTCTTCTAAGAAGCTCAGGACACCCACCTGCATTTCATTCTATTTTGCTTGGTTTAGGGAGAAATAAGAAGCAATTATGTCATAGAACACTTCTGTTTCTAAGCACTGTGTTTTTATATGTTATTAAGTATAGTTCTCCATAAGAAATTCTTTTTTCACTATTGCAAATTTAATTAATAAAGAAGAAATATATGTTGTTCCTATCTCATGATTCCAACAATAATCAAGAGAGTTCTTTTGTAACTAAGTGGTCAAAGGAAAGTCAGACTATGGAGTTCTGTGAGACTGTGTCTTGTGAACACTTAATAATGCAGTAACAGGTTTGCCTATTCATAGAGGTGCCTTTGCTAGATCCCCTCAATCAAAATAAAATGTCAGGATTCTACATTTTGCACCTTTTCCAGGAAAGAATGAATTAAATGGGCTTTCTACATTGAACCTAAACACTGGTTCATTTAATTGTACTATTGCTGAATGTATCATTCAAGTCTCAACTCCTGCCAAGTCTTAACATATTCATAAAATGCTCAGGCTATTCAAATTGTTGAAATTAAGTACTGCATAGTCAGCTATTCAATGTAGAAACCTAAAACAGAATTTAGTTCTACTAATGCTTAGGAAAAGTCTTTTTCCACAAATGAGGAACAAAGCTGTGTTTAAAACTTGTTTTAAATGGTTGGATGTGAATACAAGAGTACTGAGGATAGATTTTATCAGTTTTATTTCATTTTTCCTTAGAAAAATTCCCTTTCAGATCTGGAAGTGCATGCTTAGTAAAGAAGCCAAGATAAAAGTTCTAAGAGATAAATAAGATAATGATACATAGATACTTGTATTCTATATGGTGTTTTGCATTATTTTTTCAGTGGTGCTAAGTGATAAGACAAGAGACAGTGGACAGAAACTGATGCTGAACATGAGGAAGATCTTCTTTATTGTGTGGGTGACCACGCACTGGAAGAGGTTGACCAGAGAGCCTGTAGAATCTCCCGCACTGGAGATATGCAAGAACCATCTGGACACACTCCTGTGCAATATGGTCTAGCATGACCCTGCCTGGGCAGGGAGTTTGGACCAGATGACCCACTGTGGTCCCTTCTAACCTGGTTCTCATAGAATAGACAAATATCTTACAATTTTATTTCATTTTTATTTTTCCTGTTTCCATCTATAGAAAATAGTTGTTTAAATTTTGTAGATACTCAATTCAATTTTGGTAAACATGCTGGAGACTAAGAGAGGGTAAATCTCCATTTATTAAAGACTTGGACTTTAACCATGAAAATGACATATACAAACCTGATATAATGGAACACATGTCCATAGAACACAACATACCTTACTTGCTGTCTGAATGCTTTACTGAGCTTCACCGTGAAAGTTGTAATGAAAATGTAAACCAATATAAATTAATTTATTTATTATCATAACTGTTAATATTTATGTTATTTTGATATTTCTGAGTCAGATACATAATTCTCTAGAACAGGTTGCAAAACTAAATGTGTAGGATTTTGAGGACTACATTTATCTTCTGCTTCTCTATACAAAGATAATCCAGTCCAAATTTATACCAGATCTACTCTAAATTCATGTCTGTCTATTTGACACAATAGGAATTGATCTTTTTTACAGACTTCACAACCTTCAAAGTGCCACACTGATGTGAGTGAAGGAAATGGGCTGTGCTATTCTCAAAGCCAGCTGAAATGGCAAATCTTGCATCCATAGACAATAATGTTTGGGGTTTTGTTCCTCAGAACACCAAGGCCACATCTAAGCTACTTTTTGGGATGTTTGCGATATTTTCTGAATGTTACATAAACTTTCAAGAGTTGGCCTAGGTCAAAACTTTCTTACTTTAAAAGTACAGGCAATTACTGAATTCATTTATGTAACATACCTGGCTCCCAGTAGAGAAATACGAAATTTCTCTGAGCGTTTCCATAAAACACAGAAAAAGTAATAATTGTATTTAAAAATAAGAGGATCTTAATGACAATTCAAGGTTGCTGTAGGGCCTGTAGCTTCAAAAATGAAATATTTGCATGGAGACCAAATTCTCATTGAAAGGAGTTTCTGTTCCATAAAACACTGACAGTGGTGAAGTCTGAAAGTGACTTAGTAACCTACATACTTCACTAAGATACATTTATTCCAGCAGTATGACCTTTTGCCACTGTCTGCAGTTCCCAGCATGACAGCTGATTTTTGTTTGTTTTTACTTTTTTCCCCAAATTCAGAATATTTTAAAGGGTAAAAATGAAATGCTCTCTCCCTATGTCAGTCTTTGCCCTGTCTCTTGTCATTCTATGCCTGTAATTTAGAGCCTCCTAGGTGTCTACTTCTCAAGGTCTCTGCTATCATACCAAGCTTGAGCTATCTTACATCATTACAGCATGATGATAAAGACAATTCTAAAAAAAAAAAAAAAACAAAACCAAAAACTATTTGTGGCAACTACACCTATAAAACTGAGGATGCACTACACAAAGATACTTTAAATAAATTATCTGCAGAAAAAAAAATATCCTATTATAGCTAAACGAAGCAAAACTCATGTTCAAAGTCCAACAAACCTCAGTTCTGAGGAACAGCAAGTTTGGTACCAAATTTGAGACCTGCCTCTAGCAATAATCACAGTTTATGATGGGACTGCAGGTTATAGAATTTTTCTCACAAGCCACACTTCTGTAGTTTCAACTGTTATGGATACTGAAGCCTTGTAAAATAGAGGTAAATTGGTTGTGCCGTTATTGTTTTCAACACCAGCTCTGAGGTGCAAGGGACTCATCATAAAAGATTTTTTTCTAACAAAAAACATAGTAGCTGCCTCAGAAAACTAAATTTCTGATGAGGAGTGAAGTCTATTTTTATTAAGGATCAAAAGATGTAAGGTCCTTTGGTGGCATTACACTAAGTAGCGTTGTCTTGCAAGGCTCAAAAGTACCAAATTGGTACCAAATTTGAAAGGAGGAATGCAACAGTACAAACGCTGATTTTCCAGGCAATTTTCAAAGTTGCTTTTCCTTCAGTAGTAATCACTGGTGGATTGTGCCCTACATCATGTCAAGCAATTGGTGCTGTTTGCCTGCACACTCTCAACCCTTCCTTATTATGATGGGTTTTGTTGTTCAAAGGCTTATGTACTATGATTGAAGTAATGATATTTGGCGCTTGGTAAGAACTATTAGTTTCTTTTGCGTAGCGTATTATTTTCATTTTCATACCTTTCACAAAAAATTCTTAATGGCAATGTATTTGCAGATGATGTGACTGTCAGTGTACAACATTTATTGTTTTTTTAAATTGATATAATTATTTCTTCCAGATCACGTGTAAGGCTTGAATTTCAGAAGAAAATGTATATGGAGGAGAGTGTCTCTTTAAATGTCTTTATTTTTTACTATTATTAGTGATCCTGCATTAACGCATAGGTGTCTCGATGCTATAGAGTGTACAGTGGTTAATGACAACACAATACAATACAGCCTAAACGATATTTTTAAATTGAAAATACTCTTACTGCACAATGAAGAGCAAGATGTAATTAGTGTTGTAGCACAAATAATATCTCTCCCTATGCTTCCATGAAACATTTATTGCTATTTGCCACCTGAAGAATTTGGGCTACGTGTATTGAACAAAAACAGATCTCCTACAGGTTTTTTGTTGGTGATTCAAATTCTGACCTATCAAAATATTTAGTTTTAGCCTGTGAGTTTCCTGTCATCCAACATTTAAACTCACAATATCCAAATATTTTTCTACCAAACAATGAAGACAATAGAAAATGCTCTAGGCACAAAAGCTAGAGAAGCTAATAAAACACAGCCAATACTCAGAATTGAGCTCTGTATTACATAATCAATTTGAATATGGTATATGATTTTCCTGATGTATACCCTAAAAAATCAAAGGCTTACACATAAACTATAAATCATTGTAATTCTTTAAAATTGATTTTGAATCTATTTCTCTACCTCCCACAGAGAAAGCCCAGGAAAACATTACCCTGAATTGCTAATGGAGGACAGAGTTACATTACTGTTGAAGATAGGGTTTAACAAGAGAATGCTTCATTTGTAGTAAAGTGAAAGATACCGTGCACAGTGTCCTGGTGTATTTCCAACTGCAGAAAATGATGTGCACTATGCAGCAGCCTGTAACCAAATGGTGCAGGAGAAATTAATCCTCAGTCATTCTTCATTGCAAGTACTTTTTCACTTCTTGGAGTCACATTCGAAACCTTTCTGATTTAAGCCAGTATTCCTTGGAAGTTTACTGTAAAACAAAACTAAAACAAACAAGAAACCTCAAACAAACTCAAAACAAACCAGAACCAACCAACCAAATATAATATATTAGCCATGTTTCACACAGAGCCACCACCCAAATGGAGTAAAAATTACCTACCAAATGGGTAAGGTGATAATATATTTCAATATAGTAGTAAGTACTTATTTTAAGTGCATTTAATACTGAGAAACTTATAAATGTAATGTTGCAAATATTTCTGAACCTCATCCACTGGCTGCTGTCATTGAACCTGAAGTACAATTAATAGTAGTGAGAACAAGGTTCACGGGATTTTGCTTGAGACACCAAGTTCCTATCTTAATTGATGATCAAGTATGTTTCTTGTCAAAAATAACGATTTTTACATAATCAGGAATATGAGCAGAAGATTGACAATTGCCCATCAAGGAAACTGATTGAAGTTTATTAGTTTCTAAGCTGCCTAGAAATCTGAGATCTAAACCAAATTAGGTATGATGGGTATAAATTTTGATGGAATCAGAAACAAAAATGCTTCCTCTTGTGCATTGAAAGGCAGACTAGTAATGACTAACCCACGAGAGTAATAGAGATAAAATAGAAAAGTAGGAGCAATGCAAAATATGTGAACATTCTTATTTTTTCCTTGGAGATAGAGAATAATTGAACTTACTTTTATCTGATTTGGAGGTTGTCTCATCAAATGCTGCCCATCTGTTTTCATCTTTGCCTTCAGCAGGTTTGTTTTCTAGGAGAGTTCTTTCCTTGTCTGAAGAAGCATTATCTTAATGGTAATTCTTGTGTTATCTGTCAGGTCCTGGAGTTCACTTCCCTTCTTCTAGGAGTTTAGCTGACTGCCAGGTTATCAAGTAGGAAGAGCTGCTATGAAGAATGGGAAGAAGCTTCAGCAGGTGTTCCCTTCCACCATCACTTTTGCTTGGGACCTCTAAGCTACACTGTCCCTGCACTGGCACTGCATGTGCAGGTGCTTTTATACCTGCATGATCCTTTCTTCTATGCTCGACTTTCTCATTCAGTCTTGACTTTCTCTTCTTACTATGATCTTACTGAGTGATTCCTGATCCTGCATGTTATAATGGAATCATTCTCCTTGCTCATACATTATGGACTGTGTCATGTTGGAGAGGTCACTGCCCTGCTGGTTCTCTGCTGTTGGTTCACCTTCCTCTGCAGACCACCAGTTCTTATTGCTCTCTGACAGGTAGTTCAGGTGGCAGTCAGGAACAAATACCTCTGCTTAAAAGCAGCTCCTACACAGAGGAAAGGGGAACTCCCACTGAGGTTTCTTCTGGCTTTTTGCAAGAACTTTAATAAGCCAGCTGACCCTGAGTGCAGCAAGGTAATCTTGTGGAAGGAGAAAATTTACTTCTGGCTTTCACAGTATGTGTTACATCAACATTTCACTGGAGAGAGTAGCAAACAAATACTTTGCCAAGATAAATGTTAAGTTTGATTTTTTATATTTTTTATTTTCATCTTACAATTTCAAAGGCCATGTTTCTTACAGTTTGTTTTATATTTATTTTTCTATATAAAAATTGGCAAAAGGTTTCTCCTGTTCTGATAGCTAGGATCACCTTAAAAGTATAAAAGTACTGAATTTGGTGGGGTTTTTTTGTTTGATGTTTTGATTTGTTGTGTCTGCTGTGTTGTTGGTTATTTGTCCCCATAGTAAGAAAAATATAAAATTAAGGAAGAAAGCCATTGCAATGGCGTTATCATCTCCTTATTTCCTCCTCCTTATTTCCTCTTTCCAGATCTTCTGCAGTCCCTTAATCATTATTTTGGTCCTTGGCTGGACATGCTCCAGTACATCCATGTCTTTTTTTATTGTAGGAAGTACAGAAATGAACCCAGAACTCTAGGTGTGACCTCATGAGTAAAGGGGAATTGTCACTTCTCTTAACGTGCTGGTAATACTCCTAATGCAACTCTGATGCTGTTGTCTTTCTTGCTACGGAAGACATTGTTGCAACATGTTAAATTTTTTGTCTTCCAGTATAGCAATGTAATTTTCTTCAAGTCTGATTTCCAGGTTTTTGTCCTCCAGCATGCCCCGCTGCACAGTCTTATTCTGAATGGTCCCTATGAATGGCAGCACAACCATGTGCTATATGAACAAACCCCTACAGTTTTCCATCATACACAGACTTGATCATCATACAGGTCACAAATGGAAGATTTTTAGCCCCTGAACCACATTGGCTTTCCTAATTTCATTCCTGCGAGCTTTGACATCCCTTACATTGCTCCTAACTCATTTCCCTGCTGCATCTGTTGTATGCTTTATTTTTACATTTAAGTTTAGTCAAAAGCCCCATTATACTTATTTTGCTTGGTTGCCTGCTCTTTGAGATGAATTCTTGAGTTTGGAGGAGATCTTTCAAAATTAACTAGATTCTCTGACCTCTCTTCTACTCCAGAGCAGTATCCCATGTATATTCCAAGCAGAGGTGTGAACAGGTCAAAGTCTGCTCTCCTGGAGAAAGGGTTGCATTTCTACTTTTGCCTTCCTGTCTATTTGTCTGCCTGTAGAACAGTAGCAGTCTTCACTTACTGAATTTTCTCCAGAACAGTGCCATAGCCATCTCAGATGTTGTGGAGGAAACTCTGATCCTCTGCAAGGCAGAGAAGTCTGTGATTTACGCTGTATTTTATATATCCTTTGAGATGAAGGTAAAGCTTACATTCAGATTGCCTCCAGTGGGTTGGCCAGTGTGGCAGAGATCAAGGCCCCAGCTAGCCATAGGAGGGGAAGGGGAAGAGACCAGCAGAGGTTAAAGGGTGGAAAAAAAATGCAAATTCTATCCAGTGCCACATGGATATAGAGCAATAAGTGATGTAAAATTAAGAGTCATAGTAATGAAATGTCCTTTAAACACATGCAATAAATGAAATATTTTCATTCATCCACAGAATCACTATACTGTCCATTGTTCTTACATTTTATAAATCAGGTATATATTATGTTAAACAAGTACTTGAGAATTGTCTGATGCAATTTTTAAACTGTGACATCTAAAGAGAAATCATTCTCAAATATACTTGGATTCTAATTTTATAATTCCCTTTGGACAGTATTTCTACTGAAGGTAATGAAATTTTTGTCACAGTAGATAACAGGATTGGGCACATATTGTGTACAGCATTTCCAATTTGCCTCATTGCCTGGGAACATTGTTTACACCATGGAAGGTTCATGCATTAAAATAATTTCCCTGTAGCAGAGTGAAATATCTGCTTAAAGAAGAGGAAGAAAGCTCTTATATCCTTAGGTCTCTGTCATTTCCCAGGTGTCACAATATACTGAATATTATATTTTGCTGAGAGAAAGTGGAAGCAAGTTTGGTTTGGATTTTTCTTTTAAAATAATCCAGAGAGCAAATTTCTTTGGAAGTTTTCCCTAACAAGTACCTGAAAAATAGAGTCATTTACCTCTCCATAGTCTCCTGTAGATATGTCTGTAGTCATCCTTGAGCTGTTTCTTCCTAGCATATTAATTGAAAAAACAATACAACATGTACCTCTAGCTGAAATCAAATCTTGAGTCTGAAGAACTAGAGAAATAAATACATAATAGATGAGGGAGCAGTGAATGCAACCACTGTGAGAGTAATGACATTTATCAGTGTAGGTTTTCATTAAAGCAGAAGCAGTATAGCCCACCTTCCCGTCTTTACAGATTGTATGAGAAGTTTTGGTGTGCTAACCAGTGACTCCATCTAAAGCCAACTTTTACGAGTATAGGCAAGGCCTACGAACAGTGGGACTCTGTTCACTATTTTTTTTCATATTTTAGATAAGTTTTTCCTCAGTGGACCTTAATAATAACACAAGAAGCCTTCTAAAAGAATCAGTGGAAGCTATGTGTGAGTGAGAAATTGGAATGATGCTTATTTTCATGAACTGGAAAACACCTACCTACACATAAATAATGGATGGTCAAAAATAATTTTGTTTTCTTGAAAAGAGGTTTTAGATGCAAAAATGAATATATTACCAGGCTAATATATTCTTTATTTTGTTGCTGTGGTTCAGGTAAAATACCGTCCTGTCAATTGTGTTTATACTTCGTGTCTTTTCTGGTGAAGGTGGTACTGGTAAGAAAAGGGGTTTTGACAGTACTGGAGTGCATTTTATCCTAGGGTGAGGCAGTTGATCTCTATGTAAGAGGCAGTGTAGTCCTTTAGAATTCATTGAGGAGGATATGGTGGAAAACATGAATTTAATGTTTTGCCTGGAGGTTGTAGATAAGAAGTCAGCTAGTATCTTAACACTGAAAAGGGCTTAGCAAGCTTTGGGGAGGGGAAAAGAGTGCTTGAGATTCCCTTGCAAGAGTATCTACTTCTGCTAAATTGTGATTTTGTGGGACCCTACAAAAACAGGGCTGTTAAGTCACTCTGACTGATAGCCTGGTCTGTTAGAGAGAGAAAGGGCAAGTGTTTGTCTGGTACGTGCTGAATCCCAAAGAATAGTCTCTTTCCTTTAATGTCAACAGTAACTTAATGATCTCCCTTTTTCTTCTCTCACTGTAAAAAACAACACATTTCTTGCTCTTCTTCCATACGTCTTCTAATACTTCAAGATGATACACAAAAACAGGGTTAAATATCTCCTATGTGACCTTCTTTTCAAAAATCTTTATTTCAAAAATCTTCACAGTATTTCAATAAAATATGAAGCATTGATAAAAGAAAGTAAGTAAAACACTCAAAAAATTATTTAGTTTCACTTTTACATAAAGTAGTGATACTCTGCAGTGACTTTGTGTAGTTTAATACGGATATGGTTGTGAAGTACAATAATTGTGGATATGTAGTAGGCACTATGAAAGAATTATCAGTCACATTATGCCTGATTGCTACACTGTATAGTTCTCTCTGTCCTGGAGTTCCTTGGAGTATTTCTCTCCAACATTCCCCTATGTTGTATCAGGTCATATAACACTTAACCTCAACATTAGAGAACACCTAGACAGACTTGACATCCATAGGAACCATCTACAAGTGCTGGGAGAGCTGGCAGGCACTATAACTAGGCCAGTCATGGTCATCTTTGAAAGGTGATTGATGTCAAGAGAGGCCCCTCAGGACTGGAAGAAAGCAAATGCTACTCCAGTCTTCAAAAAGGGCAGGAAGGAGGGCTCATGGAACTACCAGCCCATCAACCTTATCTCAATCCCTCTAAAGGTGATTCAATACCTCATTCTGTCGGCTATCTCTAACCACTTGGATGACAAGGAGGTGATCAAGAGACAATAAAGATAAATCATGCTTGACTAATCTGATTGCCTTCTATGATGAAACGGCTACCTGGATGGATTAGGGGAGGGCAGTGGATATTGTCTACCTTATTTCAGCAAGGCTTTTGACATTGTCTCTTACGACATCCTCATAGGCAAATTCAGGAAATGTAGACTGCATGGAAGGACAGTAAAGTGGATTGAGAACTGAATGAGCAGCATATCTCAGGGGGCCATAATCAGTGAGAGGTTCTAGTTGGAGGCCTGTCACTAGTGATGACCGTCAAAGTTCAACATTGGCCCTAATACTGTTTAACTTATTCATGAATTACTTAGATAAATAGACAGAGCAAGTTCACTGACGACATAAAGTTGGGAGGAGTGGGTGATATCCCAGAGGGTTGTGCAGCCCTTCAGAAGGACCTCATCAGGCTGGAGAGATGGGCAGAGAACTGCCTGAAATTCAACAAAGAAAATTGCAAGGTCCTGGAGCTGAGATAGAATAACCTCATGCACCAGGAAAGACTAGGGGCTGACCTGCTGGAAAGCAGCTCTGTGGAGAAGAACCTGAAGGTTATCCATGAGCCAGCAGTATGTCCTGGTGGCCAGGAAGGCAAATGGTATCCTTTGGGTGCATTAGGAAGAGCATTGCAAACATGTCGAGGGAGGTGATCCTGTCCCTTTACTCAATCCTAGTGAGGTCACATCTGGAGTGCTGTGTCCTGTTGTGGGCTCCTCAGTACAAGAGAGACATGGACCTCCTGGAGCAGGTCCAGCAGAGAGCCAAGGTGATTGAGGGATTGGAGCATCTCTCTTGTGAGGAAAGCCTGAGGGAGGTGGTCCTTTTCAACCTCAAAAAGAGACAAGTGAGAATGGAGGGTGTCAGTAAGTATGTGGAGGATGGATGTGAAAAGGATAGAGCCAGGCTCTTCTTGGTGATGCTAAGTAATAGGATAAGAGGCAATGGGCAGAAACTGATATACAGGAAGTTCTACTTGAATATGAAGAAGAACTTCTTTACTGTATAGGTGACTGAACACTCGAATAGATTGCCAAAAGAGGTTGTGGAACTTCCCTCACTGGAGATATTCAAGAACTCTCTAGAGGCAATTGTGTGCAATATGCTCTAGGATGGCCCTGCTTGAGCAGGGAGGTTGGACCGGATGACCCACTGTGGCCCATTCCAGCCTTGCTCTTTCTGTGATTCTGTAAACACCTTGCCATGAAAAATACTAGCCTGACAGGCTGCAGTGGAGCCCTGCTTTACTTTTGGATGCTTGGAATAGGGAGATAAAAAAGGATGATGATGACAATGTATGCAGCCAGTGTGCTATAAAAGGAGGTAGTTGTAAATCATGTGAAAAAATATCATTCTCTACCAGATATCTAGGAGGAACTATTCCCTTAGGTTTAATCCTTTAACAAACTTCTCTACATTCTTCTCTACAATGACAGGAGAGTATACTTATTTGCTTAGCACATTGAACTCAATAAAATTATCATGCTTTCACACTGTAAATAAAGTTAGGCATTTGTGTAAATCATGAAAAATTATGACATTCATATACACGATCTGCACACAACAGAAGTAGTAATTTTTTCAGAAACATATGTAATTATATGTAACTGCTGTAATTATTTCCAAATGTAGCAAAAAAAGCACTATGTAAAATAAAAATATTAACTTTCAGTTACATGTTGTGATTTTCAGTCCATCTATTATTGGGCATTAAGAATAACTCAATTTATACCTATTTATTCGATTTGTTCAGAGCACTCTGTCTCATTCATACAACTGCAAATGTCAGTAGCTATTGAACTGAAATATCTAGAACAGCATCAGAATGTTTTTTACATAAACTTACAGTGTTGAAAACTATATACAATGAATGAAGAAAAACAAGCCTTTCATTTGAATAAATAAATTTACTTGGCTTTGTTGCTCTCCTATGTCTAGGGGCTGCCTTCTTCAGTACCTTCTTACTCACAATAGTGACTGACACATCTGTTAATTTTAAAGAATGCCCAAAATTTACAGTAGGACTGGCAGAATTACACAGGTATTTGATTACTGGAAAGGCAGGGTTTAGTTACATAGTAGTGTGTATCTATGGTTTGATGGTATGTTTTGTACTATAGAAAATGTGATTGGTTTCTTAAAATGCATCAGGTTACAGTCTGTTGTCTTAAGTGCTAAACAAAGGTTCTTTAGAATAAGACTAGATGTAGAATCTTCTTCACATCTTCTGCTGAGTGATTAATAGAGCCTACCATCAACAGTTTGGTCGTCCAGAGCCTTAAACCAGCATCTCTTCTTGATAAATCAGTTGTTGGCTTGAACATTGACTTTCGTGAAATGATGTGAATTTATGTAAGGGCTGTACAACACAAAAGACTTAATTTTTTGTGTGTGTGAGAAAAGTAGCTTTTTTTAAAAAAAAAATAAATCTGAAGATGAGTTTGATTCCAATTTACATACTGGTGTAGGTGGAACAATTATTTTGTCCCTGTTATGCTACATTATGTGCATTATGAATTAATAAGTATTTTACATATTAATGTTATAAAAATGAGAAGTTATTACCGTGGATCATATACTGCAGCAAAACTAATGATGACAATGGTTAAGCCTTACTTATCAGGGGTTTAGTAACCATTTGTATTTGATAAACATTTCTCATATTTACCAAATAATCTTGTCTGCATTGTTATGGGTTTTTTCATCATAAAATAAGATAAATTCATCTTCATTTTATGACACCTATTAATAAATATTGACTGGTACACCACTGATCTGTGTTATCTTAGGATAGGCTATACTAGTAGCAGTGTTATCGTACGATGGATGCTTAAGTCTGAACAGTAACAATTAACATTGATTTTTCACTGGCAAAGATAAGTTTCTGTATTGAAATTACAATGTTTTGTGAGACCATACTGATTTTGACAAGCTTTTCAAGATAAAAAATGAACACAGAAACCCATTCACCATGATAAAGTTTAGTGCCAGCGGTCTTTGCAATGACACCAGCCAGATTCCTCAGCACTCATGGCTGCATCTCATGAGGGCCTGTGAGCTTATGTATGTCAACTTTGCCTAATTATTTTCTGACTTGGTCTTCCACCAAGGATACATCTCAGGGTTTGGGTGAGAAAGATATATGATTTTTACCTTTTATGTATTTATATGATTATGGCATCTGTGCTTTGTATGGTTATTGTAGGGGTTTGAAAGGGGAGGGGGGTACAGGGGGGTGCTGGCTGGCAGGTTCTTAGAGGGAGCGGGGGAGGGGGGAAAGGGGAAGGGATCCCTGTTTTTGGGATAAACCCTGGTTTTTTCAGTTTTTTTCCCTCACTTCCCTCCTTGACTCACCGCTGGTTCTCCCCGGGACACAGTTTAACTCCAGCACGGCCCCGGCGCGGGGTATGCGGGACCGGGGCAGGATCCGGAGCCTGCAGTGCCCGGAGCGGGGCCAGGAGACCGATGTGTTCAGGGCCGGCTCCGGGAGTGTGCGGGGCTGGTTCCCAAGAGCCGCGGGCGCTGGTTGCAACTCTGCGGCGGCACTGAGTGGGGCATCTGCTGGTTTTCCCCGAGCCTTCAGCGGCTGCTCTCGCACGCACGCCTTCCCCCCCACCCCGGCGCCAGTGCCACACTGCCACGAGGAAACCGGAGGACACGGCGCTGCTGTGGGATCAGGTCCCTTGCAGAGCGAAGCCCAGCACCGGGCGGCTGCTGTTGCACGCATGCCTTCTCGGCAGCAGCGGCTGCAGCCCACAAGTTCCTCCCGGCACGGAGAGGCCCTGGCACCAGCTGACTACTGCCCATGGGCGATTCTAGGCGGTGCCCCGGTGCCCATGGGGCAGTAACATCAGAAACACCCCGCCGCCGTGTCCAGTGCCTGGCGGCTAGCGATGGCTCTGCCAGCCCCCGCACTGCTGCAGGGGTGCTCCGGTGGCCACACCGGCCCCCACGCTGCCGTGGGGAGCCTGGCGGGGGCTCCCAGTGGTCCCGGCCACCCATGGGGGGCAGCCCC
This sequence comes from Serilophus lunatus, assembly GCA_013399895.1. Taxonomy (NCBI): domain Eukaryota; kingdom Metazoa; phylum Chordata; class Aves; order Passeriformes; family Eurylaimidae; genus Serilophus; species Serilophus lunatus. Next base: position 19,234 of record VXBA01004871.1, on the reverse strand, counting down.
TGCACGGCAGTGCGGGCACGATGGCTGCTCGGGCAGCTCCTGTGGCCCCAGTCGGCCCCAGAC
>VXBA01004870.1:1293751-1310328 GCA_013399895.1 Serilophus lunatus | reverse complement strand
CAAAGGTTTTTGTTCTCAACTCACTCTCCTCGGGGCCAGGGTCAGCAGTGGCAAGAGGGCACAGGAACAAAGCCGCGTCGAGGCTGGGGCTGGCCTGGTACTGCGTGCAGTGCAGCGCCGAGCAGTGGCTCCCAACCCTGAAGCAGCGTGGGCAGCAACTCTGGCCGGTGGTGGTGCAGCTGCGGTCCTGGCACGGCAGGTGGCGTGGCGTTGGAGCACACGGCCTGCGCTGCTATGGGGGAGGAGGCTGATGGGGGGATCCCCCAGTCCCGGTGCAGGCAGTAGCCAAAGAGCGCGGCCACAGGATAACCACAGCATGCCCGCGGGGGGCAATGGGGGCACAGCCACGCGGCAGGACAGCGCAGTAGGTGCGGTCCCGGCAGCTCCCAGCTTGCGGCCAGAGACACACTGTGAATTCCAGCGCCGGACCCCTGCACAGCCACGGTTGGGAGCGTGGGCATGGCAGCTGCTTATGGACAGTGGCAAAGGTCCTGCGTTGGCACTGTGCTGGCAGTGGCTGCGCAGAGGGGCGGCAGCCACTCCAGGGCATCCCTGGAGTTCCTGCAGCCATGTAAAAAAGGATGGCGCCTCAAGCTCTGAACACATAGTGTCCAGCGGGAACCGCCATTTTGCCTGGAGTGAAGATGCCGGAAAAGAGGCAGAGCTCAGCTCCGCTGGCCAGTGAGGAGACAGCTTGGCCAGGAGGAAGACAGTGAGATTCACGTGAGACTTGGAGGGCTTAAAAATCTGAGCACAGAAGCCCTCCCTCTCTTCGGCTTCCTGTTCAGGGATGAAGCACACGGCTCCTCTCCTCCCAGGTCTCAGATCATGTGACGTGACTCCACCCATTACTCTGCACCGAAGCACACTCCAGCTTGATAGCAAGTAGCCACTTTCTGAAGGTGTCCTGGCAGAGGGTCGGTTTTCACTTCTTTTTGTGTTTTGCAGAAAACCTCGAGGGCCGGGAGTGACACCAGCAGAGAGGGAGGGAGAGAGACGGCTTCTCTACCCCTCCCCCTCTTTTTTCAGCTAGTCACCTAGCTGGGAAAGCAGTTCCCTTTTTGTTTTTGACCCTTTTTTCCCTTTTGTCTTTTCTGCATGTCAAGTGTTTCTCTGTGTAAATTTTAAGTCCACATACTTGTCCTTTTTTCCCTATTTTAAACCCCGAGTAATAAACTGTTGCCCTGCTGCTAATTTTGTTCAGTTTTCCATCATCTTTGTTGTGCATACCCCTTAGATGATAAAAAGTGGTTCAAACCACCACAGTTCACACCCAGATTTTTCCCAGCAGCTGCTCGGTTCACTACTACTGCACAAATAAATACCTACTTGTAGAGTGCTGTTGAAAATTAGTATTCCAGTTTCCACAATCAGCCTTTTTTTTTTTTTTCTGATTGTGTTCCTAATGTGTTCAAATTTTTAAAGACAGGATCAAAATATAGTAAAAGCTGTTAAGTTTCTTTACCTGGTCTAGTTTGTCAAGGTACTGTTTTGGAGCACAATTCAACACCTCTAGTCTTGTGTGTGTTTTTTCTCAGTGATAAGAAAACTTCCTGACAACATTACCAGCCAAACTGAGAGGATTTCCCTGTAAATAATAAATAATAATAATAATATATAATAAATAAATAAAATAAATAATAAATAATCACAGAGGTGATAAGTTAAAATTCCTAGGTGTCTTTATATTGGTGATAAACTGTTTGTCTTTTCCTGTATACAGAGCAAATGTATTTGGATTTTAATTCTTAGTATTTCAGGGTGGCTTGAAAACAGGGCTCTTTAACACCAGTTAACGAGTCCTGGCCCTGGAGGGTGTTGAGGTTCTTTGGTACTCTAGTCAACAGCTTATTGTCTACTCCAGTATTAATGTTTCATGTAAGTTAAAATGCTGTGGGGAGAGGGTGGAGGGGATTGAGAAAACAATATTCCAGTAAAGAATGGAATTGCCTTGCCTCCCCTTGCTCCTGGCTCTCAGGTACTGAGACAGATTTATGTCTCCATTTACAGAAATAACTTCTCTCTCTTCCAAACTCCTACTCTAACGATTTTGATATTGAAGTTCTGTCACTTTGAAATGGTCTGACAATTGCTTTGAGGCACAGGGCTTTGCTTCACCACATTGCCCACCACATTGCTCTGACAGAGTGTTTGCTTTAAACAAGGCTCACAGCTGAAGCTGTTTCTGCAGGTAAAGCCTGAAACCAAACCGGCATCACCTCTCTGCCTCCCAAAACTGGATTCATACATAATTCAAAGACAAAACACTGACATGTTTTTAAACTGCTCATTGCCAAGAATATTTGCTGGTATTCTTTAGCAGCATCTGATCTGTTGGATTGAAACCATGTGATGCAAAGCTATTTTCAGTGGAATTCTATATTTCTTCCTTCTTCAAAATCAATTCCCGTATCTTAGTCAGATCTTCGTTAAGGATGCATCTCTTTAACAAATTTAGACTGATAATGGTGCGTCTCTTTAACAAACCTGCTTTGCATAAATTAGTCATAAGATTATGTAGGCAAATGACATTTTGGTCATTGTTTCTTCCCAAGGGCTTGTAATGATTAAGATCTGATTTATACTGCCCAGGGTTATGAGGGGGACAGCAGTACTGTCCAGACTTTGATTTCCTTTGCCACTCACCACACATACTATTTTTTCCTCTCTAATTGTCTCCGTCCCCATGCAATGAACTCCTTGCTGGGCTAAATAGCCTGCTAAAATCACAAGTGTTTCTCCTGGTAACATTGCTTTCTATTTGTTCTTTTTCCAAACCCAAATGCATTTACCACAAATTGCAGCAAACTTCTGATTGAAACAGCTTCAAATAGAGGAACGCTGTTTTGGACTGAAGGTGAATAGTTCTAGCCAACCAAAATAAGGAGAATTTTAGTTACACTTGGCATAGTTGCCAGTGCTCATGCTTGCCCAGGGAACAGCTGGTATCCTTGTTCTGAAAACTGTTGGCCAAATTCTCAGTAAACTTTGAATATCTTGTTTAGGGACTAGAGAAACAACTTATTTTAAAAAATGATGAACCTGGAATACACTAGCAAAGCATAGTACTAGCCAGGTTCTGACTCAATGTCAAATTTGGACTTTCTCAACCTGTTTTGACATCTCCATCTATCTTGTATGTATATTAATTTGTCCTATATTTGTATTGCATGCAGAAATCTAAGTGCTGGGCTACCAGTTGTACAAATTGCATTTGTGCAAATACAGTAAAAGGTTGTCTCTGTGGGTTATTTAGAGGAGCTGCAGCATTCCCTTGGCACACCTGGGGTACGTTCTTTCTGCAGGAGCAGTGCTCCAGCAGGGTGGAGTGCAGTGCTAGGGAGTGTTTGATACTGGCTTGGAAAAGGGTGCCACCTACTGAGTTATTGGTACCACTTCTTACAGGTTCTGTGTGGTTTTCAGCTCTGGATAGTTTATCTGGTACCATCACAACAAAAAGACAGTATGGTTAAAGTCAAAACAATAATGTAAAATAAGACTGACAAGTCAGGGTAGAGCCAAGTAAGGTTTTAGAAAATTGCCTCTGCTTTTTATCAGAGTCACAAGTATTAATGGACATTGAAAGTGATCCAAGAAGGGCTGAAGAATCTGAAAGAGGAAATTATTTTGTTTTTCCTTCCCTAGAATGATACAGTTTACCTAAAAGGAAAAAAAAACCCATAATTTGTTACCAGCAGAACATTTAGAATAAGATTATCGACTGTCAGTTCTGTTACCTTCAGTCATTATGTTTTCTCTTACCTTTAGAGATGCCTGAAATTCAAGGGAAAGAAGGAGAAAGCTACAGCAGCAGCAATAGTTCCAGCATTGCCAATTCAGTTGCTTCATTTGGACAGGTCAGTTTCTTTTGCTGAGAGGGAAGTAGAAGGTTTATGCTCACACTTGTGGAAATCTGCTCTACATGTTTATTCATTTTAAACTTGGATGCAGTAAAGCTGGAATCGTGCTACACCTAATTGTACTTTACATTTTTCCTCCACAATAGTCTTGGCATGCCTTGAGTGACAATAAAGTGCTCTAGATTCTTCTCAAAAGGTTTTGAAATCTTATACCTCGAAAGTGAGTGTCTATTTATTCTGTCTTATTCCATTCATAAAAAAGAAAACTGTAGCTTGCCTGAGCTCCTGTCCTGCCCACCCTGATGGCATATGGTGGTAGAGTAAGGTTAATCTTCAGTTTTGTTGGAGTTTTTAAATACACTTTTCTTGTTGGTCACAGAGCCGTTATATTTTGGTTTTAAGAGGTAAAAATAGAAGCTTATAGATGCGTTTGTGGCAAGACTGACTAGGATTATTAGTGAAAAATAATTGCTACAGCTCAATAATTAATGATCATGTACACCAAGGTTAAGAGAAAAAAAAAACAATCTACTGCACATACACACCCTGAGTTGTTTCCTTGTCTGTTGTATCCTCCTTCTAAAAGTGGATCATCCACCTCTTGGAAGGAGTGAGACAAAGAAGCGACATCAGGAGGGGGAGCCAAAATAAGGAGAACAAGAAGATTTGTGTTACCTTATGTTTTGTCAACAGTACCAATACACAGCGAGTGAGTACCAAGCAGTCCAGCACGCGCTTCGCCAGAGGCTGGGTCCTGATTACATCAGCAGCCGGCAGGCGGGAGGAGGACAAAAGGTAGGAGCACAACATGCAGAGGTCTTTCAGCTCAATCTTTTCCTAGGAAAAGTAGGGTTTAAAAAGCTACCATATTCCTTATTTTTTGAAGTTAATCTCCCCCTAGTAGTTTAATATGCAGATGTGACTGCCAAGTCAGCATGGTATAAATTCTGGCTTTTTTTGAGACACAGATTCCTTTTACGCTTAAAAAAAGACTTGATTTTTCAGTGCTTCATCCTTTACAAGCAAATACTTATCTACTTTTCAACACTGAGATGTTTTCCTTATTTTTTCTCAGAATTGAGAAAATGCTTCTATGAAGCATTATAGAACAGTGGCTGCATTTACCATCTTTAGTGCCCACCCATTGATTAAATGGTATTTGTTATACTAACCCCCATCGCAGCTCCTGGAAGAGAGTGAACCTGAAACTGCGTCATCACCCTTAGATTCACATTATCTGAACCTTTAACTTAACTGGGTTTCCTCAGTGTAAGGTGATATGTGTAATCCCTCTTTAAAACAAAGTGTGTAGAGATGTGTGCACAAGTGTCTAGGTATATGTGCTTTTCTTTTTAGGTCTGTTACATTGAGGGTCACAAGGTCATCAGTCTGGCCAATGAGATGTTCGGCTTCAATGGCTGGGCTCATTCAGTCACTCAGCAGAATGTTGGTAAGTGTCACTTGAGGGCAAAGAAGTCTTTCCCCCCCTCTTGTTTCACTTTGAAAGAAAAGTCTGTCAGGTAAAGGCCAGGATATTCATCGTAGAACTTGATCACTTCAAAGAACCTGAGGAGAGGCATGTACAATTTCCAGGTGTCTTAACAGTAAAAATGAGATAAATTGAATAATAATGGAGCTTCTGTTTCCTTTATAGATATGTCATAGTCATTATTCTAAGCATGATAATGATTATTCTTTAGCTATTCTAATCAAGTATCTGATCTCTATGGGCACACTCAGCAACAGTAATTACAATTATTTAACACCCAGCAGCCCTGAGCCAGCTTTCATAGCACCTGTAATTTTTATACTCTAACCACATCATATTCTCAGTTAATATTCCCCTGATCTCTAGGGACCCATCTTCTGCAGATTCCTCTTCTAGCTAATACCTAGTAGGGAGAATAGAAATAGAATAGAAAGTTTTGGAAAAAATTTTCAACTATAATATGGTGTTCAAGTGATAATAAAGCTTCAGCCTCTTCCATCTCCATCAGTGAAATAGTACCTGCCAGAGTAGTGTTGTCCTTGTTTGCAGATCTGCTGCACTTATGCTGAAGACTGATTGTTCAAGTAGGTCAAAGCAGCTGCTTAAATGTCCCTTCTTCCTTCTCTCCACCTTCAGAAATCTTTTCTTAACTCAGGCTGGTAGAATCTAGAAATAGAACAACTTACTTCATTGCTTTCCATCTATTCTGCACCACTTTTTTTTTTTTTGGTCCTCTTTTTAGTCAAGAAAGGACTGACATCCTCCAAACTCCAACCTTTTTCAAATCATGCCAGAATAAGAGGATTCTGTTACATTTTAAATTCCTGGGTAGAAAAAGGGCTTGCACCTTCAGCAGATTTACAAAACAATTAAACAAATAGACCAGATAAATACAGAAGAGCTCTTGGACCCCAGAATGAAGTTATTTGAACTCCAAATTTAATTTCAGACATGGGTCACACGTTTATTAGACTTGCAAAACTGCTCACTGGAGTGCTCTATGTGTATTACATAGCATTGCTTTTGGTGTGAAGTAAGGTGTACTTCACAGATTCTGAACAGAGAGTTGCATTGCAACCTGTTCATCATTCTGTCCTGCATAAAACCTTGTGCAAATTTGTGCAGATTGGAGACTTCTAGTGTATCATAGGAAAGAAATTACTTTCATAGAAAACAGTTTCTTTTCCATTATTGGTTTTATAAAGTAACACTTAAAATCTCTCCTTCCATCTGAAAAAATTGTTTGAACACTTAGGATATGTAGTTGAATGAGAAGTAACATTTTCAACTCTTTCCTCTTTCACGTGTCTAAGTTTATATATGTTGTAGCAGGCTGCGAGTGTTTGGCAGGTCCAGCCCCTAAAACCTAAAAGTGCCACATAACATGTATGTGTGCAAGTCAGCATTCTCAAACCACAGTTAATATTTTGTAAGTCATGCTCATGCAGTATCTTGGGCACATTCAGCAAGTATGACACAGGTTTATGCTTGTCCTCAAAGGATAAAAATCTCAATGTGGACCAGAAGTTTTTTGTATTATTTAGGACATTACTTTTCCCTCCCCCAGACTTTGTTGACCTCAACAATGGCAGGTTCTATGTGGGTGTCTGTGCTTTTGTGAAAGTTCAGCTTAAGGTAAGTGGATTTTTTGTTCACTCTGACTGTAGCTGAGTAATTGCCTGAATCTGTGAATGAAAGGTATTACACTGGTCAGACTGTGGTCCTTGAGTGCTGTACTGCAGCAGGGAACTGAGTGGTGTCCAAAACATTGACCTTGCTATAGAACAAACAGCTACGAGTAGGAAAGCACAGCACCTAACAACAAGTGCTGTAGGTGTAGAAATTCCATTATACTTAAAATTTTACTGCAGGATGGATCATACCATGAAGATGTGGGATATGGAGTCAGTGAAGGCCTAAAGTCTAAGGCCTTATCCTTAGAAAAGGCAAGAAAAGAGGCAGTAACAGATGGACTGAAAAGAGCACTCAAGTAAGTGAAGATCGGTACTTGTACATTTTTCAGAAGTTATGTGAGAATGAAGTGTTATTTTCAGTGACAGTGAGCTCTCTTGTTTCTCAGGTGCTTTGGGAATGCTCTTGGGAACTGCATCCTAGACAAGGACTATCTACGAGCTGTGAATAAGCTTCCACGTCAGGTGCAGTACACAGGCTGTTAGAGCAGGGACTGCAGAACCTCCTCTGCTCCTGGTCCTTCAAGTTGTAAAGATTATAGATGGTGATATCAATGCATCTCATTCCTGAATATTACCAGCCTTGAGACCAATAGCCTTTGTAACAAACAGTTCACACAAAGTAGCAGGCAGAGTTCCTTCCTTTATCACAACTACTCTAGATTTTGACTTTGCAGTAGGCAAAATTGCTGTGGTGAAGAAAGTATCCAACTCAAGATCTTGTGTAGCATTTATGGCCATGTTGTCTAAGTCTCTCTGCTCAATGCCAATAATGCATACATTAACCAAATTGAACCCTTACCAAAAGGGCACTGCAAACTAATAGATGCCTCTGTGATAGAAAGAGTGAACCAAACTCTTGTTGTGGACCCACAGCAACTTTCAGCTGTTGCCAGTCATTCCAAAGTTTTGCCACAGAACAGCAAAACAGGTAACACTATTTTGTTTTGCTACATGAAGAGCCTACAAATAGCCCTGCAAATGTCCTCTGCCTGACTTCAAATTGGGTTGATAGCTGAACTTTGCAATTGAATTATGAGAGCAGGATGTGCTGGTCTTGGCTGCTGGAGGGCAAGGAATAACATTAGGAAGATCTACACTCCAATTTATTTGTTTTAAGTTCCTGATATGGTACTATTGGCAAACTGTGGCTCTCGAATATGTGAAGAGTTAGCACATACAACTGAATAAATTTCTGCACCACTTGCTTATTCTTCACTATGGTGCTTTTTGGACTCCTCACCTCCTTAGGCTTCAGTTTGCAAGGAAAGAGCAGCAGTTGCTTTTCCCTCTGTGAAACACTAAGTCAATGAACCTTTTAGGTAACACACATCATGGAGAAATGCCTGTTTTGCAGATCTTTGGTCCAGAGACACAGTAAATTGTGATGTCTATCTTCATCAGTGGCAACCATTCTGTAACCCCTTTATTGTGTGCTGTGATGTGACACAGCTGTTTTCACAGTTTCCAAGTTGTCCTGGCTGCTGTGTTAGCGCCTCAGTCAGCAACACTGACCTTGCCAGCTCCAGCTGGGGGCAGAAGGCTTCTAGGCAGAGACCTACCTTGTGGGTTAAGGAAAAAAGGAAGCCTTTTACAACTGCTGATCCACATGTTTCACAGTAGAGTTACCTTCAACCACACTAGGATTTGCCAAACTCCACTAGATGCCTACAGGTGCCAGGTGATTCTGTCTAGCTAACAGCCTATAGGAGCAGATCCAAAGTGACACCTTACCTGGTAAAGATGACCCAGGTCTCTGCTTTGCCAGAGTCAATTTCTACTAGAGGCATTGCCAGAAATATGTAAAATCACTGAGCTAAAATATCCCATCTTTAATAAACAGGAAAGGTGTACCTTCCCCGGAGGCCTCACGGTTGCAGAACTGAATAAATGTTTGCAATGGGCTTTAAGAGGAAGCATGAAAACAGAGCTGGTAAAACTAACAGACTCAGCAACAGCTTTGTTGGAGTCTGAGAAGCTGTAAAATTCTGGATCAATCACCTGCACCTGTTCTTATTTGCAGAGCACAGTGTGGGGAGACGTGGGGCTATCTGCCCTGAAGCACTGAATAATTAAACTAACAGTCACATGAACTCAATAATTAACTAACTGAATTACCATGTACTGAAAAAAACATTCCAGTTTTTTAACTTACTGTTTGACTTAGAGAAAACAAAACAGATTTTTAACAGTACTGCATAGGAAAAACCTGGGCTTATTTCATTAGCTTGGTGATGGAAATTTCTGAACTTTTTCTTTTTTTCTCCTTTACCAGGTACCTGCTGAGCTAGATTTAGTTAAAGCTAAGATACAGGACTGTGAGCCTGAAATAGAGAAAGCAAGATACACCAGCTATTTGGAAAGGCAGAATACAGCAGGGAGACAGCACTGTGAGGCAGGATCTAACTATGAGCCTGGTCAGGCAGAGGCTGCTGTAGTGACAGTGGATCAGAAACAGCCAAATGGCCCCAGGTGAGACTGCTATTATAAATTTATTTTGTAAGTTGTATTAGAAGTTACTGTACCTTTTAAAACACATGGACAGCCCAATTCCAAAGATGCCATAAACCACTAGTTTAGCAGATTTTCTTTCCTGTTATTTCTTAATGAGTTTTCATCTACATAAAATGTAGTTGCTGGAATCCTGTTTAACTTCATACTTACTTGTGGGGAAGGGTCATGAATACAGACTCCTTGGCTGCTGAGTGTGATGCCACTTACCAGCGGAAATTACGACAGAAACAGCTACAGCAGCAGTTCTGGGAACAGATGGAGAAAAAGCATCAAGTTCCAGGAGTTCCTCCCAGCAGCAAACAGAGTAAGACATGGCACTAAAAACAGACAGTTTCCATAACAGCTGTTGGCAGGCACAGGTGAAGGGGCCTTTATACTTTATACAGGTGCTTTTATACTGAGCTGTTCAACACACCTTTGAGGGCAAATGAAGTATCAGTATTAGCCTTTGCCTGCCTCTATGTCCTTGAAGTGGAAGGAATGTCAGCTCTAAACCTGCATCATTAAAAATCATCCACCCTAAAGCAGCTGTTGTCAGCCCCATTAACCTGCTGCAGCTGAGATGAGCATTTGGCTGGAGAAGCTGCAGGCAAATATTAGCTACTGATACCCTGCCCTTTACTCGTGGGGAAGTCTTGACAGCTGTGTGGTAGCAGGAACCTGGAGATGGGGGAAGCAGGCTAAAAAATCTCATGTTAAAGTAGCACAGTTGTTCTTGTCAGATGTCACCAGGTATAGAACCTTACCATTCCCTATCCTGCTACTAAGTCATAACCAGCTCTAGGAAAAAAAGAGGGTACCTGGTAGGAGCTGCTAGTTATCACTTCAGGCTCTGCTCTGTTAAGAAGGAGCAAAGGGTTCTTCTGTATTTTTGATATTAATCTGTTCTTGTGTTACCCTCCTTCCAGCAATATCCGATCCTCCCAGAAAGCACAGCGCTCCAGCAGCAGCACAACAGGAGCTAGTAATAGAAGAGGAGTTCTTTGCAGGTCAGGCAGAAAGTGATGAGTATAAAATCATTAGTACTTAAATCAGCTTTTCAAAATACAGCATAAAAGTTCTGAAGAATTGGAATAACAGAAGAGTGAGTCTGACCTTAACAAAATAAACTTGGCTTGAATGGCAGGGAGGTGATGTCCATCACTGGAAGAGTTTCACGCTTGGGCTCTTCAGTGGAGTTGTTACACATGTGTGGTAACCATTTTCTGAGATTCTGCACAGAAACAGAACTTTGGAGGTGGGGTGTCTTTTCTAAATATATCCATGGCTATTTGGGTTATACTTACACCACAGTGTCTGGACATTACTTAAGTCCAGAGAACAAGGGGCAGGACCGTTTCCCTACTCTGCACTGACATAAAAGGTGCTTTACAGACTAAATTTTATAGCAGCCACTACTCGTCAGAAAGGATTGTGCTGGTCTTGGAGTTATTGTCATTCCTGTAGTACAACACTGTCATCATGGATCACCTTGTCATCCATTCCAGATGATCCTGAACTTTGGGACATTTCCTTTGAAAGCACTGATCTTAAGGTAACTGGCCACCAACTGTCAGACCCATCATCAGCTGGACACCAGATACATGAAACACCCCATGGACATCACCAGATGAGGGCTCATAAGAGGACACCCCACAGAATGACCCAGCATAAAGCCTCTGCCAGACTTGCAAAACTGCAGCCACCTGATACAGTCACGAGCAACAGCTGTGCCCACCAGCACAGCCCAGGTACGTGCTGCCAGAAAGTGGCTGGGTTCTGTCTTTTGGCTTTGAAAGCAGTGCTGTTAGATTAGTAAAGTGGAATGGAAGAGACTTTCTTCTTTTCTTGGACCTGGCTGCAGACGCTGTGACAGTGGCTTGGAGAACTGTGTGGTTTTTCCATCCTACTGTACTATCAAGGAAGAGTTAGAACTGAGGAGCACTTTTAGAAGGAAAAAAAGCATTAAGAAACTTCAATTTCTCAGTCTTTCCCTGTTTGGCAGGGTGCAGCCCCCTCAGGAGAAGTCAGAGCTTGAAGAAAAGGAGACTGGAACCTACATGAGGCACCCAATGGTATCCATACCTCCATAATGGATGGCATCACAAGTCTGCAGTTGGCTTTTTAAGTTATGTCAAATGGACTTTACTGTATATTATGAAGAAGAGAGAAGAGAGTTTCATACTGCCAGCAAGAACTTCATGAACTTTTAGGTTATTACATGTTTCAGATGCCTTTTTCTATAAACAAGCAATTACTTGTGCTTCTGCAGCACTAACGCTTGTGCCCATGTTACAAGCAGATGTTATATGTAATTTGGCTGAAACAGTAACAGAATGAATTGTTAAAAATGAGGTGTAATTCATAGCTTCTTTCTTCCTCAGGCTGCATTTCAGCAAAGAGGAAAGAGATTTTTAGTAAAATGGGGAGCAGGTGGGTAATGGTCAGAGGACAAAATATCCAAGCTGCCCATCCAGTGAGGCTGAGGGGGTGATGCTGTGGCAGCATCTGAGGTGGAGCCCAGACCTTTCCCTGTGGCTGAACCAAAAGGCTCAGAGCCCATCACTCCTCCTTAACCTGTTCCTCAGCCATCCCAGCCAGCAGCAGCACCACCTCCAGCCAGAGGGCAGGAGCACTGCAGGACTGCTGCCAGCACTGCACACGGCGTCGCTCACGGTGTTTGCTCGGATCCTTTGGAAAGTGAATGGGAGCTGTACTTCTGTTTTTAAATAGCTTTCAACCCTTTTCAATACAAAAATAAACACGAAATTCAAGAAACAAACCACGCTGGTAGCTGTTCATGCCTCTATGCCTTCCAACCATTACAATTTGTTCCCTATTTAACAGCCTCAAAGGAGTTAATGCGTTCTGACTGGAAGCTAAAGATGTACCACTGCCTGTGCCCAGTCTTGCATTTGCTTTAGGCTGGGCTAACAGAAACCTTCACGGGGTTTAAAGGCTACACCAAAGCATCAGCTTGTCTTTCTAGTAAGAAGGTAAAAAGAAGCATTTTAAGCACTATTGCAATAATATTTCTGTATCCATTTGGATCTGCTCTACGCTGAAAGGGAAGAGTTCTGCTGGGCTGAACTATTTGTTCTCTTCCTCTGTAGTAAAGTGATTAAGTTGCACCTCCACCATCATGTCAGGCTTCAAGTACCTGCACTGGCAGCACAACTGGCAAGGCAGTTTCACCTTCCCCAGGTATTCAGGAGGGGAGCCTGGTACTGCAATACCCACCTGCAGTGCTGGAGGTGGAGGATGATACCACATGACTGAAATTAGAACTGGACCAGGAAAATTTGCATGAACACTGGGATTAGTCCAGCCCTTAAATCAACATCAGGCTTGAAACTGGACCTCATTCCTGTGCTTTGCCATCACTGCTGTTGATCCATAAATATATTTGAAATATCCAATATTCAGCATTTTTTTCCTGTTCCTCCTACTCTGCCTTCACCACTTAATCAGTCCTTTTCCTTTAAAAGGTCCTCTACTATCCACTTACCTCCTCAACAGGACAAAAAGTAAGTATTGACTTCAGCATGGAAGACAGGATAAGCTATAATTAATGGCAATAGATTAAATCTAAAAAACAGTTTCACATTTCACCGTACTTGTTTTCTTGACAATTCAGTGCTGCCTTCCGAACAGCTCAGGGAAGAAACACATTCCACATGTTTGAGTCATGCATTTGCTGTTTGAAACCATATACCTGCTAGGAAGAGAATGTGCAGACATTCAGAATTACTGAATTCAAAGCTGCTCCACACTTTTACAACGAAAAAAATTTAAAAGTCTCATATAAACATAACTGCCTCAGCTTTCTTGACTCTGGAAACAGTGCAAATGTAGCCGTGCCCCTGCTAGGACAAATCACCACAATAAGCCTTTCAGGACTGGTTCCTTTGAAAAGGCCAGGCAAACTTGGAGCTTTTTTTATTTTTTTTTTCCTTTGAGGCCTTGTGCAGCATGACTCATAACAGAAGCTGCTCTCAAAATGGAAAGAAATGCAGCAGCAATTAGTGTTTAGAAATGCTAAATTCCTGTAAGCCTATAGTCAAGAATGACCCTGTAAAGTAGTTCCAGTGTTACAGAGCTCAATAAGAAGTTCCTTCTCTCCACCTCTGCAGATGCACATCCCTACTGCCATCCATCCCAAAGGGCCTGGGAGCCAACAGAGGAGCACCCAGAAAAGGCACCCCCCCACCCTGCTCTTGCTTCACTGCCAAAAGCAAGCACAGGACCCTGCCAGCGGTGCTCCCTCCACCTGTGCTTCCAACAGGAAGCGCCACCAGTTCTTGTCTGCCACCAAGTGTTTGCCAGCTTTGTGACAGACCCAGCCATAAAAGCAGTCACACAGCTGATCCATTATCCTGCCTCCCTCCCACTCTCCCAGGCCACTCCTCTCCTAAAGATCCATTCTACAAATTATTCTTTGTAGTACTTTGTTTTGGAGTATTCTATTAAAGGCCAAAGGCTTGTGATGGTCACTGCTTTTGAGAAGAGTCTCATTAAATTGGGTTTCTTGTACTTTTCTGTGATAAGCTCATTAGTTGGGTAACAGTTAAATCATTGCAGGGAAAGGATGGAGGGGATGGAACCTGCTATTCAACAAGAAAGCCCACAGCTCAACAAAAGCAGGTTTGGTTTATTTCAATGGCTTCATTCAATAGTCTACAAAGGTAACAAACTGGAGCACAGAGCGCAGTCATACGAGAAGCGCAGTGCCTGGGTTTAGTGCAAAACATAAAACTGACTATGGCCAGGGAAGCCCAAAGTTTCAATTCATTTTATTTTTTTTATTTTTTACAGTGTACATTGTTAAATAATGTAAAGAAAATGCTTGTAATTCAGAAACAGATTTCATGTGGAAAAAGATACTCAAAGTGTAATATTAAACAAAATAATTTAACAGTTCAGTAGCATTAGTTTATTCCTCTAGACTTCAGTTATTCATCCACAGGAGGAGAGGGAGGGAGAAAAAAAAAAAAATCAATGGTAAATGAAACCAGTTCTTGCAAAACATTAAGTGAAAAAATAACCTCAAACTTATTAGATCGAATTTAAATAACCATGTGCTGCATCCAGCTGACCAGTTCCTCTGCCATGAATATTCCCCTTGTCTCATTACTGCCTCAGGTTTGTCAACATTCCTGTTTCCGCTGGGCGTGCTCAAGAGAATCCTCTGCATCCATCCCTTCAGAGGGAAGCACAGAGGTTCCCGTTTCACCTCAGCCAGGACCCTGCTCTCCCCGCTTCCAATGCACTCCCATCTCGAGCCTCCTCTCTCTCCCCCTGCAGCTCCAGCCTGCACCTGCCACACAGAACTATTCCCCAGCCTAAGGGCCTGGAGCCACTCCTCTCCAGCCTGGGCCTGCCCTGCTGCCAAAACTGCTGTAAAACAAGTGATAGGAATGGAACGGATCTTGCACGTTTCTGTGTAAAAATAAGAGTGCCAACACCTGCATGCACAAAACCTCCCTACTAAGGCTCCAAGGAGGGAACAGCACTCCTAGAAAAAAAAGCAGGCAAGTAACACCTCTGTGATGCACCAGCTTCTAGGATACTGGTGAGCTGCACCCAAGCACCAGGAAGCAGAAGCAGAACTCTCATCCTTCACAGCTTTTTGCAGCACTACATAAATACTGGCTAGCATTATTTTGACTTTGAAGAGGAAACCAGTATTTCTTAAATATGAAAAGGGAGAATGACCAAAGTGGAAGATACAGTAAAGGTACTAAGAGGTGAAAGGTGACAGATAGTGACAGTCCTGGTACCAGCTTGAAATTTGTTAAGAGTGAACAAAATTGTAAATCCTCCAAGTAAGACAGAGGAAACTTGATGCCGGCTGTTTCAAGTACATCCATTGCCGGCAATGGACGTAGCACCAGGACAGTCTGTTCCTGGCTTAAATGAATTTTACAAAAAAAAAAAAACAAAAACAAAAAGGTAAGAAAAGCAATCCCAGCAGACAAGCCCATGCCAATGAGCAATGAATGGCACCTCTCCCTCAAGTCACATCCTGACCAAACATCTTTACCACTTCACAGGTGGAGTCAAACAGCATCTTAAGTTGGGCCTTTCCCAAAGATACACCTTCTCCCCATCCTTTCTCTGTTTCTGATCCAGACCTCCTGCCTCCATAGACAATATTGGTTAGCCTCAATTTAGCTTCACCTGCAACCCTCCATCCCACCCCCACCTGGCCCCTGTCACACTAGCAACTTCAGATCTGCCCACCTGGACAAAGCTTCCCCGACACACAGAACGTTGTCCCAACCCACAGCATCAATTCCTTCCCCCTCCACACACCTACTCTGAACAGCACCAGAACCTGGAGTGTCCTGGTCGCTGGGTACAAACAAGCCATCCCTGGCTGAACTTGCCCTCTGCCCACCTGGGGTCTGCTGGGAAGATGACACTAAACTGCAGAAGCAATAGAAGTCCAAGGCACTAAAATATCCAGCAAGCATACTGGGAGAACAGACAAGTATTCAAGTACATTAATTTATACAATTTTACATTCACATTTATTTATCTAATACAATGAAAATACAAAGGAAAAAGTTAAAGTGTCTCCAATAAGTATAAGGATATAGCTAGCTTTTTTTCCCATTTTTTTCTTTTTAACTTTTTTAACCCTCTATATTCCACTCATTTTTAAACTACTGTTGTCCAACAACATTTATATATCACAGTGTTTCCACATCAAAACTGATGGTAAGTACATGTCCGCAGGGAACTTTTAAATTTCTTTTAAACAATTTAAATTGCTCTAATGCTGCAGTCAAAGCTGTTAATATCTTACTTAAAGCAGTAATGACCTATCAAGCATGGGCTGCACTGCAAGTCCATCCGTGTGCCCCATTGTTTCAAAGCCAGATACGATTGACCGAGGAGAGGGAGAGGAGGGGAATTTGGACAGCTTTTTTCCTGAACTTGGTTCTCCAGGGAGAGGCGAGAAGCATGCTAAAGCCTCATGCTAGGGTTCAGCTCTCCCACCTCAACACAAGGTGCATTCACCTTCAAACCAGAGGAAAA
>VXBA01004870.1:1053728-1293707 GCA_013399895.1 Serilophus lunatus | reverse complement strand
GCAACACTGCATTAACTGACCCCATGACTCCTCTTCACAGCTCTTGTTCCACACAAGAGCAAAACCCTTCAGTGAAAAGCACTGTCCCATCACAAGGATGCTGATCATCCTCCTCCCCCTTCCAAGTGTGTGGAGAAACTCCCTTTACAGAGAGTTGACAGCAATGGGTGGAAAAGATAAATTCATTCCCAGTCTGGCAAGCTACCAGTTCATTGCAGCACTAGTAGGTGATATAGGGCCCCATCTCCCTCCCCATGTCCTGTCCCAAGGTCTAGCCAGCATGGTCTCTGAGCATGGCTAAGTGGTCCGCAGGTTGGAGCCTGGAGGGTTGCTGACAGACTTCTGCAAACTGCTGATGTTGAAGCTTTGCAAAGATGCGGCACCTACGGGCTGGAACTGGCTGAGCTGCGGCTGTGCTGGACCACCCGTCCCACTCCACGGAGCGGGGAAAGACGCTGCTGGATAACCGTACGGCTGCGGAGGGCATATAGGCTTTGTGAAGGGACCTAAAGAGGTAGCTGATGCTGCAGGGATGGGAGTAGCACCCAGGGAAGATGTCATAGAGATACAGAGCTGACCTGGTGCCGAGAATTTTCTTGCCATTCCAGGGGCCTGAAAGATAACCCAGCCACAGAGAGAAGTTATGTAACTGTGCTTAAGAACCACCAATCCACTCCTTGGTCCACAAGCTGCTCCCAATGCATGTTTACAAGGACACGCCACAGCCCTCCTCTTTAGTTACCCCCTTCCCTTCCAGAGCAGGCGATGCATCCTGCACAGAAACAGCCAGCCAACAGTTTCCCAGAGCATTTGTCCCAGCTGCACAAAAGCTGTGCTCCAGCTGTGCTTGACACCTCAATCCCACAGTTTTTCACCATGAATATTCACAGATTATATCTTACCTCATAACTACTATGCCCTTTGCCAACTTTCTTGCCAGACAGGTTCATGGCATCTCGGGCCCAGTTATCAACCAACTTGTGCAGGTCATCTGTGAAAGTCCCTTTCCGGCTTGAGGCAATGGCAGTAGGCTGAGTCTGGGGTGCTTGGCTGTTCACTGCAGCCCCGACTGTGTTGGTGCTGCTGGTCCCTACAAATACAAAAAACAGGAATCAACTTAGGTTAAAGATCATCTTTCTCTAGAACATGAAATAACTGTGGCAATGGTACACAATTACAGAGAGCCAGTTAAAATGCCATGCAGATTAATTCTAAGTTTCGATTCCAGGACACACTGAAGTAGGAAATACAGGGACTCCTACAGGCATTTTCTCAGACTAAGAGTATTTCATAGGTATGTTTACTTTGTAAGAAGTTCTGCAAGTGGTCAGTCATCTTAAGAAGGGAGTGGTAGCAGCCTACAGGTCTTTGTAAAAGAAAAAGGACATTAGATTTCAGCACTAAATGACGGTACAGGCATATCATTCTCTTATACTAAACCTTTTAATTAGCAGCAACTACCACTGGCACAGGTCAATTTCACTTTGGAGGACAATGCTGGATGCTGAATAAGGAGGAGCAAAATTAGCATCACCAGCTGCTCTGTAGCAAATTATCTCCATTTTGTAAAGTGGAGAGAAAAATTCACCCAGTTCACGCAAAGAAAAAAAAAAATCCACAGTGAGAAACAGCAACTGTTGTTTCCAATAGCTGTCATACTTATGTTCTTGAGGATAACCAGATGGGGCTGTCTTCATCCACCAAACAGGAAGTCTGCACAGCATTAAATTTTGCTTTTTGCCTCTGAAAACAGGTTTTTTTGCTGTTATGTTCAGACGCCCTATGTTCAGAAGAGTAAGCATTCAGATGCAAGCAACTAATACGGCTTAAAGAAGGCAGGAGAGAGTATTTCCTCAGGTAAGCTTTGACAAGTTGATCTACTCACTGCAAGAACACAAAACCCCTTTATGTAAATACTGGGTTTCGGTTCTGTTAGAAAGCTTGCTGAACACTATCCTGTCGGGGGGAAAAAAGCAACCTAGAACCTTTGGTTTGGGTAGCCTCACTGCCCCTCTCAAACAAGAAACTGCACTCAAATTTAGGCTTTTCAAAGGCACACCTCACAACAGGAATTGAAGATATTGTATATTACCTAGGATCCTAAGTGTCCAGCAGTATTGCAAAGTATCCTCATTTACAGATGTGGAAGTGCTGGTTAGGGTTAGGGCAGACCAAACAACAAAATCAGTATCAGCAGTGCTGAAGCCAGCACTGCTTGCAAGCACATATCCTTACCTACCTAGTTCTTAAAGATCCTCAAACATTTCTATTTGCTCCCTCTGGAGACTGCAATTGGGAAAACCTGAGTTTATGGCAGGCATTTCTGAAAGGAAAACTGATCTAAAAGTGGAGCATCAGAAAAGCCAGCAATGAACATCATGTCTCTATTGCCTGACAGCTCCCTTCGTCTGTTCCATTTTCCTTGGCTATCAGCCACATTCCTTGTAATCACTGTATCAAAGAAAGAACTGGTTCCAAACCCCTGCAGGAATGTTTCATATTGAGGATTGAATTAGGAAGGTGACATACTTACTATGCAGGACAAATAAACAAAGTGTTACTGACTCTAGTAGTGCTGAAGAGGGAAGAATACATATCTGTCCCACCAGTCCCCGCTCAAGCACGGAAGTGGCTCGGTCTGGGTGCCCACAGGTGGGGCAGCAATTGTTAGGGGCAGGCAGACACATGCAACAGTTCACGTGAAAAGGGAAGAATAAGGTTCCCTGAGCAGGGAGTGCAGCTGCAGCACAGATGAAGAGTAGCAGGAATACACTGCATGGTGCGAGGAAAGTCTGCAGTGAAGTAACAAGAACTTTAAGCATGCATCATGTGGAAAAAGCTCCGAATACAATTACTTAATAAGAGGAATGATGTGAAAGGTGAAATTAAAGACAAATGAGGCAAAAGCAAGCAAGAGTACTTGGGGGAGGGGAAATACTGCCAAACCAGAAATAATCACATTCCACCATGAGGGTTCATGCAGGGATCGACACACTTGCGTTCATCCTCTTCATGATGGCCAGCATCTGCTTTTGATATTTCACATTTCCACTTCAATCACTAAGTTCACTGGATCCTGGAACTACAGAGCTGCTCAGAGCTTCCTCAGGCCACAGAAGGGAATTAATCAATGTATACACTACAGTGCTTTCAGCTGAAGATATGAAAGATCAGTTAGGAAAATTAAAGTGCTTTCAAAAGAATTGGATTGGTTCAAGGTGACAAAGGCTTTGTCTTCAAAACTGATTTTGTTAGGGAGCTCACATCTCAAGTCGCAGACACACCAGGCTACAGCTTTACAGCTGAGCTACACGATTACTAAAGCTCTCATGTCACATTGATTTAAAAAATTACTTCCCAGGAATTTTGCATTTTTAGCTCTGACACAGTCACTGTCTGCAGAAACTGCCATCCAGAAGAGTCTGAAAAGGAAGTGTTTCAACTTGTAGCATTCAATGGAAACAACCCCCCACATTCCTGCTTGGTCACAGCAGCCGTCCCCAGTTCTGTTCTGACATGAAGGATTTCAAATGAAATAGGCTTCTCTCTCCAGCCCACTACCTATAAACAATGCCTTCATTTGGCCCTTTTATTCACACACACCCCCCTCTAAACCACCAGTCAAAAGACACCTTTAAATCAGTCTTAAATGGCACAAGCACACAGAGGCTTTTCCAAACATCTCTTGCTTTGGGAGACACGCTAGAGGTCTCTGATGGCTTACTCCTACACTTTTAAAATGCTGAAGGAATGTCTGCAATTGGATCCATCACTGAGGTGACAAGCTCCATTAAGTCCCAAACAAACCAAATGCTCCAAGGTACAACTCTAGTACATTACAGGGAGCAACTGACCCCAATGTCAGGTCGTTCTCATTAGCAATGAGCAGAGCTCCACAGTGAAGGGGAGGTTCTGCCTGCCTCCACCTGGCTGCAAGAGCAGTAGCCAGACTATTCAATATACTAATAACAGAGTACACATTAGAGGGCATAACACAGACAGACAGATGCTGTGCTGGAGACAGAGTCAGGGACATAAGGCTTCAGTGACCAGGAAAAGCTGATGAATAGCTTTACAATCAGGAATCAGAGATAACAGAAATAAGATAATTACTACAGAGCTGGTTGCAAGGACAGACTTTTTTCACCATCTTCCCTGAAGCACAAAGAGAGAGTAATTTGTTAAAGATAAAAGAAACAGTGAGAAACGTTTAGTATCAGGAAGCACTACAAAAAGCTTGGTGAGAAACAGAGGACACAGCACAGCAGGGCTCTTGCAGTCACTACTGGGACATTCTAGGAGAAACTCAAAGACTGGTCTGATCAGTTTAATCAGATGTACTTTCAGAGAGAAGAGGCCCAGCCTCCTATATTTATACTTCATAATTCTCAAATCACAGTGAAGAATGCCAGGAGACATTAAGGTCACAACTGGTTGTTATCACAAAAGGAAAAGCAAGTACATCTTCCATTTTTGTCAAGATGTAGGAAGCATTTTAAAACTACCAAAGTTCAACCAGCAACACAAGAAAGACTTGATAGGTCAAGTGCTTTTAGTTTGCAACCCTATTTTCTCAGATCTGTGAAAGCAATTCAGACATCCCCTGCCAAGCTGTACCACTCTGTTTCTCCCGCTGCACAGTTAAAAGCATCAATCACTGCACTGTTTCCTCAACACCATTGATTCTAACCCAGCATCTTCTCCAGTTGTCACTCTCCACAGCAGTCTGCAACAGCCTTTCAAGGATAAGACTCCAGGAAGCAAGCAACCTGCAGTAAGCCAAGTGCCAGGCCAAGCTGTGCCATATCAAGTATTACCTGCTTTTACAGGACAGCTACAAAACTGTTTTCAACAGGAATCCACTTTCCTTAGCGCCAGTCCCAAAAGCAAGCCAAAGCACTCTTCTAGCCAGATGATGGTCAATTTGCAGCAAGCCAAAGCCTTGTAAGTAAATTATACTCTCATATATTCAGTTCATTGCCAATTTTAGAAACAGACTGGCTGTTCTTTATATTCTCTACCTGAATAAAGGACAGGCCAGACTACAGATAATCTTTTAAAGTTAGCTTTGGTAAGAATTTAACTTCTTCCAAGAAAGGAATCATAAATCTTGACATTGCAGATGTTAGCACACATCTGCACATTAATATGCCAAGCAAAAACATGTAAACCTGCACAATTTGAAAAATTAAAAACAATTAGTGCTTATAGGCTAAATCCAATGAAGTGGGAAAGAATTATTATTGCAACACTGAACAGCTAGGAAGAAGTTTCTCCTCCCCCTGAATCCCTCTCTTTTTCAAGAGGATGGAGCTGGTTGCATTGCAGCTGTCTCTGCAGAAGGCCAGGCCCAGTTCCCACACACAACTCTGGCTCAGCTGTACCACTGCTGACCATAGCAAGACAGATGATGCAGATGTGTGGTACTGCCATGCAGTACAGCAACTGAAAGTCTCTTTACAGCACTTCAAGCTTTATCATATCGAGTCATTCCAGAAGGTGGGAAAAAAAACTGTTGGACACATAAAGGGTCCAGTCTGCAGAAGCAGCACGGGAGATGTTGCAGCACTCCCAATAAAAAGCAGCAGCAGCCTTGGCTCAAGCATATCTATTTCAGTCACATAAGAAGTTTGAGGTTCTCTTTTAAGTCTGGACTAAATCTAAATACAAATGGAAGGATTCTGAAAAGAGCTGCAAGGTAACTTGTGAGGGTTGATAGGACGTCTGAAGATGTCTATCTACCCACTTTTACTAATACTTGTTGGACATTTAATATATCTCCAATTCATGGTAAAAATCTGGGCCCATTTAGTAGGTAAGGATCTTTTGAGTTGGCCTGGAAACAGTCTCTAATTCCTTTTAAAACCCTCAACACTTCCATCTTTAGCTATCCATCTGCTAATGAACATAAGAAGCCACTACTTACTGCCTACAGGTGGCATCAATGCTCTGCACTATCATCAGCACTGTGCTGAGAACATGCAGAAACTCATTCGAATTGCTCTGCAGGGAACCTGCTGGAGGAGGGCAACATATTCACCCCACCAGTTACTGCAGTCCAGCAAAGGGGTCGTTTGGAAAACAAGGCTTCCTCACTCTTCCACTAGAAAGACTACCTCTCCTACAAGTCTCCTTTCACTTGACATATGCTGAAGCAAAATTACTGAGGCTGGCCAAAAGAAAATGCCCGTGCACCCACAACTTGCTAACTCTCCCCACTGGTGTTACTTCACTGATCTGTCCTGAAAGTTTCCACTCAAAGTTTAGAGAAAATGAGTGCTTGTGATCGTGAGTTTAACGACAGCGAATACCTAACATGAGAACTCAAACTTCTAGAAGCGTGCTAAGAGCAGCTCAGAGCCATGGGAGGATGGGATGGGAGGGAATACAAGGTGATGGATGAGAATGGGCTGCATGAAACAGATTCAAGCAGCAGAAACAGAAACGAAAAAGACAAAACAAAAACTAGACAAGGAAGGAGTAAAGGTGTTACACACAAAGAGCCAAGCAGGGCGTACTCAGAAATCGGGTCCTCCTGCCACCAGGCTTGAACGTCACTCTCTCAGATGCACAGTTAAACTTCGCACAGCCTGTGAGAAAACAAGAACAAGAAGAACAGAGAAAGGAGAGGAGAAGAGACAGAACACCACTACAAGATGTTAGCAACTTGAAGTTGGAAGGGTGAAATGCATTAACATGACACATGAGAATAAGTCTCAAAGCGTGGACCAAAGAGTACACAGACAATATACAGAGTGAAGAGACTCCCTCCAACACCTCCAGACATTAGGCCAAGTTTGCAGTGTTATTCTGTAGTACATAATCCAAAAAGAAAAAAAAAAAAAAAGGATGCACTCTACAGGAAAGGCAAATCCTGGCAAAAGCATCCAATTACAAAATGGTATTGGCACAACTCTAGATATAAGGAGATGATTCAAGCAGCTCCAAAATACCTGAAACAGTATTTTTAAAGAGCTCTCTAGGGAAAATTCTTCCATAAAGTCTGTTTCCATTTTCTGTCTGTACTTCTCCAGCTTCAGCAAAAACACACATTAGAAATGATGTATTCAATCAGCCTATGGCAAAGCTTTTCATGATGGTGTGCAAGGGGAAAAATCCTGGAACAGCTTAGTTCAGAGAAATAAAGGACTTTATGACTGGCAAGCAAAAAAGCCCTCTCTACCAAGTAACTGTGCCTGAGAAATTATTGTATAATATACTAATAATAAGCAATCTACAACCTGAGTAACCTTAGTAAATGAACAATTTACTGTTACCACCATTTTGTCCTCCCACACAAACTCTTCCTTCCAAGATACTTTCTAACTCACAATTGAAGAACGTGATCCTTTTTTACCTTTTACTGTTAAAAATTCCATTGACAGAAACAGCCAAAGCAGTATGGAAGTCTAAAAGGACCCAGAGTCTTTGGAAGTTTCCTACCATTTCAGTTACCTGTTAACATTAAACCTGCTCCCTGCCTCTTCTTTAGTCTCACTTCTCATTTCCAACCCCATTCTCACCTGTTCCCTCTTTCTCCCAGTCAATACCTTTCCCCTAGGTCAAGAGAACATCACTTGCCACTATCACACTGTACACTTTTGTGCTTTCCTTGGGGTTTTCATTTCAGCAGACAGGGCCATTCATTACCTCCATCACCTCACACTATACATGTGTGAGGAGCTAGAAATCTAGCTGTGAAAAACAGCCTTATCAGCTTCTACATACACGCTGAAGACTCCAAAACTACTCTACTCCATGTACTAAAAATCAAGTGTCATGAAGTAGATTATTTATTTCCATTGCTAATTACACTAATTCCACTTAAAGCCTTACCTTGGCCTGGTGCTGAAAGGCTCGGTACCGAGAGGGCGCCATCACTGGTGAAGGCAGAGTAGAGATTTTCAGTAGAAGGTGAAGGCTTGAGGGGCTGTAACAAATGGTTCTGCCCGGTCTCTGGCCCACTACCAGGAGGATGAAGGGTCTGCTGAGGGGGCAAGACTGATGGTGCACTTTGAGCTGACAGATTGCCTAGAGAAAAAAGGAAGAAAAAAAGTTTTGGTTTCCCCATGTTTTTGAAGCTTCTGCTATTGTTCCCAAGGGACAGGGGAAAAAAGAGGCAAGTCTAACTGAACAGTTAATAATGGAAGAAAAGGATATCATCTTCTGGTCAAACATGACAATCCATGACAAACCATGCAAGAAAGGGAGAGGCAGAGAACCACTCCAGTTTCTGAGAAAGCAGAAAAAAAAATCTTCGGTTTTAAGACAACTCTGTTCTAGTTCATTGTCATGTGCTCACGCAGAGCTCCCATTTCATATGACAAAACAGAAGTGAGCAGTCAGGGTAACTGGATACAGAAATTGTGGCATGACACGGAATTACCCAAGGGAATATACAAGAAGCAGTCACAAGTATTTCTGCTCACAGTGCTGGCCCTTCAATACTGTTTGCCCATGCAACAGGATTTCAGAAACATCTCCAATTACCCAGAGAGCAACTGTCATCCATGTAATTCAATCAGTAAACGGAACTATTTTCCAATTTCTGTTTATTACAAAAATGGTTTTAGTAAGAAAGGAAAACTTGACAATTGAAACTGCTTCTCAATTTGTAAGTACGATAAAGAAAAACTCCATTAAAAAAAAATCACTACTTTTCATCTATCAACTGTGACTAAGTTTCTGCTGCAAAAGTACACTAGCAATACTATGCCTAAGTGATACTAAAGTAGAAAAAAATGTCTCCAGATGACTGAAGAGACCAGCCTCATTCTGCAAAATCAGTTTCAGGAGGGAACAGTAAGAGTTTATCTTTAAAAAAGTTTTCCTCTCATACAGTAAATTTACACTTTTCTTCCTAGTCAGAGCCCAATGACTAATCTCTAAAAAATACAAACCACAACTTTAAAACTGCTCCTACAAAACAGTGTAACAGTATCTTTCAGTGAACTGAAAATGCCACTAGCAAGATGACCAAATAGCAAAAGTAATCTCAAAAATGCTAAAAAAATTCCAGGGAAGAACTGGTACATACACCCTCCCCACCCAAAAGAAAAGGTAGAGACAAAGATCTAAGCGTGACAGATGGTACCTTCTCTACTGAAGGTTTTATCTACTGAAAAAAACTGAAGAAAGTTTTACCTGATAGCTGAGGACTTTTATGGCCCTGGGAACTGCTACGACTAGACTTGCTGCTTTTTCCTTTAGTAGGTCGTCTTCTTCTTCCTGAAAGGGGTGCAGCTGGGGGAATAATTACTGCAGGTGGGGCCTTTCCCAATTTCATATATAGTGACTCAATCTCCTGCTTCTGGCGACTCTGCAGCTCCTGGATCTCTTTAAGGTGCCTGACAAGTTACAAAAGAGTGTGACTTACAAAAATGCATACAATTCCTCCCCTCCAGTCAAGCCTGATGTGCTTCTTTCGTCAAACTCTAACATTTAAGAGAAGAGGAAATAAATCTTTTCCACAAATAACCACTAAACACTCATGGCAGAACACTTGTCATTTTTCAGTGTGCTCTAGCCCTGGCTAGAATTCCAACACAAAGTTCTCAACATTCTAACCATAAAACCAGGACAAACAGAAGTACCAAAAAAAAAAACAAAACATTAAAATGCTACAGTAATAGCTAGATTACTCATTTTCTCAGACATGTGGCCTTGGTGACTTCTACACTGGTATTGCCTTACATTTTGTTTCAGAGCTGTTGTATACACAGGATTTAAAACTGCCAGCTGCCTTAAAAAAAGATTACAACTTCCAGTACAAATAAATTAATAGGTCACATTGCTTGACTTCTAAATTTTTTTCTCAGCTAACTAGGTTTCTTTAGGAAAAGAAGAACCATTAGAAATTCGAGAAATGCATACTAGAAATTCAGAGACTTGTTTGTCACTTTCAAACAAGACTCCATTATTCTCACTAATTACTAAACTTCAGTGATACGCCAAATTTTCCTTATATCTGCAGTCTTATCCACAGGGCAGCTGTCAATGTACATAAACAAGGTTACAGGTTAGAAAATTAAGGATATTAAACATGTATATTCCTTTTTTGTTACAACCGTGAACTGCTTTCCCACTAAAGAATCCTACTTCCCACAAACACTGACAATGGCTCCTGACACTTAGCAAAGGTTGAACCTTTTAAAGAAGTTTGCTTTTGTTCTTTGAGAAAAGGAAAGTGCAGGTGAAATTCCTATTAATCCTGTTACATATATTTCATACAAGACCACACAAAGCAAAAGGCCTTACTTCTCCCGTAATCGACGGAGTTCCAATTTCAAGTCCTCATCTTCAATATCCGACTCATTGTCACTGCTCATGTAGGAAGAGTTGAATGAGTTGCTAAGACTCTGAACAGGGAGGCTGATCTTCGATCCCAGGTGCTGGAGGGAGTCTGGGCTCCCTGAGCCATCATCCAGATCCTTAGCCATCCCACTTAAGAAGGCAGCCTCTGGATCGGAGGATGGACCATTCATGTGTGGGGACTGCCTTGACTCCAACTCCTTCTTTGGAGCTGCAGCTGAAGAAGCAACTTGTTCCAAGCCCACAGAGAGAGGAAGAGTCATTGGCTCTTTCTCTGCACAGCTGACCTCATCCTGAGTCTTTGACACGGAGAAGCGCCCCACTTGATCCGTTGTTGTTGTTACCTGAAAGCGCCCAACCTTAGTAGCCTGACCAACATCTACTGGTAACTGCAGCACAGGAACTGTCTGAGGAATGCTATCCACCACATCCAAGGAAGCGTCAGCAACAGCCCTACTTTTCCGACTGCCGGGCTGCTTTACCAGTGTACTCTCTGGGCTACTGCCAGAAAGACATGAAGAATCACTGGAGGTGGTTTCAAATTGCACTGGCTTAGTTTCAGGTTTGTCACCCTCTTTTAGCACATCATCCACTGCCACTGATACCTAGAATAGAAATACAATCATGCAGACTTTCTTCGTTTTTCCTTAATAACATGCTTTTGCTTACTTTAACAGTAAGATGCATTTGAGAGAGCAGAGTAAGTCATTTCCTTGGTATACCACAAAGCAAGCTACTGCTTCCCTCCAGGCAATATACTGTCACACAAAATGATATTTCCAAGCATTCTGCAGGATTAACTCCAAGAAACACAGCAGATGCAGATAGGGCTTCCTTCACCAACAGGACATAATACAGTGAACATCCAAGCACTGTTAGTGAAAAGGAACTAACACTGAAGACTAACACCACAAATAACAAAACACCACATTTACAACTCTAGACCTGAACAGACTAATGCAATCTCTGCCCTGAATGAAGACAGCACCTGCACAAAACCCCATGTTCACCAGCACTACATGGACATTCTCCTCCAACAGCAAAGTCCAGCAGGAGGCACACTGAGCTGGCACTACACACAAACTGCTCAAAGAAACTGCATCAACAACCGAGTGAGTTGAACATCTACCTGAAACCGTCCCATCTTCAGAACACTGGCTTCTGCTGTGGTAGCCACAGCACTGCTCTCTCCATTACCCAATGCTGAAGCTAAGGAAAAGGAGAATGGGATTAAGAAGAAAATCAGCAACAAGTTATCTGAACTCCAACCATTTTTTTTATCTATTTCAAACTCAACTATCTGTTAACTCCTAACAGGCCTCTGGATTCATAACACCATATTAATAAGAAAATGTTTAATATTAATGTCAAGTTGAAGTATTTTTCTATCAAGCTTTCCTGCACAGTGTATTCAATAAGAGTGCATTTTTAGGTCACAGTAAAAAAAAGCATGTGAAAAAGACAAATAATTAAAAGTTGAACTAAAATTTGTGCAAGTAAAAGCTTATTTTAATTCCTTACCCACACTAACTACCTACATTTCACAAATGATAGGGACAATTTATTATAGAAAAGCAGTAAGTTAAAGAAATGCTATAAATCACATTTACTCAAAGCAGTCTATTTGAAGCTTTGGGAGCTGGATTCTTAGGCGTCAGCTCCTAGTTGCATTGCTCTGGCAGTATAAGGTTACAAAGCTGAGAAATAATATGCTATTTTTAAATCAGTTCTATTAGATAGCTTGCTCTGTTTATTAAGCAACTTCCCAGTTTGTTTACTTTTACAAAAAACAACTCATTTTATAACAGACTAACAAATCCTATAGTATAGTTCACTACCAACATATCAAAATGGGAATATTTTGTTTCCCTACATGATTTTATTAGCTTCTGAAGGTTTGTCATTGAACCTCAGAGGCATATGCGTGCTAGTATTTACTGGATTGTTCAAACAATAATTTCACAATTAACAGCTTCTCTTAAAAATAGAAGATTTCAAAAATTAAAATAATTACGTGAATACTGATAGAAGAGTCTCAGACAAAATTGCAAGTGTTCAGATTCCCCCCTACAACTGAATTCATTTAGGTTTGAAAACCATCGATTATCCAGACAGCCTTCTGTTGTTCTAAAGCAGCCAGAAGGAACTCTGGTTTTCCCACCAACTTCCTTAATTTCTGGTAGTTTAACCTTCATTTCTCTATTAATAATCAGAAAGGTTAGGGAGAGAAACCCTACATGTAATACACAGCATGGTGACACCAAATGAGAAGTCTTACTGTTGTTGCCATGAACATAACACACAAGAGAAAACAGTTCCTTCAAGTCCTGAAGGTGTACCTCAGCAGCATAGTGGAGATTCTTTGAGAGCCTTAATTTAGCATTTTGGACAACTTTATATCCTAAATGAGTTACTACAATACACATGTATCATCCCCCTCTCCTGGCCCACAGGGGAAAATTTCAGTCTGGTTGCTAAAAACTAATATGATCCTCTTAAGAAACTGTCATTGCATGACATCCTAAAGAAGGCTATAACCATCTAAGTTCCTAGTCTGTTCAATTCTGGATTATATCTCCATGATGAGAAACCACAGCTAATAATCACAGCTGTCTTACCATCCTTCAGAGACTGTGTTGCTGTGGACACCAGCCCGGTAACCGTTGTAGAAGCTACTGAGGGCACAGACTACAAGTTCAAAGGGGAAAACATAATAAAATTAAATTAAAATAACTTGTGGTTCAATTGAATCCAAACAAATCCAACATATTGCATATTTCATAATCTTTTGCATCTGACAGGAATAAAGTCTGCTCCATGAAGAGAAAAATACAAGAGTTTTTAACCTCCAACACAAGAAACATTAGCGGATTTTACAGGCTTTATAACCCTGAGGCTGTGAGCAGAACATGCCCTTTGGCTGTACAGAAGTAATGCATAAGGAGCCCCTTGGAGTTCATAATGCCAATCATTGTCTTCATTTACTATCAAAGTTCATTGTCATAGTCTTTGAAGGTTTCAGATGCAGACTTAAAACACTCCTCCCAATTCAAGACTGACATATCACACACTGCTTGTTTAGTGCTCTTTCCCCTTATTTCCCAATTGCTTCTCCTTCTATAGTTTGGGGACATTGATGACATCATCAGCAAAAATGCAATAAGAACTAATACCAAAAAACAGCCTCAGGAAATTACCTAACCTATTGCAACATACAGATTTTTCCTCTTTTGGTTGACTCAGTCCCACAAACAGGAAGATGACTCTTCATTTTTATTTTTAAAAGTCTAACTGCTGGTGTAGTTATATTACAGGCAGTGACCTAAGAGCATGACCTTGAGAAAACACTGAGGTTTTTCAAGACTACTAAAGTGCCAACATTGCAAACGTACACAGGCAGGGGCAGATGTCACTGGAACAGTCTCTGGACTAAGAGTTCTTCTCAGCTGAGCATCCAGATCTTCCAGTGGCTGTTGGGACTGAGAAAGAAAAGAGTAAAAACCTGTCCCTGCTCAAGAAAAATGCATCATCTTTGAAAAACAGCCATATTTAATACTTATATTTAAATTCTATCACATCTCCTTCCCACATATTTACATTTAACATGTTTTCAGTCTTACTGTGCTATACAACTTAAGCGACATATTTGTTTAAAGACACAGAACAGAAAAATTGACTGGAACTTCCAACCAAAACCAAGACCAACAAACAAACAAAAAACCACCAAAAACCCACAAGTCCATTCAGAAAGGCTATTTGGACGGATTGACTTAAAGAGGACTACAGGAGAGCAGCAGAATTTCTGTCAAATATGCTTATTACTTAGATTTCAGCTATTTCAGTTGGCATTCAAGATATTTTAAACTTGGCTAATTGAATTGGGGAGAGGAAGAGAATAAGAAATAAGTAAAAACATCTTAAGGAAAAAAAAAGTTAAGATTCACCCAAATTTATTAAGTTAGAGCCATACATATAGCGTATAAATGAAAGAAGAAAGTGTTGGCAGATATCACTAAGTTGCAATTCTGACCCTATGGAGAAGTTTCCATTCAAACTTTAGTATAATTAATCTTTCCAAGTCTTTAATATAAAAAATTATATCTGTTTTTAGAACTGAAGCTGAAGTCACAGCAACGTAAAAACAATATTTTCCACTCTCTCAAGAAACTGAAAGTTAGAGATACACAGGAGTATAAAGACATTTGCAACAGGTTGCCAGGATGACATTCTTCCTCACTTGTCAATTTCAAAGTACAACCAAAAACCCTAAGAACAATAAACTCAGTATCTAATTCCATAAAAAAAAAGCAGAAGATACAGACTTCTAGGACTCCATTTAGAAAGGTAAATGCTCAGCAACAACTGACATTATTTAATTCAACACCGTAAGATAAAGAGGTCATTCTATTCAGCTGAGATACTATGTACTTCTTATCAGCTATGCTCACAAGAAGATACTTGCTTCAAGTAAACAAAGAGCTACCAGAATGATCAGGAAATTAGTATTTTCTTACAGAAAAGGGATAACAAAATGAAGCTTGAAAAATTAATCTAAATATACTTTAAAAAGTAATTAAGGAATACATAGAACAGGTATTTTAAGACTATGGATCAAGCTGTTCAAAACCGGACTTGAGACGACATGTACTTTGTTGGCAGATTATGAGTCTGGTAGGAAGGAAAAGAAAAGATGTCTAATGAGTTACTGACAGAAGCAGCACGGAAGGCAAACCTATCTGCTTTAAGACAAGCCAGTAATTTTCCAGGTAGTATTATATGATAGCAGAAAATGCTCTTAACAGTCAATTAGATTTGATCCAGTTGGTCTCCTCCAATTTTGACTCACTCCTAGACAAACTTTCAGAGTTCAAACGAGAAGTGAAATTAGCTAAGTTGTTTGCAAAAGACAAGAAGCAAAGGATATTTGCCTCTTCCATGCCACAAATCCTGCTAGAAATACCTATGACAAACAGGAAGACGCATTTTGCAGTGGTACAGTGGTTTGAGTCACACAAGAGACAAGTGCTTTTGAGTTCTGGGGGAAAATATTACCAATATACTGAGTTTCAAGCAACGAAAATAAAAAGGACTATGAACTTAGTAAGACTGACAAATCAGCTGCCTCCTGATCCATTGAACTCAGGTAAGAATTATCACCGAATTGTTGTTGTCTCCCCTTCAGCAAAATCATGCTTCAGAAAGAACTGACTGAAAGTCATAAACCAGCTTCTGCCTATAGAAGTCAGAGGGAGGGGGGAACTGTTGCTTGCTAACAACTCATAAGCCATTTAGCTACTTCATTCAGCTTCTTGCTCAGTTTGGAAAAAGAAGATAGCATTTCCTGATTACTCACAGGGCAGGAATATGGGCTATGGCTTTAAGATCAAGCCATAAAAGTGAGTTACTCTCAAAAAAAAAAATTCAGTTGAATAAGCCTTTTCCCTTCCAAATTCAGATGTCATCTGCCCTAGCTGTGCAACCCATACAGCATCACAGAATGGATCAGTTTGGAAGGGACCACAATTGGGTCAGATCATCTGGTACAACCTCCCTGCTCAAGCAGGGTCATCTCAGTGCACATGGCACAAGATTGCACCCATACTGTTGTGGATATCTCCAGTGAGGGAGACTCCATAGCCTCTCTGGGCAATCTGCTCCACTGCACAGTCACCTGCACAGCAAAGAAATTCTTCCCCACGTTCAGGTGGGACTTGCTGTTGTGCATCAGTTTCTGCCAGTGTCTCTTGTCCTATTGCTTGGCACAACCATTTACATACAAAATATCCAGGCTAGCTATTGTATACAAGGACAGAATCTGTACAAGGGAAGCAATTGTTACATTTCAACTCACAAATAGGAGCTTCACATACATTTTGCCAATCTGAAAGCCTAGTAGCACTGTAGTAATAACCATAAAAAAGAACAAAAAAAAAACCAAACCAAGACTCCATAAGGAATTCAAAGTCAGCAATTTTACATTTTCATAAACATTTAATTGCAGTACATAGTTTCCCATATTATTTCGCTACTATACCTTTTTCAAGAAGGAAACAGGTTCAAGTTTTATGCACACACTCACCTGTGTTATATTTTTTTAAATACCTTTGAAGTTTGGGTTTACACACTAGAAAACCCTGAGCCTGATTTACTGCTCCTGTACTTCAGACACTGGGTACAGCAACTAGAAGGGCAAGTTACGTAGGAACTCAGAACAGTTTGTTTTGAAAAGGATCTGGAAGATCATCTAGTTCCAAACCCCTGCCATGGGCTGAGACCCCTCCCACTAGAGCAAGTTGCTCATACCCAGTGCTGAAGCAACTCTGGCTGCTGCTACAGTTGAACAAAAGGGGTTACTCAGTCAATAGTACAGAAAAACAAGGACATTAATAACATGCAATGGAGAGTTTAATTGAAACATGCTCTTTGAAAGGAAAGGAAGCAGATAAAATCTGCCAAGTTGTATAGCACCTGAGTTAGTGAAGGTCCTGGAAAAGGTGGCAGAGGCTCACTGGATGGAGTGCCAGCCGGAAGTTCAGAACCTACTGGTAGCACCTATGGATAATGAAGAGGAAACGTGTGTCTATCAGACATGGAACAACAGAAGGACCAGATACCAAGCTACAGTCAGTCATGTCATACCACAGAAGTCTTAACTCATTTCTTTTGTAGAGACTTCCTTCTGGCAGAGTTAGCACGGAGTCTTTAGGGATTTTTGAAACAAAGTTTGGGTAAACTGCTTGTTTTGTTTTTATTTTATAATCCAGATTATCTTTGAGAAGCCACAATTTTCAGTTTAAACAAGCTGCTGTGTCCAGGAAGAAAGTATCTTGTAGATAACATTTTCAAGTCTGCAAGAAATGCTAAAATAATTCTTCCAAAAAGCAATTAAGTTCCCATAAAGCTTAATTTATAAATGGTGCAAAAATGCACTCAGTCTCCTTACAACAGATCTATATTAACTTGCCATTAGAAACTGCAAGCTATGTGCTTCTGGCAAGTTGTTCCAAGCAACATGACTTGAAAGCAGGAACTGTCAGTGCCTGAGGATGTCTCCACTGGTTGAGAAGCAGACTTATAGAGCTCTCACACCATCTTTAGATCCAGCACTATTTTTTGAACCTGAAGTGTGTTGATGACCCACAGAAGACAACTAGGCCATGCAACTGGGTAGGGAGAAGTCATCCAGGTTACATGAAGGAGGTTAGGAGAGACTGGAAAGGTTAGAAGAAGGCATCAAAGCCTCTCGACCAGGTCAGATAGCACATTCCAGTTAGTCATTTTCATTGTTAGGGAAGAGGGATGTTCTAGGAATCAAGGGACCCATTATGCAATTTGTAATTGTTACTCTGCAGTTCTCCTGATGAGGTACAGCCCCGGCCAGCTGCCTGCCCTGGTGCAGCAGCAAGCACTCACGGATATGGGAAATTGGCCCAAAGTATCTCAGGCCTCAAGCAGCAGAGCCAGTTCTAGCTTGCAGTGCATTATCACAGCTTAACCAATGGTTCAAACTGCAGTAGTAACTGCTTTGTCAAGACAGATCTCATAGTTATCTATCCTCCCAAAAGCATTTCAACAGGAACTAGGCCAAATTGCATTAGCTTAATTCTTTTGTTGAACTAGGAATATACATAAGGCTATTGTCTGTTCTGAGGCATGATGAATTTATATTATTTAGTTTACAAAGAAGAGCCAAAACGTCTTACAAATGTATTTAAAGTATAAGGCAAAACACATTTAACCGTCTAGGTTAACACCTTGGCCACAAACAGAATAAAATACAGAGTTTAGCAAAACCCCAAAAACTAAAGCAATAAGCTCCTTTAAACTCAGTAACAACATATAAAGTAAAACTAAAATTAAGCTTTGAAAAAATCAAACTAATTTCTAACTGAAAACTTCAGAGTGGTGGGAGGTTTTATACAAATGACAATCAAAAACTCTCTAACTTTTATTTCATTTAAACCCAAGCCTTTGTAATCACAGATTTACAATTAGCACATTTCCAACTGCTCCAATTGTTCCCAAATGAATACCAGTTTCTATTATTTTATAATCTTTCTTTTCTAATTCTCAATTTCATTTAAATATTAATGAATGCCTTTATGCCTAGAGTTCCTTACCAATTTCCTTGGCACATACTCCCAACTCCTCAATGGCAGAAATTTTCTACTTTCTTTGAGTACAAAGAGTACAAGAGAAAGACTACTAATGAATGGAGATGTTGGGAGCATTAGCTCAATTTGAATGACCTGAAACTGGTTAACAGCAAGGCTGGCTAAAGATGACCAACACAGTGTTGGTGAGTGGAAAAGAACATTAAAGAAACAAAAAGAAGTGAGCATTAAAGTCATCATTTTATTAAACGCCCGAAAGTTTCTTCAATCTATTTTCATTTAAGGGCTACCTTTCCGTTTAAGAAAAGGGCTAGCAACAGTTTAAAATACCGAAATGCACTGTCTCCCATCATGGGGAGCCATTTAAAAGAAAACAGTTTAATTTCACATACTGGTACATCTGGCTAGTGAGCAGGCAACAATATCCACAACACCTCCTAAGTTGTTACTGTAAGTCATTGCTATCTCCTTGCGAAAGTGTTTGCTTGTAGAGCACGATTCAGTAAACAGACAAAAGAGTTGGGTTTCAGATATCTTTTAAACCTTCCAAAATCCTGCTTTTACAAATCTAACATTTGAAAACAACATCCAGGAACCATATAAGCAGCAGAGGACTTGGAAAAAAACCCAAACAATCAGGTTTACCCTCGTGTGCAAGGAACAGGCTAATGACAGGAAACAAAGCTAAGCTATCCTGACCACTTTGTGAAATACAACCACCTGAACTCATTCTAGTAGTCATGTACAAAAGTAATTTAAAGTAAGCCTTCCAAATTCTACTTGAAAAAGCATCAAGAAAAAAAAACCAAAACAAAACACAGTTGCTTCCCTCTTTGTAGTTTAGGACTATAAAAAAATAACAGCAACAGAGACCTCTCTCAGAAGCATAATGCAAAATTGGGCTTCTTTTTTTCCAACAGGGACAAAATAAAATATTTCTTGGGACACAAAAGCAACCAGAACACAAAACTTTCAAAACTCCATTGAATGAAGACATCTCTGACTGAATAACTATTTCGCTTTATAGAAAGAATTCTGTTCAAGAAGGTTGTTTCCAACAACAGTTGAATAATGACACAAATACTGGGTTTCTTACCGGTACCCGGCTAAGAGAGGGCTTTGAAGGAGAGGCCCCTGGTTTCACTACTGCTGTTGCAACGCTGCTTGATGCCGAAATATAGCTGACTGGGGTGATCACTTGTCCAGGAGTGGCAACTGGAGTCAGCACTGGCAAGCCAGTTGGTCCAAGAGGCAAACTGCTTGGAGGTATACAAGTGCTAATGGATGTCAGGGGTTTAGTTGGTGCAACAGCAGTGGTTGGTATCCCAGGAACAACTGTCGTTTCCATTACTAACGATGTCTCCAGAGATACTGATGGATGCGTTGTTCCCACATTACCATGTTCACTGAAGAGAGACCGTAGCTTTTCTTCCAGGGTCTTTATGTCATCAATGCCAGGAGCTTTGGATTGAGCATCAGCATCAGCCTCCAGACAGTGAACGTGAGGCTGGTTGGGTAATGGAGCTGGTTGAGGCTGGCTGTGTATCAAAGTCTGCTGTACTGCAGGCAAGTTAGTGACTGGTTGTGGCAAGACACCAGGCAAAGGAACCTGGGGCAACACAGGTGTTGCACCTGAAATCTGGGGTAGGACAGGTGTTGATGTAATTCCTGATGCGACAAGCAAAGGATGTATCACTGGCTGAGTGACTGAACCACATATGCTTGATGCTACTGAGGATGATAAAGGTGCAGAGATTGGAAGAGATAAGCCAGCTCCTTTGCAGGGATGTGATGTATCCAGAGACTGCACACTCTCAGACAGTGACTGTGGAGCACTTACAACTGTTGTTTCTGCCAGACTGGAGACAGAGATGCTGCTACTAATTTGAGGAAGCTGCAAAGCCACAGCCTGAGCCAGGGACAGGGCAACAGATGTCTGTGATGCTGCCATGCTACTTACAATCTGAGAAGTAGACTGAGATGTCACGGCTGGTGCAACACCACCAAGACCAGTGACACTAGAAACCCGAGTAGATGGCAGTGCCAAAGATGATGGTGTGCTGATACTGGGGGCAATGTCTCCAGTTCCTGGTTGAGCAGGCTGGGATGTGGTAGATAAGGAAGAAGAAGCAGGAGCGCTCACACTGGAAGTGACACCAGTCGATTGCTGTCCAGATTGTGAGGCTGGAGGCAGAGAAATAGAGCTTGGCACACTTGTGTTTGGTGCAACTCCAACAGCTGCATTTTCTGAAGGCAAAGTAACAGATCCTGGAAGAGAAACACCAGTGCTAGAGGACACAGATATTGAAGAAGCAGAGACAGATGCAGGACTCGCACCACTGCCCGCCACAGTAGAAAGTGCAGGTGGAAATGGTGGTACGGTTTGATTGAACACTGGAGGAGCTGTACTAGGTCCTTCTGTCATCTGAGCATGCCCCATCTCAGAGAAAGCTTGCTGCAAGCTCAGGGATGATGCCGAGTGGGAGAGATTCATTCCGGGACCATGTATTGGAGATGCAGCAACTGGAAGAACAGAAAACTGTCAATCCACTTGCAAAAGCTCATTTCAGTATTATTGTCTATGACTAGACTAAGACCACATTTACTTCTTAGCGTAATTAAAAAAAACAAAACACAAAACCAGGCTTACATTAAAATACAGAATTAAGGTTTCAGATCATTTTTACCTGAGAACGCAGCACAATATAACCCAAATTTTGATCACTTCTTACTAGCACAGACAGTCCCTTACTTCCCCAAGTACTTCAGAAGGTCTTTAGGAACAGTTTAGTTAACTAGTTTTGATTACCATGTCTCAGCCAAGAGCTTTTAAGAGTTGAGATATCTTACCTATATCTGAAGTTTCACTTCCTCCAGAAACAGCAGATGTGAAAAAGCCCTGATCTTTCAAACGACTCTCAGGGACAGGGCTGACAATAAACCGTCTTCCCGCAGAATGGACAACCTGGGTAAAGGAGCTAGAAGTAACTCCTAAACAGAAAGAAGTTAAATGTTTAGTGACACATGACAGTAAAGAAATACATAACCTGCAATATGGAATGTGCATTCCATCATACAAAACAAAAACTTGGCTGCACCCATCTGCTGAAACAGAAAAAGGTAACTGTTGAAAAGAAAAAAAAAAAATCACAAAAGACTT
Source organism: Serilophus lunatus (assembly GCA_013399895.1). Taxonomy (NCBI): domain Eukaryota; kingdom Metazoa; phylum Chordata; class Aves; order Passeriformes; family Eurylaimidae; genus Serilophus; species Serilophus lunatus. The sequence goes on along the minus strand of VXBA01004870.1, from coordinate 1,272,122 downwards.
ACCTATTCTTTGTGGCATGGAAGATGTAGGATCTGGCTGTTTGAACTCTAATTTCTGTAAAGTAAGATAAAGTTTAAACTTCTATTCTGAAACAGAAACCCACAAGATAGTTCTTAAAATGCTAGCTTACTGAAATGTGGGCATTTAAGGGAAGAAGCACCTCAGACTCAAGCACCATCACTAAACTAGAGGAATTCCACCCAGATAAATGTCAGCTACAGTGGTTTAAGAGTTTCTCAGCTTAGTGACCATCAGTGTAACAAATTGATCTATGCGCTCATTTGTTAACAGGTAGTCCAATTGATTTCCTTAAATATTCCACAGATAAATGGATGTTTCATACTTTCATAGTTCTGGGTGTAATTAAGGCAGAGATTCAGGAAACGTTACCCTTTCTCATCACCAGCAATCAGTTTCAAAATTCATGCTTCCTAACTGAGCTATCCAATCTCTTAGTAGTTCAGGGGGCAGAAGGCCCGAGTCCAGGCTCTCCATATTTAGTGAGGAGCACAGGGTTGGGGACTTTACTGTCCTACCTCACAATCTCAAATCCGAGAAGCATCAGCATTTAAAACTGTCTGTCTAGTGGACTGTTAGGCGATTCAGCAGCTTCAAAAGTCTTCTAACACATCAAAAAGTAAGAGTTCTCTTACTTAGCCTTGTAAGTGAATTTTAGGTACTCATGCTGATATGAAGCTTTCTCTGTTTGTCTTTTCATTCAATTATTAATCCTGGATCTCTCTCATGACAGGAAGTTTCTGTTTCTAGCTAGCTCTACTCACAAAGCCATACAACCCAAAATGGAGAATACAAAAAGCTAAGGCAATCTGTCCTTTACATACCTGCGACTCTGGAAAGAAGCCATCATCTTTTGCTTGCATACTCTCCAAACCCTGATCACCTTCTGGCTCCACGCTTGCATCCTCACTTAGCATTTCATCTGCTTTCTCAATAATCTCTCGTACCTGATCTATGAATGAGTCTCTCTCTGTTGCTAAAATAAACTCATTCTGCACCTGTAAAGAGAACAAAGCAACATTAGTTTTCCACAAATGCTTTAAAAATAATATTTTCAATAACTATAATTTACTCTTGATGCTACTGTTTGTCCTCCTTTTGCTGTCCTGCACAAGACAAAGATGGTGACACCTTAGAGAAAAACAACTGTTTCTAAAATTATGTCCAGCACAGAAGTTTTTGCCCTGGTTTAATCTTTCCTGTGGAACAACATTCAATCTCACGTCTTCAAACTCTCACCCCAATCTTTGCTTAGCACAGGGAAATTTAAAATTAGCAGCCTTATCCTACTGCAGTCCCTTCTGTCTAATGTAATGTGCATTAAGAGCCACATTAAAAAGGAACTGTAACATAAAAGACATTGAAAATTCTGTATTGCAGGATGTGTTCTGGGCTTCTCTCTTTACATGCCATATACAACTTCTACTCTATGCAGGTAGAACATCACTAATTTAAAGTCTGGCTGTAGTAAAAAAAAAATAGTATTAATTATATTCCAAACACAGAGAAAGGAAGATTGCTCAGCCCCATTAGTTTCAATACATTGTATTGACTTATGAAAATACATTCTGCTGCTTATCTTGGAGAAAACCAGCTTAAGCAAGAACACTTGGCATTTGGAAGGACATTTTTGGTTTCGTCTGACCCACGAGAATGTTCTGTCTGCTAAAATTATGCATGGTAAAACTTGCAGAGACAGTCTGTGAAACAGAAACAAAGCTGTCAGTCACAGTATCTTGGCTGGAAAAGAAAGTGCCTTAGAGGCAAAGCTTGAGTCACTGCATTTACATCAGGTTTCTGGGATTGTGGTTCACAGAAAGTCAAGCATGACATGTGCTTATATCTGCCTTTGCAACGCAGAATACTTACGAGATAAAGAAATCTTCAGTATTTGAAGTTGAGGAATGACAAATATTTATATGGGATACACCTCAGAGTATAATGATTAAAAAGAAACCAGAAAGTATTACTGCCAAAAGTTTCCCCAATATTCAATAAGCAACCAATGAGAACAACTTTCCAGATTCAGATGTCTAATTTACGCTGCACACTTTCAACTATGTGACTACATTTTGGATGCACAGTTCACTTTATTTTGCTTTTCTTCATCTTCATGTATTTGCTGGTTTTGTTGCTTGGGCTGTATGTGCTTGTTTTGGTTTTGCTTGTTTAGTTTTTTTAAATAAAACAATCCTTTATTCCCCCATAGGATCACTTTAGGTATGAGGAAAAGGCAGATCTCTGTGTATTCACTCGGTATTTCTTGGTCCTTGTCTTCATGTTATTGACTTGTTGACAGTGTCAATACATGTATTTAGCCAAGAACCAGCTTCTTCGTCTTTCTCAAAAACCCATTAGTTGTGGAGAAATTATTTCTCCCATATCACTGGTTTGGTTCCTTTTGACAGGTACAAATCTAGCCAACACAGGTACCCAAGAAGCTGGTAAAACATACTGCGTTTTGTCATCCTCACTCACCTTCAGTAACACTTAAAACAATCTCAGTTCATTTAGACTGCAGCAGACCAAGAGTTTAAGTTTAAAAGAAGAGAGGTGTTCTTGTCCATGCTACACAGTACTCTCATTTATATTTATCTCTACAGGGTGAATTATTTTCTATGCCTGGCCAGCATACATTGAGAGGTTTTTTCCTTTGAGAAAGCCATAAGCAGCATAAGCCACTACAGACCTCCAGAAACCAGAAACCTCTTCCTTAAGGGCAGAATCTTCCCATTTTAGTTGAGAACAATGGCAAAACGCACAAAGTTTAAGTTTTAAAGACTAGCAATGTTTGCTCATAGAAAACAAGAATTTTTTTAACCTGACACTTCCAGAAAGTTGTTTGCTGTTTTAAAAAAAAATTAGACTGCAAAAAAACTCAATAAAGCCTCAATTTCAAGTTAAAAACTGACAAATTTTCATGTGAACTGTGTGTGCAATATTAACTGTCAGTCTGTGCCCAGTTTGTAGTTCTGCTTGCATACCAATAAGGTAAACACACACCATGCTACTTGGAAGAGCAATTCTGAAACACAAGAGAAAATAAGATTAGATTCAACTCTTCATCTCTAAAATATATCTCACCATAATTGAAGCTATTTCCTCAGGGTTGTCACCATCCAAATCAAATTTGAAAGTAACCATTTTCCGATTGTGTGTCTCTAGCTGGCATTCCACTACCCGATCACCTTTGTTTGAAACCTAAAGCAAAGAAAGCAGTACTTCAAACCAAAAGCATGAGAATAAGACCTATTCTTTAAAGAAGTTCACTGAAACAAACCAACAGTACTAGTACAATACAAATTTGTTCTCTCTTTCCAGTCTAACAAACAGTGCCATCAACAGCATTATTTTTGTTGTAGAATACATCAAATATTCTGGAATAGTCTGTAGAATCACCAGTAGCTAAGTAAGCCAATTTTGCCAGATTTAATGGTCCAAAAAGCCTTTAATAGATGACATTGGGAACACTGACTCCGGAAGCAACAGAAATATAGTGGATAGTTTGTGTGCTTAGGGAGCAGGGACTGAGAAACAAGACTGCATGAGACACACACTCCTCACAGGAAATTATTTTAGAGGCTCACTACTCAACTGTCACTAAAATGAAATACTCACATTTAGAATTCTCAGTTTTGGCCTAGCAGTCTTCTCATGGCGAGAGCGACTGCGGACAGACCTGCGCAGATGACGTTTAGTTGTCCTCCCTTCATGCCTTCCACTAGAAGTCGGGACATTCTCATTGCCATCACTCAGTCCTGAAGCAACATCAGAATGTGCACTAAAAACAAAAAACAAAAAAAAAAAAGGGGCGACTTTACATTAGTATCCAGACATTCTGTACTGTATCATTTTAACCTACCAGATGATACTCTCTCCTGCATAGCAGTAGAGAGACATGTGTTTATCTCAGAGTAGAAAAAATAGTGTCCTGCCAACACTTAGAATTTCTATTCAAACAACTCTAACAGCAATTATTTTACTACACCTATTGCAAACCGAGTTGTCCAAATCTATCTTCTGAGTATGTTTTCAAGATACTTGGAGTTTGAGTCCTATTTAATTACCAAAAGGACAGAAAAACATGCCTTATGATCCATTTGACATGACAAAAATTGACCAGAAGTTAAATCACTATATATAATCCTATTTATCCCCTCCATAGCTAGCCATAAATGAAAACTTATCCCACCTCTCATAAACTCAATGGAAGAAAAACAGTTATTTCCTCACATCCTAAAGAACACCTTTAGTGACAAAAAATAGCCCTGGTGAAATAATATACCTTAAAATCACCCTTGGAAGCATAATCTAACATGTGAAACTGAAATTCAGTTTGGTGAAAAGAAAGCAATGCTTACCTATCCATAGAGGAAGCCAAAGGGGTGGACTGAGCAGGCTGCGCTGCTGGAAGAGTCTCTGAAGGAGCAGTCTGTGAGACTCCCTGAGTACCCTGTGGAGAGAAACCTGCATCAAGAACCCCCAAAGAATACAGTTCCTCTTCAAGTAACGTGGTAGTCTCCAGTGTTTCCTCCCAAACCAGTTGTAAAGCTAAAAGCTCTGCCCTTTTTGAACTTTAAACAGCTAGCACCTAGGGAGCTCCAATTTACAAGATTCTAGAGCAAACTGCAGTGAAGCAAAACAACATCTGGGCAGGGGTGAGGAAAGGGAAATCAGCCACCCTTCCTAAAGCTATATGTCACTACTGTTTGCCATGCAGCCACAGTCTTACTAACAGAATGTGCAAAAGGCAAGCCAATGCAGAACACAAAGACAATTCAAATTCTCCAAGAATTCAGCAAGAACAATGCTGCAGGGAATAGGCATAATGACAGATTCTCAAAGACTATCATTTGCAGTTTGTCTTTGATATGGCAAAACATTCTATAGTACTAGCAAGAAGTGAAGTGTTAAACTGCTTTTTGCCTGCAGGATGGCACACTCACTTCCCAACAGAACAACCAGTGGCAACAAGGTCCCCACATTGGCATGACATTCTGCTGTAAGAAAGAGGTCATTTGAAATATTAATTTCCAACTGTAGACAAGTACAGAAGGGATTAGTTTCCCCCACACATACACTATTGCATGATGCAAACATCCTAAATGAATTTTTACATTATGCTCCATATATTTACCTCCAAAGCTGCCTGCTGTGAGGAGGCAGATGAGGCCTGTTGTGCTAAACTCACTGGAGGCTGGGGCACTTGAACCTGTCCTCCGAGGCTGCCCACAGACACTAAAACATTCTGTTCGCCATACGGCTGCACACCAGAAGCGAGATAGCCTGTCTGGGCCATTGCATCTGTGGGTAAGGGAGGGGACAGCACGGCAGAAGGAATGCTAGCAGATGACACAGCAGAGGAAGGTGCAACATTCGAGTCCCCTGGGTATTGAGATGGCAGCCGAGGTGGGAAACCCTGTAACAGAAATGGGGGAGTCAAGTCAGTAAATGCCAGAGCTAATTAGGAAACACGACAGTAAAAAAAAAAAAGTGTCAGTTCCAGGGGCATGTTCCAACCTTCTGTACTTATTCAAGCACTCCCAATATCTTCCCAAAGAAGCAGAGCAAACTGCTCACATAGCCAGCTTGTGAGTCAAAATGCTTGAACAAGCAAATTCTCACTCATAGTTCCAAGTCTTAGACAAAACCATCTTCATCTCCCAACTCTGGCAGCTGTCTATGTAGCTTACCATTTTAAAGTCTGAGATTTGAAATGAGTTTGAGGAGTTTTCAGGCTGAACAATTACTGCTCAGATGTGATAAAACTGCTGCTGATTCTTGAGACTAATAGCAACAAACACTCTTGTGTTCTTCCTGTCCTCTCATGATGAGCTGACCCAGGAACAAGGGAAACTTTTGTCACTATTCAGGTTGCCATTTTTACAGTGATCACACAAGGTAGCTGAAGCAGTCTGTGCTCACCAGTCAAGCAGTTCATGACTAGCATCAGATATTTATGTCACATTAAGATCCATGCTGCCTGACTTATTTCTAGAAATTCCACATCTCACCCCTTCCCAGACATGGAATGAAATACTGTAATTGTTGAATATTGATTTGCTGCCCCATTGATTTTCTTTCCAGCACACATCTCCCATTTCTGAAGTTACAATGTTTTGATCTTCTTTTTCCCCCAAAGTTGACAGGTCTCTGGGACATATAGCTGCTCTCTTTCACACAATGGTTGAACAAAGTCTTGCACTGTGACTCTGTCATGTTAGACAAATTCCAGTGCCAAATATGAAAAGCTCAAAAAATCAGGATATCCAATGACTTTCTCTCCTCCTTAAAAAGTTTTTTTTACAACACAACAGAATTTATCTTGGTGGTTTAACGGCTCTCTTATGAAAACTGAGTTGGCCAGGGCACACAGTTCAGATCTGACACCTTAGACGAGCAGGTAAAAATGTGGAGAAGAGGTCTGCTGGCTTGCAACAATACCTGGTAAAGAGCATCTCCAGCAGGAAGTGAAGCTTCAGCAGCTTGTCCAATGCTGACTGGCAATCCCACGGACTGGACAGCTGGCTGCAGGAGCTGCGGGAGAACCTGGCTGGGCAACTGAGCCACAGGCTGCATCATTGTGGGAAGCTGGCTAGGGACAACGGTTGATCCTACAGGCACAGCAGTTGCCGCAGCAGACGTTGCCAGTGTGAGCAATGGCTGATTCATGCCAGCTGCCATCGAAATGGGCAGTGACTGGAAACCTGGCTGAGCCACCGTCACATGAGGAGCCGCTACAGGCAACTGAGGGACTGGGAAATGGGGAACCACGGAAGTTGGCAAGGCCTGTCCCATGGGTAGGAAATGAGAGCCAATGGGGACTGATGGGGCAACTGAAGGCTGAGGGAGAGAAGGTGCTGCAACAGGTAACTGAGGCTCGCCTTGGATGATCGACACTGGTTGGGAAACAGGAAGCTGGGGAGGTAAAGAAAATAGAGATAGATTTTTTTTTTTTAAAGCAGGGTCGCAGAAAGCAGAGTTTTTACACATTAGTCAAAGAAAGCATTATTCAAGTTACAGCACTTTGTTAAAGTGGGTGGGGAGCACAGTTGGCAGAGCGGCTGGGAAGCTGGCTGGAGTTCCGAACAGTCCTTGCTTTGCAACACGTCCCTTTAGGAACTCAGCAGGCTCTTGAAACACCCACAGAGGGTAAAAGAGCAACATTCAAAAACCCTGAAGCACTGATTTTTGCATAAATGGAAAAAAAATTCCCCTCAACTCTGCCCTCAGACCCAGGCCTGCCTTCTTACAGGAAGAAAGTGCAAATCTGTCAGCTTTGGGTATGGGGACTAAAGCAAACGAGAATGAAAACCCACTGTGCCAAGATTCAGGGAATGGCAGGGGATATGTCAATTAAAGCTAGCAAACAATGCAACTGGAAAGGCAGTTTAGATGAACAAGCAACAAAACAACAATTTTAAAAACAAAATTAAGGCTCACACATTCAAGAGATATGAGCCAAAATGAAGCAATATTCAGTAACAGAAGGCTCTTGACCAGGGAGTAAAGAAGAGCTGAGTAAGAAAGATGACAGAGTGAAGAAAGGAGTCCTAGGGTTCACTACCTAAATGAGTATGTTTTACACATATAGTGTTGCAGAAGCTATGACAATGTTGCAGATCAGTGTAAAGCTCCTGAAAATCTCTTCACAATATACCATTCATCAACAAGCTGCATGGTATTTTTGACAACTTAAAGATCTTTGTGCAGAGAAATGATATAATTCTCTCAAATTACTCATGACTGCCACGTGTGAAAGGGTTTCCAACACATTTTCCAAGAAAATTGGCAATTGTAGTACAATAAGAACACTATTGTTTGGATGAATGTTTTGGAATCATTAGAAAAGGTGACAAAAGTGAAAGTAGCAGTATGTTGAATTCACCAGCTGTGAAAAAAAATCTTCTGCTAGAAAGAATTTTGTTTACCTGTGTCCCAGCTGCTGCCTGAGGCATTGGAATAATCTGTGAAGTTTGAGTTTGAGAGACAGTTTGTGCAGGAGTTGTGCCAGCAGAAACTGATGGCTGCTGCAGCTGGTATTGTCCAGGCTGTTGAGAAGAGGCTGGCTGCTGTGCACTCTGCTGTGGAAAAGAGGCAGAAGATGTATTTCCTTCCCATAGAAGTTTTTAAAGCATATCCTACTTAAATTCTACTGTTTACTCTCTTCCAAGTGACATCAGTGGTTCTTCAGACCATGCCAAGTCAATTAAGCTTTAGCAAATACTTATTAGCATCACTAATACAACTACATTATCACCACCAAATCTTGTAACAGGATCATTTCATCTATGAAAACAAAAATGAAGATTATACAAAGGAAGAAAAGGCAGTTAAGACAAAAGAACATAGTAGAAGATACAATTTCTAGTCAGGAGAAGTCACGAGAATCAACTTTGCCTGGGTAGACAGTCTAACATTCAAATCCTGACATGTCTTCCCTCGAACAGGGCCACCCCTGCAAGCTCAGGTGGAAGTTGGGAAAGATAGGCATGGGAAAACAAGCATTAACATGACTTTAAAAACAAATTCTAGAAAGTCAATGTGTATCTCATAGCACATTAGAACTAGAAGATTCCTTTGCTTTTGTGCAGAACTACGGGTTGAAGAGTGACAATAGTCAATTGCTCTTAGAAGAGTTATCAAAATTCCATACAAGGAGTATTTTAGTCCTGGGTTTAGGAACTGTGACTTTTACCTGCTGAGTGTGTTGGGTAGGCTGGGATGGCACCGATGCACTGCTTGAGGCTGACTGGCCTTGCACCTGTGTCTGGAGGAGAAAAAAAAAGAATTAGCTTAAAAAGACTCTATGGTTTCTGCCACAGGCAATTAAAATCATTTCTGCCTGGAATGATCTGGTTCAAATAGGTTTCTATCTGTCCTTGTGGACAAACAGTCCTTCTGGCCAAATTCCACTATGACAACCAGAACAAAGCAGAGCAATCTGGAAGAGTTCCAAACTTCATTTTAAGTCTTACAAAATAACCAATACAGAAAGTCTTTGCAACCCCTCAACATGACACAGATCAGCCTACCAGCTCCTTCTTCCACTAGTGATGCTTTAAGAGCAGGATGCCTTGGTATGATAATAGGAAATAGAGACATTAAGTTCTATCTTTATATGTGCTCTATACACAATCAGATGGAGCAATAAAAAGAGGCTATATGGAAATAGAACTATTCATTAAAAAAAATAAATCACCAAGCACAGAGATATACAGAATTCCAGATCAATTACAACATACCCCGTACACATACATGTAATGAGTTTCCTTTGAGAGGTATGTCAAAATACAGGCTAGTAATCACTCTGAGTCACTATCATCCAAAAGCTATCAAGAACCAGATATTGAGGAATATGAGGGTTCACATTCTAGCTATGACAGAATTTTTGAATAAGCAACGAAAAAAATGGATGAGTGGCATACAAATGAATGTGGAAGATGCAGAGGAAAATGGAATGGATTTTCATTATTATTTTTGTGGCTGATGTTTTTTGATCAGATCCCAGGATTTGCATTATTGTTATTTCTGTGACAACTATATTTTGTTATAAGCTCCTCGGAGATAACTAGACAAAGATCTCCAGATGAATTCCTTGAGCATACACCACTTTGGTGTGAGAAATTTGTAAGAAATATATCTGGTGCATATGTATCATATCAGAAATATCTACTAAAATTCCTTAATGCTGTGATCACTCAGCTTGCAGAAGCTCATTAGGATCAAGTTTATTAGAAATACATACTTTTCTAAGTATAGAAATTTTGGGGAAAGCAGACTGCCAACGAAGAGAACCATTTTTTTCTTTGCTGTTTTAGAAGATGAGGCCCTTAGTGGCTAAGATCTAAAACTGTGCTATATCCTACTGATATAACATCTGTTTATATTGACCTAGTTTGGGTTTCAAATTCTAATCTTTTAATGAATTAGATAAAAGATCCCAGACCTTACATTCCATCAACAACAATGATCTCTTATTTTGTTTTCCAAATGTATTTTACATCCTTCAGAATTCACTTCCTGAAGTTTAACAAAGGTTTATGGAGAAAAAAAAAAATCTCCATCTAGTTTTCAAATTTCCCATGCAGCAGATTCACTCCACAAGTTGTCCTACAGCACAGCAATTGCTAAGTATTACACTAGTAGTTAAAGCTGCTTCAGCTATAACAAAACACCTTTATTATCCCATACAGAAAGCCTGAATAATTAGTTATTGATCTTAGCACAGAAAACATAAATTATTCTCCTTCACACAAATTCCAAAGTTGCTAATACTCCAATTAACTAAAATGTCAGAACCCCTAATTCCAAGGACAGAAGAGGTGAGAAGTCTACTTAAAGTAAATCTTCTCTTTTCACAAAAAGTTATGAGAATTTTCAGATTACAAGTGCAGACACAATGTATATACACACACGCCTCACAGTCAGTGTACAAAAAAGTGACCATTTCAAGTGCAAATACCACATACACTGATAAAACACATACCTCCAAACTAAGCTCCAGGTCTCAGATTTTGCTGTTTAAAAAGTCTAGGCTTATAAAGTGGCAATACCTATTAGCAACAGTTGTTTATGCCATTAATTATCTATTCAGCCTGTTTGGTTTCTTCAATGATCTCAAACACATTTCAAATTCATGTACACATACATAACACAGCTCCTTCCATTACTGTCTTCCCACTTTCTTCCGCCAAGTCTAGAAAAAGCTCTTGCATTTTGGACAGTCAACAAAATTACCTTGTTGTCTAATGAAACATCATTCATATGAAAGTTCAACTTCAAATAGCACTTTCTCATTAAAATGACTAAGTAGCAACAAAAACACAGAGCAAGTTTTACTATCACTGCTGATTCCAACTGTGGAAAAGATACATTTCATTGAAAACACTGTTTAAAAGCCAGTTTGGTCCTCTAGCTATCTCTCACCAAAAGAACTAGTCCCAGGATGAACACTGACCGTTTTTTACTCTTAACACAGTCCTACCAATATTTCAGCCAAATCTGAACACAAACCAAACGGTTGCCAATGCCTCATTATTTATTGCAACCTGGTACGTTAGAGATCCTAGTATAGACTTGGTGGAAAGACATCCCCATGAATGCTAATGCTTAGAACTACAAGAAGTAAATCTAAAAGTAAGGCCCCCTTATTAAGCGTAAGGTATGACTTATAAAAAGCAGAGAAATTCTGGAAGGGTTTGCTCCTGTAACCTGAGGATAGGATGCAGGTGGTCCTGATGGAAGCGAGGTGGACAAGGCCTGCTGAGTTGAGGCTCCCTGGGGGAAGCAGATGAAGAGCTGCGACTCTTGGAACACCTTCTGAGGCAGCTGAACAATGGGCAATGAGAAGTCTGAACTGAAAGCAGAAGATGACCCCCCTGTAGGGGGAGGAGACTGGAAATCACCAGTGTCAGAGGAAGTCAGCTGTGAGGAATCACTGGAGTATTCTGGGCTTCCTTCTGGCCAGCTCCGCCTGGCAGAGCCCCCTCTGGGACCCGCTAACCCAGCACCAAGATAGTTACACTGCTCCTCTGTCACAGGCTGAAGCCGACCATGCGACCCTATGCCTTGAGTGGATTCCTCTTGACTGGTCTCCATAGAGCCCCGGCGACTTCTGTAGACCCTCTGGGGTAAAACTGGCCCTTCTGCCGAGGCAGAAGTTGGTGTGTGCACATGGAACTCAAAGACACAGCTCGCTCTGCCATCACCACTGTGAGAGAGCACAGCCGGGGCAGAGTGTGGAACAAATACCTGGTGGAATGTCATCTGAGCAGGGTCTGCACTCAGAGGAGCTGAAACACTGGATAATGGAGAAAGGGGACCCATCCCAGAATCCAGCCTCAGGTTCTGAACATGTCTTGCCAGGTATGTTTGCCCCGATTGAAAATCGAACACAGAGCTTTGTGGAGCACCACTTTGCCCATGGTTTGACTCAGAGACCTGCTTCAAATGCTGTTCAGTTGCATGAGAGTTATAAGCTATTTGATCATACTGCTCCGATACCTGTGATGGATAGTGCATGCCCACCAAATATACAGCTTCTGGATGCATTCTGTAGTGAGCATCCTCTGGAGGTGTTGGTCCAGATCTATAGTCATTGTGGACAGGAGCTGGCTCAAACACAGGATTAACTTGCACATGCAGAGGCTCTCCAGCGACTCTCTGAGCTGCTGTGCCCAGCATAACGAATGCCTCTGGGGTCCAATTGGTGGGACTACCACCAGGAGGAACTAAACTTTGGCCAGTCTTCAGCAATGGCTGGAAGTGGCAAGTTTGGGCTTCCAAAAATGAAGTGCTCTTGCGCCGCTGAGCAATTGCCACCTTCGGCGGGCAGACAGGTGGTGGTGAGAAAGACACCGGCCGTTCATGAACGGTTGGGAAAAATATCTGTGAATCTGGGAACGTTGGTGTTCCCCCACGTGGATGCTGAGGCTGTATTGACATGAACAAGACAGGTAATTCATACATTAAAAGTGAAAGCACATCAACATGCACAGTTCACTAGGCAGTTCTGCGAAGTAACTTTATAGAATTCCTACTCAATTCATGGTCAAAAACATACAATACTAAGGAAATTTAGGTGAGTTGTAAATATCCATTAAATACATCCATGGCAGGCATAGATACAAATGGGAACATTTGCTTGTGTTAGAGCTGCTTTTCCAGTTCAATTGCAATAATTGACAAAAAGAAACCAGTTTTGCTTCTGACAACGCAATGAGATTTATTGTCACAGCCTACTCATTGTGATCAGTGCTTGAAATCCAATCAAAACCCTGAGCTCACAGCCATATGTGGAATATGAAATTCAGAACTTGAGAGCAGCAACAGTGCAGAGCCTCCAATCTGCATTCAGAAGAGAAAATGACATTAAATCTTGGTGTTTTCCAACACAAAAAAGAGCACTAGCAGCATGTATGCTATTCAGAGAGCTAAAAAGAAACATTTCATGAGATAAAATTGAACCATTCCAGCACACAAGTGAAAAAAAACTATGATAAAATTGAAAAGCCTGTAGGTTGTGCACAAGTCGATTATCTTTTTTTGATCCATTTAATCACTTTTGATCATACCTTTTCACACAGAGTTAATACTCATTGGAACAAACCTAACTCATGCCTGAACAATAAAATTTTAACAGCTGAGTTCCAGGCACTTCTACTCCATCTCATGTACTACTTTAGATGAGGCTCATCTTAAATAAGATTTGTAAGAAAGATTTCACTAAAGAGAGTTCTATGTGAGAATATCAAACAACTTAGTAATTTTGCTTTTTTTTCCATCTCTGCCTACAGCATGTTAAGAGAAAGTACTCTCTACCGTAATAAAAAAAATTACAGGAGTCAGTAGCAAATATACTGTCCAAGACAGATGGCATTTATGACCTTTTCAATTTGTTGTTCCAACATTACTTTCTTTATCTCCAGCCCCTTTTGTCCAGAAAAGCAGCAGCAAATTTCCATATTGACCAATACTAACACAAAGGTCCTGCAAGATGAAGTACACTTCTTACGTTCAGAAAACTGGTTCCACTTCATTTACACAAAAATGCTTCTCAAAACTTCTTTTGTGTAAATTGAAGCTCAAAATTGAAAAGCAACTACCTCCTGTATTGTAAGCCATCTTGCATCTGATTTTCTGAGAAAAATGAAACTATGGCTTCTTCCCATTGAGAAGCACTTCAAGTGGCATTTCTGATTAAAACTTAGAGAAAAATTGTCAAAAGTACACATGCTCTAAATTTATAGTATCGCTATCACAGCCAAAACTTTCAGATTAACCAGCCACAGCAAACAAGCTTTTAAAGATGGCTGTTTTGTGCAGGGCTTAATTAAATTCAATGATTAATTAGAAGTTGATAAATAAAAAGCTGGTCTTCTGACTTACGGTGATAATGACTAGTCTTTCCTTTACCTTCTGTAGTACATCTGGGTAGTTTACATTTATACTATCCCAAAATACAAAAAGCAAATGGGTCACCCAGTGTTTGATAATGCTTAAGTGTACTGCTTCATAAAAAATTTAAAACTAACATTCCAGCAGTACAATATAAGGAATTGACTCTTCGTTTTCTCATTTTAAAAATGCCCAAAGCCCAGGATGTATTTAATGATGACTTATCTTACTGCACCAGGAGGCAAATGGTAACACATACAGGACTGACAGAGAGGGAGGGCAGGCTGGAGCGTCGATGCTTGCGTGGAGAGGCAGAGTGCATGGGCAGGACACTTTCCAGGGCTTTAGAAAGCTTTTCTGCAAAGGTTTCTTCAGGGACAGTCCGAAGGTAGAAAGGAGAAAGAGGTGCAGACAGCGCTGGTGGTGGGGTGCAAGGAGCACTGAGAGGGATGCAGGACATACAGGGAAGAGCAGGAAGGTGGGGAACACAAACTGACATGCTACGACCACGTTGAGGCTAAAGGAGGAAAAAAAAAGTTAAGAATTGAACACTTGGAAAAAAAAAAATAACAAAACCAGCAAAAACTATAATGAGGTAGAAAAGAAATGAAGACACACAATGAGAGGCCCAATACTGACTAATGTGCGGTACAACAAGATATGAGAATGCTGAATGAATGCCAACAAACACCGAGAACAGGCTGTGTGCACCTCTGAGGATCTAAGGTTGTTAGGTTACTGAGCAATATGGGACGTTTCCCTAGAGCCCTCACAAGAAACACATGGAAGGCAGAACAGAGAGAGTATTTTCTCTAGGGCCGCAGATCCAGCCCATACTGTGTGTACTCAAGGCATCTGGTACTCTGACAAATTAAAAAAAAACTTAAACAGATACTGATGAGCTTTCATTTTTTTCAGTAGTTTAGAGGGGGGGTGTGTGTGTTTACAGTTATCACCTAACCCAGTTCCTCTACTGGGCAGTCCCTCTGCCTGAATTAAGCGGACTAAATGCATGCAGCAGCTGGCCCTTTATTAACTAAAATATTGCCATAAAAAATTAAACATTACACCCTCTACAACATAACTTGTGGAAAAAATGTGTCAGTTCAATGTGTGGAAAATTCTGTAATTAGTCTTAGACAAGCATTTTCCAGATTCTGGGCCAATAATAGCATCAGGATTTTGTAATCTTGCCACAATCCAGAAGGCCACAGGTCAAAATCTATTCTGTTTCTTGAGATTTGATTGAAGTTTTGGGTGGAATTTGCCTTTTTCTGTTTGGTTTGGGTTTTGCTTTTTTTGGTTGGTTGGATTTTCTTTTTTTTAGTGTTTTGCTGTGGATTTTTAAGTGAGTAAAAACATGATTAATTTAGAGGCAATCTTCAAGTTTTCTTTCTCTGATATTATATGCTTCTTAGGGATATAATCCACAGCTGCTTAAGCTAATTAAAATCAAATACTGACCTCCAGGGAAAAAAAATATCAAGGTATTCAGTGGAGACTTGATTTGAAAAATTTCTGATGTGAGAACTCAAATGGTTAACTAAGCCTCTTCATCTATTCAAAGGAAGGAGTAATTCTATATCACTTTATTCTGTATCATTTTTGACTCTAATTTATCCAAATTATTTACAAACATCTACACTGATGGAGACTACAGTACCTGTCTTTTTCGGTTTGAAAAAAAAACCCTTCCCAAACAGCAATTCCATGCAGCAATTTACTCTTATTTCTTATTCTACCCAACAACACTGCTGTGATTTGATTGGCCTCCTCCTAATTTTATAGTAGCCTTTTACAGCTTTCTCCTTCCTCAAACTCATCTTTCACAGGCTCAGCTACCTCTGTCTTCCCTCAAAAATCCCATTTTTTCTATTTCTGGTGGGTTTTTTTTAAACACTCTCCTCTGAATTTTCTCCAAATTCACCTTCAAATTCACTCAAACAAGGTGTCCAGGATAGACTTACCAATGGCCAAGAGCGGAACTATTATTGTATATAATGCAATGTTTGCCTTTGTCACAGCAGCATGGTGTTTTTGACCATGTCCAGTTTGTGGTACAACGTAATCCCTAACTTTTTTTTCTGGCAGAATGGCTTCCTACCCGGTTGTTGCTCCTTCTGTACTTGTGTAGCTGATTATTGCAGTTTAAACGTGAACCTTGTTCTTGTCCTGATTGAATTGCATTCTCCAATTATTTATAAGGCAATTTCTCCAGCTGTCAATATAATTTCAGCTTGTCATCCTGTCTTCCTAGCATAGGATGAGTAGTTCCTGTAGTGTTCTACTCCATTCTGGCAGCCTCCTGGTACCACTGTTGTGATACATCATGAGTACATTTTGCAGTAAACTAAGCAGCTTGGCTAAACCTCTATCATATGCTTGTTCTCCTTCCCCCTCTCGAAAGATTACACCAAAACATGGCTTACCCAGAACAAGAACTTATTTAGAGGGATTAAGAACTCACCATCAAGGACTAGCAGTACCACACGCTTCAGGTTAAGCGTATTTGAAAAAGATAAGAGTTGCTTTGCTTGTGAGTGATACCAGCCTGTTTTCCAAAAAGCTACTTACACCAGTGATTCCGCAATAAAACCTAAGACCGCAGGTACCAGAAGTGAAGACCCTCAGCCTTGAGTGTCACATCAATACCTTTACGGTGTTACTACATTATACCACAATGTCTCTACCTCAGTTTTTCATTTGTGTAAAGAACAAACAACAAGGGAACCACTGAAGACAATATAAAAGTAGCAGAAGTTCTACTCCAGACTTAGAATAGATTTCTGCATACTCTTTTACTCAGATCTAAAAACATACCAAGGAAAAAACATACCAAAATAAAAGGGCAACACAAATGAACATAGTAGGAGAAGTATTTGTGCCCAGTGCAGACTTTTCAGGGAAAAGGAATACGCATGATGAGCAAATCAACACAAGCTAGAAATAAAATTGGGAACAAGGATGTGGGGTCTTTTCAGTCTGGAGTTCTCACATGCAGCATTCTATAAGAGTCAAAAAAAAAAAATCTTACCTGCAAATCTGTAATCAAAGCCTCACAGAACATACACAGCAATTTCATACAGCAGCTCAAGTCATTCTAAATCTTCAAACCAGGCCGACAGTGGGTAATATCATATACACATACACACACCACCTTCCCACACAAGGTTAAATGCTTACTTTCATGAGACAGTTTTTTTATGGATGGAACTAACGTCCTCAGAAAAAGACTAACCCATCATTCTGCTTAGGTGTACCTAAGATTAAATAAAAAATTTGAAGACAAAGATACACTTGCACTTTTCCCTCCTCCCCAGTGCAAGACTCAGTGACCTTGCAAAAAAAACCCCTGAACCACTCCCATACAGAATGTGTATTCTATGCAAAATAAAACATGGAAAATTGCCTGGCAGACTCTCCTCTCACCTTTCAATATACATACAAATTAGAGCAATTCCATGCACTGGGAATACTATAAGTTCCATCTTACCGCTGCAGGTGGCTGATATCCTCCATGCTGCTGTGGCTGCACTTGTCCAGCTGAAGCTGCGAATCCCGGGACTGCGGCATTCGAGATGGACTGGTCATGCTGGGAACCATACGACATGATCTGTTGACTGCTCACACATGATTCAGTGTAAACAGATGACCCCTGGCCACTGTCAACTGTCCCATCAGCTGTAAAAGGTAAAGATAAAAATCGGCATTTCAAGAACTGCCATCTGGATTCAAAACTTTAAAGATACTGTAATAGATCAAATATTAGATTGATGTTTCTGCCAGATCACGTGGATCTTATCAGCATTGTAGCATCTCAGATGGTTAAAAAAGAATTACTTTTTTCCCCTGAATACAGTAATTTCTTATCAATATGCCTCCCCCTAGCCTCTGAAAAAATTAGTAATTTCAGGAGTTCTTTGGGAAGATATTTAATAACAAACTACATTTCAAATAAAAGGATAGTCTAGAAATAGAAATTCAAATTCCATACTTTTATGAATGACCTTTCAAGAGTTTTAAATAATTATTTTTATTTAATTTTACACAGACAGTTAAGTTGTGCTGGCTGCTAGATGCACCATGTAGGCATAGTAGTGAACTAGGCTTACTAGTCAACGTAAAATTCCTGTTACCTAATGAGCAGACAGTAATTTGCTTTTTAACTTCATCGTTCTAATAAAGAAGTTCTTGTCTACCACCATTATTCAAATACCGACTCAAATGCTGGGATGGCAGAAGAGGAAAAGACAAGAGTATTAATTCATCCTGTCATGTACAGTATGTAAAACAAACCCTTCTCAGAAAGGAAATTATGAGCTGAACTCCTTGTAGATTAACCTCATTTCCACCTTAAACAAAGGTTAACAAGGATTCAAATAAGTCGTTTTAATAGCTTTATCTGCACTGGTGCAAGAGTATACAGTCTTCTGCAGGGCCAGAATATACTATCCCTATAGGAGGGCAGCAAAAACAAGGATGTCTTCATGCTTCAAGCGCCCCAGTGCATTTAGTGTATTACCTTGAAAGCAAGAGAAATTATTTTGTGCTAAGACACTGGACAATTGTGCCAAGGCTTGGCTCAGCTAGGCACAGGAATGCATCTTATTATGAAGTGCTTTGTAGTGGGCTATTGTTCTTCTGCAGACAGCAATGTCAGAATGACAGCATCGTCTTAAGATATTTACTGCTACATCCACCAGAAGTACAAGACTAATGGGAGTAACTGTGTAAGTGCAAGAGTCTCTAAATCAATCAACTGACACTTACAAAGAACAGATATACTGGGTTGCTGGAACTGCAGTTGTTGATGTTGATCAGCTTCTGGTTCTTCAGGCTCCACTTGTGTAGAAACCGATGCTGAAGCAGTGGGGACAGAAGTAATACCAGTGACAGACTGGGGATGCTTTGACCCTGCATGAGAAGCACCTGATGGCTGCTGTTGCTCCAGCTGCTGCTTCTGACTACCTTCTTCCTGAAGTATCTTCTCCTGTTCTTCTTGCACCAACTGACGCTGCTCTCGCTTTCGCTTAATCAGAGACACCCTGTCCTTGATTGCTTTCGCCATCGTCTTGTGATCCCCTTCACAGACATAGCCAGACTCCACCTGAAGGAGGACATATTCACACAAGTCAGACTGTCACAGACAGCCATGTTTGTGGTGCTACAACATAAGCCATCACTGGCACTAACTTCTCATCACAACCTTCTGAATCCGTTTTATTGCTAGATAATAAGAAGCAAAAGCAGAGGCTGACTGACACTGAAAAGTGTTCTGAACACCAGTACTTCCAAAGCTTTATAAGACCACCAGCACTTACCATTTCCTGTGCTACATCCTCTGGGACATCTCTTTCCAAATCGAATGAAAATTCTATTGCTTCATTATCTTTATATTTGCCCTTAAGTTTTTTGATGTCTTCAATTCGCAGCCAGAGTTTAATGGCAATTTTCTCCCCATCATCTTCCTCCGCTAGTTCTACCCGTACTCCAGTCTCTTCTTGGAAGAAGGCATGATTCAAAAGGTCCTTAATAGCATATCTGGTAAATTGGGAAAGAATGTAGAAAGCACATACAGTTATTAGCTTTTCATAAGCTATTAAGGAATATCTTTGCCCGATGATCCCCCAAATTTATTCGCTAAGTTTTACATCTATCTCTTGAGTTCCTTCACAGACCATCATACAAACTGTTACTTAAAAGCATGAATGAGAAACAAGTGCAGCAATGCTACAGATGTACAAAAAAACCAAACAAATCAACCAACCTTACATTGGTCAGAGGAACCAAAGGATATCAAGCCGACTAAACAGGATATAATTGACTAAAATAATAATAAACCTTGAAGAAACAGCTGGGTTTTACTAAACATTAAGATCCAACATATAACTTTTAGTCCTCAAATTAATGCAGTAATCCAAATATATATTTTGGTCTATTTCAAGATCTTATCAAAAGCCTCATGTAGTAATTCAGCAATAGATAAACATCACATGATCTCTTTCATATTTTATACTATGTTGAACCACTTCATCTTGAGTTTTGTTTGGCACAACTAGAAGTTTTGTCCTGAAGGTATAAAAGAGATTTGTGTTCATATATGCACAGCATTAACAATAGTAGTTAACAGCTTAAACTAAAGGGCAAAAAATAAGTTTTGTGTAGCCACAACATGAAATTAAAATGGGAACAAAATACTACATGGTTTAAAATTAAGGTAAAGAAACAAACTAAAAATACACAGCAACGCCATTAGATGTAAAACTTTAAGAGTTAAGCAGATGAATAAACATCCATGGACAGATATAACTTGCTCTGAACAGAATAGGGAGAGGCTGAAGAGGGGACAAAGGCTGAAGCATTCTTAAATCAGACATTCAGTAAGCAATAACCATGTAAAATCAGTAAACAAAAAACTCCCCATAAAACAAGCTGTCAGAGCAGTTACAAATTTCCTGTAATGGTTTTAATTAATCACTTCAAGTAGAAATCATCTTGCAGGAAATCTGGATAAAAACATGTGTCAAGAATTTGAAAATTAAGAGTCCTCAAAATAATTAACCATAAAATCTCAACAGAATCAAAGGGACAGGAAAAAAAAAAAAAAAGGGGTTACAGAACAACTAAATGCACAGAAACCAAGAAGGATTGTCCTCCATTATTTAGCCAACTAGGTCAGAGTTTTAATAAAAGCAGTAAAATTCTGAATAAACTAATATAGGTAGTTACTATAGTATTTGCACCCTTCCTGACACTTAATTCTCAAAAAAAATCACTGAATAAGAATCTACCAAAGAACGGAAGGTACAGAAGCATACTGGCATCTCAACTTTAATCAGAACATAGAAAACCCCAGGAACTACCTGGATCTGATATCATCACAGACAATAGACTGGGACAGCAATTAATACCTCTGTCTGAAAAGTACTTACCTTTCACCTTTGTTTTGCCGAATGCATCCCTCAATAATCTCCTTCACTTCAGGGATAGCTACTTTATCAAAGCTGGCTGGCTTGACACCCTGAAACATACAAGTAACAACTGAGAAACTGGTGGAAGGCCCACTTTAAGTTTTGATTGTGTTTACAGGTCGACTACTTATATATATATATATATATATATATATATATATATTTAATCCATTGATAACTAGCCTAAATAACTAGTGCAAATTAGAGAGAAAGCTGACCTCAGTGTTGCCATTCATTTATTTGTCGGTCACTTTTGCAAACATTCCACACACACACCTTCCCATTTCTCAGCTACACTTCCATAACAGAAGGCATTGGCATTTGAGTTCTCCCTTATGAGGGGAGAATTGTTTAGTTTTCATGGAAGTTATGCTGGCTAGAGGCAAGTACACATGCTGGACTGAGAATGGAAGGAAATGCTTCCTATGTAACACTAACGCAGGAATCCACATGATTAATTTAACAGTCTTCAAAGCATTCTGCTCCTTCCCAGAGTTTTTCCAACATGCCATTATATGAAGTAATTTTGGCATAGATTGATTTTACAGGAAAAAACTTAGCCCAGAATGATCTGTTTGGGTCACTAAATAACTTGTCCAATGTAAAAAAAAAAAACAAAAAACAAAAACCAATAGAAATAAGTCTTTCCTGTACTTTAGCATTCCCTCAAAGACTTACTATACCCAAACCACAGCCCTCCTTCACTGCTGTTGCGAGTGCAGGAAAATGAGCTCAGCAATACAAGCCTTTACAAAAGCCCTTCCACAATACACAGCAACCTTTTCTCCAATATATGCCAAAACCACTGGGGGAGAGCAAACCAAAAGTTAAATAAGATCAACTATCCAAATGAGTAAACTGAATAGGCCATGAGATATGAACATCTGGGAATTCTGAAAAACATTATATGCAGAGAGCCATGCTTCATCACTTAAATCACAGCCAGAAGCTGCATTTCAGGGCTAATTGTCCACAACTGCAGAATCTGACTCTCAATTTTACTTGATTCAGCCTTTAGCTTCAAACTCTGTATTTAAGACAGCAGAATGAAAGAGGATGAAGACATCCTGTTCAAATTCTGGTATATGAAGAGCTGGTGTTTTCAAGCCTAACAATCCTGAAATTATACACTTGATACATTTGACACTGTGTCACTGGTAAATCACAAAGTGAAAACCATGGAGTCTGAAGTACAGAAATAAATGAAGCAGCAGTACAAGCATTGTGGTTTGTCTCCTAAACAAATAATACCAATATCAATAATACCTATTCGGTCCCCACCAAATAGGGACATCAAGACATGACCCTTTCCCATCCCTCTACTGTCAGTGGGAAACAAGTCTTGAAACACAAGTGTTTGAGTCTCTGAACTTGAATTTTCATATCTACACACCTTCATTTAACCAAACATGGAGACTTAGTAGAATAATAATTTCCACCTAGATTTAGATACTTCCCTTAGCCAGACATGGCACTACGTTGGCTTCATGCATTCACTACATAAAACACTCTCTATCACACTCTTCCAGGAGAGGGCATAGTTAACTTCAACAGATGCAAACCAAACACTGGGAGTAGCACAAGATTCCAGCTTTCAGTGGGCAACATTTGTCACTATGTTTGACAAAGGTGTTGTACAAAGGTGTTGTATTTGGAACTTCAAAAGAAAAGAAGCCAAAAAACCATCACATTACAAAAAGCAAACAGCTTATTTGATAAAACCTTCCTGTTACAACAGCATTCTTGTTATCTATTTCTCTAGTCTAAAATTTGCTCTTGTGATATCCTAGCAACTGAAATTCACCAAACTGCAGGCTATATTGTGACTAAACACTGAAACACAGGCTGTCAGTGAACGATAACTTCATACTTTTAAAAGCTTTGCTGAACATCAAGAGTTTAGGAAATCAGTGCCTCAGGTGAAAAGAAATCAGACCCAAATTTGGATGGATAAGTTTAATACTGTAAACAGGCCACGTCATAAATCTCCAGCTTCCTTGCAGGACATGACAGAGCTCTCCACTCCAAGGATTTATAAAACTTTGCTTATATAGCTGATTTGTCAAAGATGTGCATCTTTAATTATGATCAAGCTTAAAATGGTCCCAGGAATTCAGGTTTATATATGCATCATAGATTTTTCTACATACAATTAAGTGCTCTCATATATGCACATACATATATAACCTATCCAATAATTATTCAACTGCTTATTGCAGATATTCCAATCTAAATTTGCCGGACTTTAATACATGTAAGGCCCCTAAACAGCTCAAGTCCCAGACATCACAGCATCCTGCATAGACATTCATGGATGATGTCAGATCTATGACAATTTCATTTCAGAAAATCTAAAAGCTAACATAAATAAGACAATTGGTAGAGCAAAATATTACACAATGAAGCCAGAACATGATTTTTTTTTGTTAACTATTTTATCACATACTCTGTTCTTGCACGGAGCCTTCAAAGTTAAAGCAAAGGATAGATTTTAAAAATCTGCGATTCAGTCTGCTACCCTGTGTTTCTTCAGCTTGACAGAAATTAAATACCTGTCCAAAATCTTCAGGCCCTCCTATGAGGACCATTTTAGAATACCCCATTTTGCTAATTCCAAACCAAGAGTCCAGTTAAAAAGTGAAGCTCCTGCCAGACTCCTCCAGCATAGCTTCCATGTTCCTAAATTCTCCTCAGAAAAATCTGTGAGTACCTCACACTAGGAATCATCTGTTGGTTTTAGGCCCATGTTCAAGTAGCTCCCTATTTCCAAAAGGGCTGCATAACCCCAGTCTATAGTGATGGCCAATCATCCTGGAGTTCGTCAGCTTTTTAAAATTTTTTTTACTCCTCTAAGCAGAAGTGTCCATTTCTACTGGAAGCATCAAACTATTTTTATGCAAGACAGAGGGTACTGCAAAAGATTAAAAATCAGTATATCAGTGAACTCTTTTCTATCCAGAGCAGCCTACACAACCAGCTGTCACACAGAAGCCAAAGGAGGTCAGGTCCTGCAATGCACATAACCTTGAATGTGTCCTTAACAGTGTAGGATATGGGTAGCCAAGCATATGTTCATCAGTTTCTGAACCCAAAGGCACTCAAGTAAATACTAAGCTATTCAGAGTTTCCCAATTTTCACCACATTTAGAGAGACCACATTCCTATGTGCCACTCCTGGCCTCCAAACTCCTTAGAAGAATTACAGGACAACTCAAATCTTTTAATCTACCAGTTATACATATACAGTTGCACAATGAACCAACCATTTATCAGACTGAAAACAAACCCAACCAAAAAAGCTAGCAGCAGTTTCCAGTGAGCTGAAGTTACCAGTCTAGTTCCCTACATTGCTCTCAGTACCTCTCAGGCTTACAGAAGGAAAGTCACAGTGCAATAGCTAATAAAGGCAGAACTGTTTCTTTTAAAAAGAAGCCTCAGTTTAAAAATAAAACCCACTGAGCACTTCAGTTTTGAGAGCACCTCTAAAATATGGACATATATACAGGTAACACAAAGCATCACTGGTGCAAAACTAAAAAACTCACCTTACAGCCTTCATGTTTAGCATAAGAAGATATTTCATATTTCCCTTAGATGTGAAGTTTCAGACTTTAAACAGGTGAAAAAGTAAGTTCCAAAATTCAACATTTATATGGTTATTTAATCAATTATAAGGCAAGTTTGGTATTAAAAATACTACATTTTCAAGAAACTTTAAAACACCAAAGTATAAGCTATCCAGAACTCTACTTCAAAATTTTTGCCTAGAAACACAAAATATTTTGCACTGATTAGATCACCAGATTACGGAGTCGGTGTTTTAGCATCTTGTTCTAATGCAAGAGATGCTGAAAACCTCATTTACTTTACTAGAGAAGGTACAATCAATGCTGTATAACTTCTACAACAAATCAAAATGAAGACAGATGAAATGTTGCATACCCTCAGACATTCTAGAAAAAAAAAATAGATTTGGAACAAAAACATAGGGGAGAAATAGTAGAAGCAATTATTGTTCCAGCCTTGCTGGTCAGGATTTTAATTCATATTTAAAAAAACTAGAGGGGAAAGGTACAGTTGAATTTAAATGCTGAAGACCCAAGCTATGCAAACGTAAAGCAGTTCAGATGATTTGTCAAGAACTCTTATTCACCTCCAAAATACCTGTCTATGGCTACATGCACTTGACAGAGATGAAATTCTTACTTACCTCTTTAGCACAATCCTTGTGAGAGCAGCAACAGTGAGAATTAACAATTACAAATATGGGACAGAGCTCTCTTTTTGTAAAATCCATCAGGACAAAAAAAAAAGAGAGGCACACACACCAAAGAGTTAGCTAGGTGCTAGTTTCCAGTGGGAATCCACGAGGCTGTGGACTTAGCGCACAGCAGAAGGAAAACAGACATCAAGATTAGAAGGGAGCATTGTTTCCTGTTTGCCCCCTCTTGTTATTCTCCAAGTCCAGTACATGAGGGTGCACAGATTTGAGATCAATATCTGCTGTTGCTACTCTAATGCTGAACAGAAAGAATCAATACAACCAAGAGGTAAGGGTGTCCTTTCTGGCTGCCCAGCGGGCTGCAAGGAGGAGGAAGTGACAGTGGAGGGATCCTTTACTTCCTGCATGTCCCCACCCTCCCACTTGGCTGCTCTATCTTTTCCCCACCCATTTTTCCTGCAATAGGTTAAGGCTGCAGGTAGGACACCCAGTTTACTCCTGCTGCTGCAGAAGTACCACTTTAAACAGAGAAAACAGGTCAGTCAGTGTGTTGTTCAGATCAGAGGTTGCTCACACAGTTTTGTGCAGGGGAATGAAGGCAGCTGTTTTTCTTCTTTCCACGGAGCTACAGAAGTATGCATACACCCGACTACAATTCAATCTCAAGAAAACACTTACTAGCGTTAATATCTTTCACCTCTGTCCTTTCTGACAACGGCATTTTGCTACTAATGGCAACATCATCTGCTTAATTGGTGCTTAATGTAAGGGAATAGGGATTTGAAGGTGATTTTCAAACTGCTGGACAGTGTTAGTCATATTGTTGCTTGGTTTACACCTTTCATACCATGTGTGCACAAAAAATACAGAGTTCTACGTTCTAGTACCTCTTGCTAGATTTCAAACCTAACGCTGAAGTTTGACTTGTTTTTCTGATCTCTAGTTTCACACAACTACTGAAAACCTTGTTTATTAATAAAATGAGCCATTCACAGCTTCAGGGTTTTTTGAGGGAAAGGTTTGTAAGCACATAAGGAGCAATGCTAAGAAAGATGGCATGCATCATCTTAAAGTATGAAGCTAGCAAATGAATTGAGCAATAGTGATGATAAACTGTGATAAAATTCTGTTTAGAATTACCAAGATCACTTTTCACCCCAAAATACCACAATTATATCAGTGTTGTTACACTATACAACATCAGTGTGGCAAAAGAATTCCTCTCTGCCAGCTGCTGTGAAACCTTACAGGAATCAAGGGAAAAGGGACCATTAGAGATCCTTCTATGCTGACTGGCCTCATAATTGCTTAGCTAGACATTTTACAATCACCACCATCACCCAAAAAATCCCCACTATTGATTATCACCATTTACTGGCATAATGAATAAAGCATGTTGGAATTCTGCTTACCATTGCTCATAATTTTTTTTGCTGTTACAGTTGCACTCAAACAGACACTCGGCAGTCAAGATAAATCTACTTCACTGGAATAAAAATCTACCACTTTGCACATCTAATTAAGGCTACACTTTTCTGGGCTACACTGTATGACCTGCAAAGAACATTAAACATTTCAGCTTTTAACAAGCACAGAGTCTACCAGTGCAAACACAACTTTTGCTTGGCTCTTTTCAAAGGTGCTGTAAGAGTTTGAAAGGAATTCTACTGTAACTGATTAATCCTCTCAAACAAAATGTTCTAACATTGATTTTGTTAGCTTCCGGACTGCAAAGTCAAATCACACAAACAAAGTAATTAAAGAGTCTAAATTTTCATTTTGCTAAGTTGTTACCATTCTAGTTTCAGCCAGTCCCCAGCTGCCACAAACCATTAATTCCAGGAATTTAGAGAGAGCATATGATTCCAGTGGAAATGACCTTACCTCTTTCTCCCTATTCTCAAAGATGCCCTCAGGCAATGGTATATATAGCATTTAAATTAGTTTATCCCGTGATCTCCTCAGTTTCACTACCTGCTATTAGTTACTTATCCAGCACTCAAAACCTGTGTGTTTAACCATTTCACCACCTTTTCCATCCCACATCCTTCATCTTAACCTTGCTGCCTGTTCTAGGAACAATCTTTCAGATTTAGTTCTTTCATTATTTCACGCAGGATACATCTATAACTGATCCCAGTTCAATTGAATACGTACTATGAAAAGAAAAATTTCAATTTAAGATTTACTCAGTTCAAAAGATATGAATTGTCTACAGAAGAAGATTGTCTTGTTCTGGTTAAAAAGCAAGCTAGAATAGTTCAGACTGCATGGAAAAAAATTGAAATGCAACATATTTAACAGAAGTGAAGATCTAGCTTCACTGATTTCGGTATTTTCATAGCAATTAATTCTGGACAATTGATAATTCCACCAAGAATTAAATTGGTAAATCCTGCAGAATAAGCTCTGTATCAGATCAGTATCCTAACAGAGCAAACAGCATTACTGCAACACAAGCAGTGCAAGCAGATGAAAGCTTCCAGTGAGCCAGAGTGAGTTCACGAGGTTCTATTCAGACTGGGACAGGCCTAATTGTCTTCTCTCCTGATCAAAAACAATTGCACATTTTGAACCCAATACTTTTTGAACTTAACTCACCTATCATCATCCAGATCAAAATTCCTATCTCAGCTACTTGAGAGCTCTAGGTCACTGAAATAACCAATTGGTCTTCACCCTCTGTGATGCAGGTGTGTAGGTAATCTAAGTCCACCATTCTTAACTTTTTCCAAACCAACTGAATTCATGACTTGCGGCAGATAAGCCCATGTGCTCAGATTTCACAAATGCACTGTAAAAACAATAGTGGCTTTACAGAATTTACACAGGCCTGCTTGCTGCAACCTGACTGACCACAATTTAGCAACTCTTTTCCTCCTCAATTTACCACTGCTAGACCTCCTCTCAAAAAACTTTTGAGGCATTAATAAAAAACAAGAGGCCAAACAAAAAAGAACTCCCAGACATATACAATTAAAGTTGTTATTCACACAAGGTATATTTGTATTTTGAATGACACTCTCATACTAATTGCTTCTTCCTAAACTTAAAAGAAGCACCTGTTCATTGGCATGAGATAAGCTTTGGTGAAAAGAATAAAACAGACTCCTCATTTGATGAGCAATCACTGCTCACTATCACCTCCACATCTGTATCCAACTGATCTCCAAGCCCAGGACCACAGGATACTGACACTGCCTGCTTAACCAACTTCTTCACCAGTGTCTCTATACTGTATTTTTACCTATTAATGTCAGAGAATTTACAGTGTTAAAAGCCTTACAAGATCAGTACAGTACAGTACAGCTTTGTTCCCACACGTTAAGTTTGAACAGGAACTCGTCATAATACTCCCCAGAAATCACTGGCTGCAAACCCCTCCAGCCAGTACTCTCAAGTAAACCACCATAACAAAAGTCAAACCCCACTGTATTTGTAATAACACTGAAATGCTATGCACTGGTGCTGTACACCATGCCTTAAGAGTGACTCCATTGCCAAATTATCTAGCCCAGGACACAACACATTTTAAGCTTTTATTTTGGACATGAAAGTCCACTGGACTTCAGCACCTCCAGGTAAATAAAAGTATCAGCCTATTTCAGAAGTCCTGAGAAGCATGAGCTAAGCACATGGTTTTTGTTAAAAAAAAATAAATTAATCAATCACAACATCTACTGTAATCGCAGCAATTCTAAAGAATAGAACAAAATTATCAAGCTCTAGATTGGGAAACTGTTTAACTAAAGGCAGGGCACAGTTCCTTAGAGTACAGCTGGCCAACAGCTGGGATACTTGTGCTTGAAACAGTGAAAAGGGCCTTGTTTAAAAACACACTGTATGAGGACAGAAGTTCTTCTGAAACAACAGTAAAGTCTGATTGGACAAGTGGACCAGGTACTAACAGTTTTAATTCTTGCTCAAAAGCATAAAAATAAGATCAGTTCTATCTTTTGTACACCGCTCTTTAACCTCACCCTTACAAGCATGGATGCTGCCTTTACCATGTAAACATGAATCTGCAATGGTGAAATATCTTGAGACAGAGTTCAATGATGCTTTGCTTTATTGGGACTTCAGCTTGAAAACGGCTTTCAAAAAATACAGATATGCCTAGACATACATTTCAGTTTTATAAATTTAGAAATGCCACAGTCACACGATACTAAAAGTGCATATCTCCTATTTTCAGTATGGAAAACACATTTTGGAAAAACTTTAAAGAAGAGAGTGCAACTAAGTCTGCTCCCATTCTGGGAGAAAATCATCATCTAGCACTCAATTTTAAGTTCATATACAGTAACAGTAATTCAAAAGCCATACATTAGTTTGAAGTCCACTGGAACTGATTTTAAAAAGTGATGCATCATGGGCCACAAAACATATTTGGTATCAGAATTAGCCTTTAGAAAGAATATCTACTTAAAAGGCCTAGGATAATGTTGCAGCATACTGCAAATAGCAAACAATTCCAAAAATGCATCAAAAGTCACCATGCCTTTTATTTCTGAGCTCATTCTATTAGGAGTGAAGGACTACCATTTGTGTACCAAAATATCCAACAGTTTCAGAATGTTGTCCTGAAAAGTATCCCTGCTATGCAGGGAACTTTATGATGGTAGTAATGGGCGGTATGAAAAAAGTCTACCTTAAAACAGAGTCAGAAGCTCATAGTGCTACGAAGCTACTGACACTGGACAGAGAAGCAAAACCCTTTATCTTCAGCATAAACATTTTTGTCTGTTGTGCCTTTCTAGTTTTTTAAATAAACCATAGCTGCAAAATCATGCCCAGCTTTGATGCCAATCGCTCTCTAATATAGGAACAAACAGAAGCATTCAAACCAGCACACACAGCCCCATGTCACTGTCTGCACTAGAAGTAATTATAAAGGGTTTATGTAAAATTTTGGTGGAGTTCCAACCTATGAATCACACATCCTCAAAATAATTTATTATACTCAGCACTCCTCTGACTTTCCTCAACACTAAGACTTTCCTGCAGTTATTCCACTCCTACCCCTGTGCAACTACAGCAGTACAGTTGATAGCACCTGAAATAGTAGCCCATAGCATTCTTAATGTCAGTATTTTTGACTAGTGTCACTAAAGCGACAAATAACATTGTCCCATAGTAATGGTCCAGCAATAGATTCATCATAGAATTATAATGGTTTTCACCACACTATAGAGCAAGGCATTTTTAAAACCACTTACTACCCCCCCATGTTCCTAAGAGCCACCTTCTCATCTCTTGTTAAATTAATCTCAGTTCATGTCAGAACTAAATGGATGTCAGTACAGGACAGAATATTACATATTAATAGCACAGCTTTAAGAGGCCTCATCCTTAATAATCAACTTCTCAAATTTTTAAACATACATTGTTTAGCCCATATTCTATAAACTTATTTAGATTACATTGCAAAACTCTGCAATACAACCAACTTTCAGAAACTAAAAATCCACTAGACCTTGATTTTATGCAACTCAGCCAATGCTCACGGTCATTTTAAAATCGCATCCATTCAAAACTGCCCAGAGACACATGCTAAGCTCAGCAGTGAACATAACAAAGAAATAGCTCCTTTTACTTTAAACCAGTTTGTTTTACATCAAAGCATTTTTAGCTGAAATCTAGAACCTTTTGATGCTGAATAATGCAGATGCCTCTAAGATCAAGTCATAAAAGTGAGTTACATATGGAAAAGAATTCAGTTGAATAAGCCTTTTCCCTTCCAAATTCAGATGTCATCTGCCCTAGCTGTGCAACCCATACAGCATCACAGAATGGATCGGGTTGGAAGGGACCAAAATTGGGTCAGATCATCTGGTACAACCTCCCTGCTCAAGCAGGGTCATCCCAGAGCACACGGCACAAAATTGCACCCAGACTGTTGTGGAATATCTCCAGTGAGGGAGACTCCACAGCCTCTCTGGGCAATCTGATCCTGTGGCTGCTCGCCTGCACAGTAAAAGAGTTCTTCCTCATATTCAGGTGGAACTTCCTGTGCACCAGTTTCTCCCTGTTCTCTCTTGTCCTATTGCTTTGCATCACCAAGAAGAGCCTGGCTCTGTCCTCTTGACACTCTCTCTTCAGATACTTAATGATGAGGCTCCCTCTCAGTCTTCTCTGCTTGAGGCTGAACAGGCCCAGCTCCCTCAGCATTTCCTTGTAAGAGAGATGCTCCAGGCCCTTTGTCTCCTGACACACAAGAAATTATACCTCGGTCTTCTCACTGATCACTGCATTTTCTTACTTAAACCACAGTAATTTCTTAAAGAGGACCTCTAAAGTAACCCACAAAGCTGCCTAAGATATTAAAGTTTCAAAATCTTGAACTCTCATATTCCATTTTCAAAGCTATGTATTTCCAAATTAATGAGTTAATGACAATCTCCACATAGGAAGATTCTTCACTCCTAAAGCTGTTTCAGCAAAATGCTTGCACTTGAGTTGAACAGCTACAAGCAGCAAGTGGCAGAAGTTCAAGTATTCTTTAGTCTATTTAGTGTGATGCAAAGAGAATTGCATCTGATGTGCCCTTTTTTTCCTCTATTTGATATTTAAGTATCTGAGATTTCTTCTTTTAATCAATACAAGAGTTAGCCCTTTCATTCAATCTGTTTCCTGGATGGAGGTTTGTGGCCTTTCAGTACCTGTTTTAAAAAGACTACCTGCTCTGTTAGAGGGTTTCCTCCCCTACTTTTCCTTTTTTTTTCCTCCCCCAATACTTTATTCACTAGAAAGCTTGATGTGAAGGATGCCTCTGCATCTATCTAAACTAGATCAAGGTTATTCAAGGTAAGGAAACAGCTTTATTCATACCTAGAACAAGTTGCAAATTGCACTTGGGAAACAGAGGAGGTCATTTCATCGTTATTCATTGAGCACTGCAAGTAAAATTAACTGTATGTCTAAAGGTTTAGCATTTATATTTTCTGTCTATGACCCCTAAAGAAGAAAAAGAAAATAAGATCTGGAATACTTGGCCCATTGCATCTCTAGTGAAAATGAAGCAGTTGACTAGTCTAGACAGTTATGATACCTAACTTTCAAGACAATAAAGAAGAGATTATTTTTATTTCAATTGATCAAACTACAGTACTTTGTAATTGCCTGGCTTCCAACAAAGAGAATGACCTTCACTCTAACCAGGGAGTTCCAGTTCCCACCAGTTAGGGAAATTAAGGATTTTTAAACCAGTTAGACACTGCCTGGTCAGGTTACTCATTATGTACCTTGTTCCCTTAGGCTCTTCTTTAAGCTCCAGAGAACAGAAATGAAAAACGTTATGCCCACTCTGTGGAACATTGTAGTATAGAATCACTTTTTTTTTGTTTGTTTAAAGTCAAAATGCAAAATGCCTTTTTTCCCCCCTCCTTCTCATCTTAAGACAAGCTCAAGCAGCAGTCATTGGTTCAGAGAGAAGAGACTGGACTTTTAGTGAAAGGAAGGACAAGTACAAAAGTTTGCTTTGTCAAAATAAGCATGGAGAAAAATCGAGTATAGAGCACACATCCACCAGGAGAGCTTAAAAGGTAAGTTTATATAATGGGAGGGGGAGAAAGAGAAAGAGTTTTTTGCTCATACTCAGCTGATTAGTACATTTGAAACTGAGGATGGTCTTACTTTTTTGCAATGAACATGTTTGGATTTTTATGTTAGAGGTATATATCCATTAATTGTCTTTTTATTGGTACTGGGACTAGTCAAGCACCTAGAAAATTTAAGCCTTGGGACATCCAAGTATTAAAGACTGAGTAATCAGTACTTATAATACATGTCTATAAAAACAATTTCTGTGCTGAAAAAAGCAAGAATAAAGGAAATACAGTGTAAAAGCTAAAAGAGGTCCATAATACACCTGCGAGCGTTAACTGCAACATGAACAAGGAAAAAAACAAACTGGCTTTTGAGGCAACATCTTGGGCTTCAGTCTCACCAGAGGCTGAGACAAAGCAGCTGAAGCTATTGCAGCAGTTAGTTGTCTTCACTGCATTGCTTCTCAAACAGACTAAATTAAGAAATCATACTTAAGATGTCTGTTCTATTAATATCTGTTTCCATTTAAATGTACATGTAGCCCATTTTAAATATCTCCTGTGACAAATTTTTTAATTGAAATACGTATGGAACAGGTCAAAGAAAAAATACAAGTCTCCAGAAAGGAACAAAGTCAGATGGGGAAACCTTTCTGAATTTTACCAAGATCTTATACTCCTTTTTTGCAAGTAACTACATCGCAGAATTATGTATCTTTTTTGTGTTGGAACTGTCTATATCACTTTGGTATGGCGCAGAGTAGTGTAAAAAAAAAAAAAAAAAGAGGGCATCCATTCTCTAATCTGGTAGCATATCATACAGACAGGTATGCCTGCAAAAGAGAGCAGAGGAGCAAAAATAAATCACAGGAGCAGGCAAGTCTACCTTAAAAATAGAGCAGTTAATTCATTGCAGGCTTAGATTCTTTTTTTTCTGAGGCCAAGCAGGCAGCAATAACTGCCTGCTGGATGCATTTGGTCCCAGCTGAAAAGACATACTGCTTACACCACAGATTTCCCTACCCCCTAATAAGTTGCAATTTCTTTAAGCACTACCTACTAATTTATTTGGAACAATTCCCAAAGAAAAGCAGAGGATTGCTTCAAATGAAGAAAACAGGGAGGGAGGGTTTTGAGACAAAATTGCAACATTACGATTTAATTACAAAAAAAGAGTCTCTCATATATGCTTGAGAGACAAGACATGCAGATCTCTTCCCTTTCTGAAGAAACTGCTAATTACATGGTCTGGCCCAAGTATACTAAAGGATGCAAGTACAGGGGGTCAATATTGTGTGTCAAACTGCTGACCTTCCTTACCAGAACTGTAAAACAAGGTTCAGGAAAATACCTTGAGCCCTACAAATTCTGGACAGTTGGTTTGTTTTTAAGCCAGCTGTTTACCTAATTACTCTATAGAAAAGAAGAATTCTTCTAGATAAAGTGAGAGAATACCAATTTAATGGCACTTCTTTTTCTTGGGCCAGGGAAAATTCAGGAACTTTATCCTAGCACTGCTTTAAGGAAAAACAAACTTCCCAGTGAGACAACGTAGATAGTATAGAGAAGCATCTTGCAAACAGCAGACTCATGAAGCAGTACTATCATCCAAGATGTGAAGCAACAGTAGCTGCTAGGGCCAAAAAATGTCTTATCTCTGGAAAGAACGTCAGCCTTTAGATCTGAATTCTAGATCTTGGCTTATCAAACTGTATTATTTAAACAAAAAATGGCTTCCAACTACGAGGGAAGACCCTAAACAAAAGAGGTAGAGCACAGCCCAGTACTCTGAGAAATCATGGCAAACACCCCAACCTAATGCTTCAGTATCTGGGCATCAGCTAGAGGAATCTTCATTGCAAAAGGTGTAAGGTTAAAATGCAATACAGCTGAAGGCCACTCTAAAAAAAAGACCAATGCACAGCCAAAATCTGAGAAAAGAATATGAGCTGGTATTAGCAAGTTCAGTTCTGAGAGGACATCCTGGGCATTAAGACACCTTTTACAAGATTCTGTCCTAAGCAATTGCAAGGATTTAAGCTAATGGAGCAACTTTGCTTTTTACTAAGTCTAATAGTTACTACACAAAGAAGATGAGAAAAAGCAATTAATTTAGATACATATCACCTGCAGCAAGTGGATAGACATTTTAATCTTATTGCCTTTGGGGTTTCAGTTTTTCAGCTCCCATATGGCATGATCTTTAATGACTTTCAACAGCAGACCGTTCTTACTGTCCTTCCCTCTGATCTGTGTAAACATCTAGATTTTAAAATAATCCTTACAATTTAAGGCACAGCAGGACTATAGCTGCTGCCTTAAAACATCCCTAAACATGCCTAGGAAAGTAGCAAATAAATTGGTTGAAATGGAAACGCTAAATATCTTCCACAAACCACATTCACCTTCCAGGATACATTAGAAGGAAGTGCGTTGGTTAGCAGTGCAGGATTCCCCTACACAGGAAGGTGTTTTCTGGTTCTACTCTGTTATTGTTAGTTCACACACTGTCCTTTCAAGTACTGAATTTTTCGACTGGTTCACTCTTCACTCACAACTGCAGATAAGGTGAAAACTTCTGAAGTCTCCTTCGAAGAGAATATAAGATTTTCTTTCATTAACAGGCAGCAAAGGACAAGAGCAGAATCCTACATGGCTCTTTTTCACACAGTTCACAGAGCAGTAAAATGAATGCCAGAGCACTTTATTTCACATTCATAACAGGTTCTGCCTTCCATGTTACATAACACTGAATTCTCAGTTATTGGTTAAGGCAAGTTTGTGTTTTATTTCCAGATAATACTGTCTTGCCTTCATTGAAAGCCCTCCTTGAAAGTTACTCAAGTTTTGTTTGTGGCTGGTTTTGTTTTAAACGAACTGTTTAAAACTTGTTTTAAACTTTGCAACTACAATGAAATAAACAAACCCTAATATATCAAAGCACCAAGCTGTTCATTCCCTGCCTAGAAGCAGATAAATGCACATTTCATTTTCTCTGCCTTCCTGTCCTTTCCTCCTTCTGAAAGAAAAGATTTGCTTGATTTCATATCAAATTATATCTTGTGAGCTCTGAAGAAGTAAATGAAACTGTAGGAAGAAAGTCAACGCTTAAATATGACCTCTGAACCATCAGGAGCAGAGTAGAATGGAGGGTGGTGCTGGACAGACCAAAAAATTACCGGTGTTTCTCATCCACTTAGAATTTCAACAGTCAACAACAGGGAAAAAGGAGCACCAAGCACAATAAGCAATTGGTAACTTGAACCCTGGTAAGTCTCTAGATAACTTTTTCCGCTGGTCTTTACAGTACTTAGCAGCTGTAAAGTTTTGTAGGGGGCTTGTAACAGAAAGACAGGTCTGAGACCTGGGGATTTCCGAGCCTGAGACTGTCTCAACAGCTTATTCTCCTATTACTTTTTAAGGAATGGGCAGGACAGTTACATCCGGCATCCATTCCGAGAAAAAGTGCCCATCCAAATTATACTGATTTGCCTCTGGCCAAGACACATCCATAAGCATAGTAAAAGGCAGCCCTAAGGTGGTTTTGGTAAGATAGTCTAGTTTTCTTTTACTGATCCAAACAGCTTCCAGATCAGATTATGCTGTAAACTGAGTAAAAGTTAGACTTCAGCCTAGTTCTTCATCTCCATTACAGATAAATACACCAACATAAAAAAAAAAAGCAAAAACAAACAAAAATCCCAACAAAAACAACCCCCTGTATGTGTGTATATGTGTACATAAAAATTTACTCTAGCATCTGCTCAAAAAAACCAAAATGACTGTTCATGCCTTCTTTCTTCCTCCCTCTGTATCCCTCCAATATTTCCCTTCAAACAAAGGGTAGTCTTATTTTACCAAGCCTTCCCTCAGAATTCATTACTTCTGACATGAAAATCCATCCTTCCACAACTGTAAGTCAGAAATTATATCTGCCTTTTATAGTGTGAGACATCAGGAATAAAAAAGAACTTTTTTTTTTCTAAAGCTAAGTAAGTTCATTTTTAAATCCGTAACTTCAAGTTATTACGTACGAAAAAAACCTAATGGGAATTCGTTTGTCTATACATCAGAGAAAGAGGTAAGTCTTTTCTTCCTTCCTTCACATATGTGCACAAGTATTCTGAGACATCCAGTGTAAATTTCTACTCCCTCAAGAAGCCACCTCACTGTTCTTTCTGAATGCTTAGATCAGAAGGTTGAACATATTTGTTTTACTGCACTGGTGTAGAATTCACAACACTGCCTTAGAGATCACAAAATAAATCTAGGCACAACCAACTACACATTTCTATCACTACAGTTCTACTTCCCATGTTTAAGGTCCATAGGCTCCCCATAGTTTAGTCAGATAGGCTAACTCAAATTCCCTGCTTGCCCTCTCAGTCTTACTTGGTTTCACCTACAATGCCTCCAGCACCACCACTACACTTGCCAGCATTTGACAGCGTGGAATATCTTCTGAAATTAACCTAGTTTTTCCACTGCATCATTATAAGAAAAGCTCCCCCAACTACACACAGTAGCTGAGGACCACTCAGAATTTAAACTACAAAAATCACTCTAGATAACAATTGTGGTCTGCCCCAGCAGGCAGCTAAGCCAAAGTGCTCTGAATCCTTAATGCAGCTTTCTTTACTACAGAGAGAACAGTTACCAACTCATCTTCAAGACTAAAATAGTTCCACCATCTCCCTGATGGCTCAGAAAATAATCTGCTATTATTCTAATATGTTTGTTGTTTGGTTTGGGTTGTAGGGTTAAAAATAAAAGAAAAAGGAAACCTCAAAGTAATACCTACTTACGTAGTGAACAAAGTGTATAAACACATGTAAAATTTTGCTTCCATTCACATATTTTATGGGCTTCTGACAGAAGTTTGGCAAGTTCAACCACACTGTAACTTCCCACCCACCCAAAAAAACCCTCTTGTCAGCTTTTTTTCCCCACACACTTGTGCAATCCCAGTGGTACCCAGCTGTACTCCTTTGCTGCTAATAGTAGTAGCTTTAGAGTCGGTAGTGAGGAGGGACTTACACTGGTCACTCGACGGTAGATCTGCGCAGCATTTTGGCACTCAGAATAAGGATACTCAGACGTGGCCATCTCTAGCATACACATCCCAAAAGCATATACATCAACGGACTCATCATATTTCTCCTCATACATCTCGGGGGCCATGAACTCTGGGGTACCTTAAATTAAAAGAACGATTCAGACTCAATGTCTCAAAGCGAGCAGAGGCTGCTGGCGTTACTCACCGCAGGGGGAAGCGGATGGGCAGACCTGTGAGACAAGAGAAAGTGGAGGCAAAAAGAAGAGGGAGGAAACCCTTAGTGACTCTGTTGCATCAATACACTTTGAATCTTCCATTGCAAGGCCTTTATGGAATTAAGAATGGCACAAAAGGACTGATGCAATTCCTGGCTTAAGTATGTTAGTTGATACGAATATCAAAACAGACTGGATCAGCCTGAAATCAAATGGGAGGGAAAGGAATAAGAAGACGGAAAACTGTAGACTAGCCATAGGCTGCAAACCAAATACTAAGGAGAGTTAAGACACTTACCTTTTCTCCCTGTAAGAAAGGAGGCACGTGAAACCTCGTTTCAAAAATTACCTGACTACCCTCTGCTGCAAAAGAAGTAGTACTGGTAAGAGCCCACAGCTAGTCTCTGACCTGGTGCTCTCCATCTACTTTTTCAAGTAGAATGGTTCAGGTAAGGCCTTGCAATGAAAAACTCTGTTCTTACAAACATAAATCTCCATGAAAAGAGGATAAAAGGTAATTTTCTGCAAAAGCCACTCACCAGAGCCCTTTTCTTCATATACTTACCTTCCCACCTGCAGTATATTTATAGGCCTACTGCAGATACAGGCATTAGTGAGGGACATCCTACAGTCAAAAATACTCAGAAATACAGAGAGATTGAGTTACAGGCATAGAGTGTGAGATTCAACAAGTCCCATTTAAACAGAATGCAGAAAATTATTGCCCAGTGAAACCTCTGTAAACAAAGAGGCTGCGTTGTATGATCAGGTTTACTTGAAGCCAGAGATGCAAGTTTGCCTTTTGTAAACTTAAGCACAGAATTATTTCCCGCAGACACCAGATTCAAGACAGTTTACAGATCATACAACAGCCACATGGCTTGTTTTCACCACACTTAACCAAAAAAAAAGAGAATACTATTGCAGCCATTTATCCAAAGGCTACCCATTAATAGACAAATAGATGGTAATTTTCCAGTGATAAATTTAAGAATATGACGAGAATGCTTAAGAATTTTTTTTCTATACTTTTCTTTCCAATTAATACTTCAACCTGGTTAACAAACAGGAAATATTTCAGCAACAGTTTGGAAGACAATTTACAGACATACATCATTGATCCCATCTAGGAATCTGGCATAGGACTGTTGAGCAGTATTTTAGCAAGCTCTAAACACAGACTGAGAAAAACTTCATTCCCTGCAGTCTATTCACCCAACTATAAAAACAAAGCTGATAAAACCAATTCTTTTAGAATTCACAAGAAAGACTGCACTAGTTCCACCAAACCAATTTCTGAAAAAGGTTATTAATGGATACACAAGAACAGAGCCAGTGTAAGTCCATACTTCCCCAATATCCTCCTAACTCACAAAAATCCACATTCTATAGACTCAGAGTAAGGCATCATACCACAGTTTGACTGTGATATTATATAAATATCTATATGTAATACTGACTCTTTTATATATCCTAGTTTCTGATTAACCACAATCTGCAAGAGATTTAATATGAACCCCTGGTGACAATCAAAAAAAAGTTTGGCTGTATGAATTAATGCTACACTGAATATTGAAATGTTGTTTGGTCACCAAAAAGCATTTGTACGCTTCTTGAAGCATCATTATATCAAAGCTGAGATTTATATGTAATCAAGAGTGGTTTTATCAACAATGTTGCACTAAACAGTTGGGTGGGACAAGGACTCTATATTCAAATATACTTAATGTTAATACACAAATAACAAAAGCACAACAGGAACGTCAATATGTAATCCTATCAAAGAATACAGAATGACCTCAGCAACCAAGAAACAAAGCCCACACATTTTTAGGCTTTGACTATGTACCTTTGAAACCATATTTTTAAGGAAAGTTCTTAAAAGGCTCAGCAGCCTCCAATACAGGAGATGCTTACCTATCACACTTTTGGCAAAAGAAGCTCGTTTCAGGGTTGCCAGACCAAGGTCTCCAATCTTGACTGATCCCGTGGGGCCAGTAATGAAAATGTTGTCACATTTTAAGTCTCTATGAATAATGGGAGGAGTGCGTGTGTGTAGAAATTGTAAGCCTTTCAGTATCTGACGGCACCAGCTTCGTAGCACTTTAATTTTCATCACTTTAAATCTTTTCAAATACCTAATGAAAAAAGTAACAGTAGGTTAAACAGGTTCTGCTAACAAGCAGTGGATTAAACCACGCCTTTTGCTGTTTGGAAGCAAAGAAACAGTAATTGAAGACATGCACAAATTTAAAGTTCACCTTCTAATTTAAAAATCTACTTGGGGCATTTCAAGACTTCAGAGAAGCTAAAGATGATTTCCCCTTTTAAAACCCATCCCCTTTTCTTCTAGCCAGAGGACTATAATGATACAAGAGAAATGTGAAAAGCTTGATACATAACTAATAATTCATCTGCATACAAGATCATCCTACAGTAATTAGCGGACTTCCTAAGTTTCAAGGCACTGCTTCCATGACAGAGAATTCAAGGTTCATGAATTACAATTCCTCATCTATTTAACTGCTTCAACAGTTACTACCTTTACCTTGATTAATTATAATTGGGTGGGGAAGTGGGTCCCTAAATGTAAAAAGCTAGTAGCAATCCAGTACAGAGTTGTGGCAACCTGCAAGAGCTCTGAAGTCATTATTCTTTCATCCTCAACAGTAGCCCAAGCACTCTGGTCAAGGTTTGCAGACTGCACGTTAAATCTGCTTCAAATTTACTCTTGGAATTGTCCTGCAAATTGGCAATTCTTAGAGTTCTCTTCCCAGGTGCAGGACAGGATTTGAGCACCTGAATCTGACTGGCGCGACTCATTACTCCAGAAGTACAGACTGGTATGGACGGGGAGAGCAAACTTTAAAAAGGCTCTGCCAAATAATTGAGGTGGAAGAATTCATAGTCAGTATCCTTTTGCAAGTAGAATGTGACCCAACCTTAACTGTGCTACCTTTGCCATTCCTTGAAATCTCATGTCAGAAGATTCAAACTTCATACCAAAAATATTTTCCAATGCTTGTGACCTAAGACTCAACTTCTGTTCTATTTCTTAACTTCAATAGATTAGAGATGCCACAAGGTAAATAACCTATGAAAGTAGCCAAGTGCTTTCCAGCAGTGTTTTTGCATTACCTCTTTGGGTAACACAATTTGAAGAGAAGAGTGGTTTTCTTCCTTTTGAAAAAAGTATGGGCTGAAACGCATTTAAGAGAAAGGAAGTAGCATGCTCTGTACAGCAAGGACTTTATTCTTATTCAGCCTATGTTACTCAGTCAAAGTCTCAGATAAAGACCAGTTTCACACTACTGCAAGACTGGTAGTAAATTCTGTGACCAACATGGAGTCTAGCAACTATAGTCTTCAACCAAAAGGAAGTCATGTTCAATCATTGTGTGGCAGTGTTCAGTATGTTTCAGTACACCCACTTAATCAGGAGGTAAGTCTGGATGAAATCACTTGAACCATCACTAACAAAAATGTAGGGTATTAAGCCATTGTACTTTAGTTTCTGCAGTTCAAAAGAAGACCTGGAAAATCAAGTTGCTAGCAATAATCCCACTGGGAAAATAGATTTAAAAAAACCAACTGGGACACAGTTCCAGAGGAAATCAAGTCTCAGAATGTAAAGACAGACAGGGAAAAAGCCAAGCTGAGGAAGGAGACAAACTGAAGGAGGTTCTGAATTACTTCAGCTACCACTTGAATTCTTGCTATCAACACAAGTCTCATTCATCTCTCTTGAGCCTGTTCCAAAGATCACGTGGCAGGGGCATTTCAGTTCAGCATCTGGAATCCCTAATTACATTCTTGGTTTCAAATATGCTTGCCTACACTGCCAGCTTCTCACTGTTAAAGGACCTGGGTCTAGCCATCACCCAGAACCTTGCAGTGCTACTGTCATTTTTCCATAACACTGTCCTGAACTAAGTCCTGTGCCACTTAAGGCAGAAATCATTTAAAATGGAAGCACATATAAATGCATAAAAATACACAGACAACCCTACTAGTCAGTACGCTTTCAATTTTCCTAGTATCATTGGATAACTTGGTGAGATCTCAGGAGGTTTCTAGTCTGTTTTTGTAATTCCAATTACCTACAGTATCTCAGCTCAAGGAGCTCTAAAAATCCCTATTAAATTGGCAGAGGTAGATAGGAAGGTACACATCCTGCCACAGAGCTGACATGTTCATTTAAAGTGGATCAAAAACACAGGCTTTTATCTAGGCCTTAGACAAAACTAGTAGATAAGACCTAAGTCAGATTAAACACTGTTGTCTTCATTAATAGTCTAATTAAATTTTAGAATAGACAGCTTCATTTTTCCCAATATTTTAATTCCATGGTAACTTACCACACCAGAAAGCAGACTTACTCTTTACAAAAATTCAATTGTAAAACTCTTCCATTCATATACAGAAGTTTGGGGACTTTTCCTCATGGAAAATTAGAAAACTGCCCAAACAGTATTTGAAAAGAAGTCCACAAAAATGTAACATAATTGCTGAGTGTTTATATCTAAATGTATACAAATACAAAAAACCATTACACAAAATTTACTTTAAGATATCACCAACACTGTTCTTCTGTTCTCTTTTCACATCAAGTGACAATATGTCCCAAGTCTTAAAATGAGGAAGGTAACAGTTATAGTAAATGCAGGTAATGTAAACATACAGAAAAAAAAAGATAGGGAAATAATACTCAGCCAACTACCACAAGCAAACACAACTGTGCAGTGTAAGTCTAGGAATATGACACAAGCACATGAAATACTGAATGACGCTAAATA
The DNA here is from genome assembly GCA_013399895.1 of Serilophus lunatus. Taxonomy (NCBI): domain Eukaryota; kingdom Metazoa; phylum Chordata; class Aves; order Passeriformes; family Eurylaimidae; genus Serilophus; species Serilophus lunatus. The sequence continues at coordinate 1,229,398 of VXBA01004870.1, read as the reverse complement.
CGGCACATCAGAAATTTCCCATACATATATAGTTTACCTGTCAAGTCTCAAGTGAAGTGAAGTGGGCAAGAACAAACTGGATCATAACACAAGCTACACAAGCTACACAAGAGTGGGGGAAAAAAAAACTCACAGAACTCAACAGCCTGAAAAGATCTTCAATTAAAGAACCTTGTTACTTCTTCCCAAATAAAAAGACTTTCATACTTCAAAGCACAAAATAATCCTATACACAGCAAATCTGAGGTGTTTCTTCCTACCAACACCCTAGTCTATAATTGTCTATTATTACCTCATCTTGCTTATGCTACCACATAAGAAATTAAGATCTGTGAGAGGCATAAAGGGGTAAGAAAGGGAGAAAAAATTAAATATAATACTACACATTTAGCACAAAATCAGATATCTTATTCAAAGACATCTTTACAGAGCTGCAAAATCTTTTACTTTATTACTGCTCTGAAAACAGCACATGAAGCAACACATCTATTATTTTATCTGAAATACCTTAACCTCCAGAATGAACACACGGCTAAAGAATGTTGTGGTATCCTTAGTGCTCCAGTCTCTTGAAATAGTACAAACACTTCCCTGTAATTGCAGCCCAGACTCTCAAATAGCCATTTTTTTCTTCTTTAAGAATGTCCACTTGTGGCTATCAATAAGCATCGTAAAAACAAGACATTCACAGGCTATTTTAACCAAATAGATGGCAAATTGTTTCCAGGTCCCACAGCCTGCTTACACATTTAGGATTTGAATACCTCTCCAAGACTTAAATGGGCAATGACTGAAGAAAGCAGCCCATAACCCCTTTACTCCAGAAGCTGGCAGTTCCAGTTCCAACAGAGGAATGGTGCCCCCGCAGGCCACACACACCACTAGAGGCCCTCGCAGCAGCTGCATTTCCTACACTCTGCTTTTAACCCTGCCTTAAAAACACAGAGGTTCGCTCGGATGCCTCACAGATAGGAGCTGCAAGCACTCGGATTTTTGTTAGGTAGTACTTCATTAAGTTTCAGCTCAACAAATAGGTAAATAGGTGGCGATTGTTTTCCCCTTTTTATATGTTATTTGTATTGTGGTAACACTGAAATCGTCCCTAAAGAGGTGAATTAATTCATGCTTTGAACTTTCCATGTAGCATGAGCTGGTTTATAAAGCAGCTGGAGAGAAAAAGAAATCCAGACAAGTGAAAATAGATTGTCTTCCTGAGGTCTTAAACCCCAGAAGTTTTCTACATCTGCTTACTAGGACATTGCATGGAAGAGTCTGACAAGCTTGCTAACTTAATATATGTCCTACCATACCTTGCAGTTGCTAACAACATTCCTCTTCAACAAGAACGTTCCTACAGGGCATTAGCCCTCACCAAAGGGTTCTGTTTTTACATATTCTGAAATATCATCTATTTCCAGGGCTCTGATTCTGTGCTAATGAAACTTCAATACTTTGACATGTCTCTATTTACTTACGTTTTCAATGTTCCAGATGTCATGAGTTCTGTCACAAGAACAATGCACTTTTTTCCTTTGACTGTAGACTCCCAGGAATCATAGAACCTGACAATATTGGGATGCTGAAGCCCTTTCAGCATCCCAGCTTCTTCTTTAAATCTTTGTCGTTCTGACTTGGACAGCTTCCGATCCTAATGAAAAAGAAAAGGTACATCAGAAAGTCTTGCTTTATTTTCTTTTTCAGAGAAGTACCAACTTGAAAAACAGTTGAGAACACACAAGAATCAGCTGTCTTAAATGCCATTTTGTTTGCAATTACCTTTAAGTATGTTATTTTGAACACTATCTTTTATAGCTCTTCTATGATCTATTGTTCCATTGCTCTCAGAGTTCAGAATTGCAAGTCTGTAAATTAACTCCTCTTCCTGTTTCCCTCCTTCCTCACTCTTAATGAATTTACTCATTGCCTGACTTGAGGTGGAAAGGGGATGTAATGTTTTGAACACTTCAGTGTTTAAGGACAAAATCAAAAAACATTTAAAGAATCTCTCTCTCATGTTGCACACAGGAATAATCTTTCATCCTTCATGTGTGCACAATATCAAGACCACTGGTAACAGATGGCCTTAGCCCTCGGTACAGGGGGTAGAGCATCAAACCTCTCTAACGTACAGTATGTACTTGTAACTGTAGAAAACCAAGTGAAGGAGTTGTATTTTCTTTGATTAAAAGCAGAACCTCATGATTGAGCAAGTTTCTTTCCTTTAATCTCACATCAAAAACATAACTCCCTCTAGAGGCAGAAAGCAATCTTTTGGCCAGAAGACAGATCATGCAAAAGCATTCCTGGACAGTACTGTTGTATTACCTACCAACAACTGGCCATCAGATGCCCCTGAGACTCCAAGCAGCTATAACCAGAATAAGCTGCATATCCCAAGGAGAAGACAGTCTCCTTGTGACACCCAGTGTTCTCAGGCTAAGTTGGATCCATATGCAGTTTGCATTAAAAAAATAGTTGAAGATACACTTAAAGCCAAGAATTTTAGAATCATTGTTTCTAACATTTAACAAACAGTGACTTATTTCTCAAATTTGAGTAATATCTTTAAGTCACTTGATTTCACATTTTCTTTTCAATTAAAAGGAGGCAGCAAAACCATGCAGGGTTTACCAATACTCCCTTTGTCCTCCAGGCAGTAATTCCTCTTCCTTTGTTTACAGTTAATGTGTTTTCTCAATACAATTCAGCCATGCTAATATCTAAACCATCCTATATTCACTTAGATCACTAACTTTTTCTGAGAGGTTCACAGAGTATCTTCAGGCATAGACAAACTACATTTCCAGATGAAGCTCCAACTTTCAGAAGTGTACAATTCCCCCAGAGGAAAGTTTGAAAACAGGTTTGAAATTACCTCAGAAATCAGTTTCTAATCACTCAATTTTACAACTTAGGAAGATTATAAATCCTTCAATCTTGCAAATTTAGTTTAGAGACATCAAAAACATTCAATTCTGCAATTACTTCCCTCTGCAAAAGTCAGCACTACTCCCTCTTGTCATTCCTTCATAAATATACTTGCAAAACTTTCAACGTAACATGTTTGCAGAAATGCTCTGCCACTGAGTATTCATGTCTGCCTGGGTGTTAGGGAGGTTTTAATATTCAATTATACTTCCATTTGAGCTGTCTTACCTGTCTAATAGCTGTCCTTAAACAAGACTGCACAAATTCTGTTCAAAACCACTTAATCCTAACTGCTTCAAACTGCTGTGCAAGAGAAAAGCAATGAGTTGCAAAAGGTACAGCAGACCATAAGCATGTGCTTCTAAGAAACAATGCTTTGAACAACAAAATCACAAAAACATCTTTCCTACAGTAAAATAAAGCAGTATTCTCAGCCTCGCACTTGACCTGAATAATCCACATGCAGCTACTGTACAGTGGTAAATCCAGCTGTTAAGTATGGTCATTATACAGAAAAGACTGCATTAATTGCTTTTATATCCCTTTTAAACGGTCAGTCTGAACACTTACATTCTTGTCCAAAATCTAGATTTCAAATACCTATCTGGATTAAATTTCCTTTATTTTGTGGGCACTAACAAGTTATCTACCACAAACACTACTAACTAGTTTTAGACGACACTGAACGTCAAGCGTATTTCATCTCATTCTCATCTTAATTTATGTAACCTAATCTCCCTTAAGGGCTTCATTCCGTTTTCCTACCACTGTACTACTGGCCTGAAATAGAAACTAACAAGTGCTAATCGACTTTATCAATGAACAGACTCTTAACGGGTACCCACATTTTGACTCATTTTTCTCTCTGGTCACACCCATAATGGCATCGTGTTCCTGCAAACACAGCTGTGACATTTAACACGGACATTCAACACTCCAGTTCCAGCATTAAAAAAACCCACCAAGACAGCGACAATGTACCAAGTGATGCAACCCTGCTTTGAAAGTCACAGTGCTCCAGTGATCTGGGACAGGTTTGGACAAAACACAGGACTTCCACCTAGGAGCATAAGTGTGTTTCTGGAACCAAGGAAACCCCACACCCTTCAGTGCATACTGCAGCAGCAAAAGGGAACATTTAACAGAGCCCTAAGAAAGAGACAGAAAGTCTCAGAAAGGACTTGTTTCCTAAGACCAGCAATGCATAATACTATCTTTTACTACCCTCACTTCCTTGGACACACAACCCATACCCTCATCCATAACAGGTTTTTATATCCTTTCCCCAAAGGAATGCTAATGCTCAGTTATAGGAAAGTGTGAATATATTTTAAAAGAACCCACAACCCTCGCATTCAGGAAAAGACTCACATACAGATTTTGTTCATATAACCATAAACACAATGACTGGGTATAGTTCTAATGCAACTTGCAAACAGTTGGCCTGCAGGCTAACATACAGTTTAAGGCCTACTAGTACCCTTTCAAAACCTGAGTATTCCATTCATCAGAACTTTAAAAAAATACTAAAGAACAAGAACTCCCAGGCTGCATAGGGATGGACCCATAATACTTCGTTTTGGCACCCTTTGAGCTGTTAGTATGGGTGTGACAACTTTATGCTCTTTCTAGTACAAAAATGTAACTTAAGCAGCTGCAGCTATTAAAACATTGAGACAAGAAAGAAAAGAGAGCACCCTCTGTATTTTGGGAAGCTGAGATACGATGCTACCAGCAATGTTAAATATGAACGCTTTGGGAAAAGCTGGGGAATGAGAATGTCTTGGTATTGCATGGGGATCCACAGCATAGATCAGCAGAGAGAAAGGAGCCATCATCCCTTAAAGAGAACTCAAAAGAGTGTTCTTCGAGAATTTGGGACTGGAAGAGCTTTCCCAATCCTCAGTTTAAAGAAATTCAACAGCCCAGATGTGTCTTCCCAACAAGAGGGCTACTTGGGGCAAAACTCAGATTCTACTGTGGCCTCTGAGCAGGAGTCTGCAGAAATGCGAGACTCTCAGCATTACCTCCACCTCTAAATATGGAATAAAGTTTGTGACATATCATTCAAAATATCAGATGATTACAAAGGTGAATCAGATATATATACTTATCTCCTGCAGCCTTTTTCCTATAACTTACAGTCCAAATAGGTACATAGATGGACCATTTCATTATTTCATGCTATTTTCATCTGAAAGCAAAATCGGAATGGTAATTTGTAAAACCTCCAATTTCACAGAGTACAAGATTAGTTGAAAAACTTTAAGAATAAAATAAAAATCAAACAAAACATTAAATCAAACAGTCAGAACCTAAACAAAATAGAAGGACACATAAGATGCTCTTTCATAAGCCTGGGAAACTTGAACAATTTTACAAAGAAACCAACACTTTAGGAACAGTTAGTAGTGTCTGGCATGATAGCCTATCCTTTAAAGACCAAATTGTTTTGGAATTCCCACTAATAGAATATAAAAATGGACACAGTCTCTTCCCTCAGTCTTTTTTTATCATAATGAAGCAACCTTAGGACTTAACCTTGTCTGCCTAAGTCTAGAAGGTAGCAAGTCACATTCTTGTAGCTCAGTTAGCACATGATGAGAAGATATAGCCCACATATTTTTAAAAATATACAAAGCTGTCAAACTGTAGGAGAGCTTACTTCCTAAAATGGATTTAACTATCTCATAAAATGGACAGCATTGTTCTTCCTAAACTGAGAGCTTCCCTGGAGGACTTCAGTGTCACATCCCAATCACTGGGCTGCCCTTCCAACAAACTGAAACAGATGTATCAAGCCCACTCCATTCATTTCATTCATTCCTTTCCACCTACATTAAATTGTTTTGACAAGCCAGGACAAAAAGCAAGGCTTCCCAGCACGTGACCCGTGGTTCTGCAGTGCCAGGGGCCTGAAAGGAGACAGGCAGCAAATGAAACAATTGTTCAGCTCAGAACAATTCAATAAGCTTTTCTTGGCTGTTTCCATTTATCCATGCATTTCCCATCCAATTTCTTTCATCAGGAAAGAACTGTCAGACATGTTTACATTTTTCAATGTAAACAAGAATCCTGGTCATTCATGATAAACCAGGTATAGGCTCTCTTTTACTAATGTAATTAATGTACAGGAGCATGAATTACATGCAGAATTCTTACTACTCTCTTTCTATCCTTGTACCTATGTGCCTTATATAAATGCAAGGCAAACCAATGCAAAACCAAACCAACCCCTCCAACCCCTAAGATTAGCTGTTATACCAAGCCACAACAAAATAAGGCTCATCATCAAAAAAATGCCTGCATTCCCATGGAGATTTGTTTCAGACAAGGCTTAATATCTATTCAGCACCCTTAACAAGGAAAGAAAATACTTTTAGCACCTAAATTAATCTTCAATTTCAACTGCATTACTCACATAGCTGTTGAGTCTATTGAGTAATTTCTCATACATTTTCCTAACTCTCCTCAGTTGTTCCAAGTTCTGTTCTGTTAACATTGTGACAAGAAATCACACAGCCACAAGTGGTTGCAGAGCTCAGCTCAGACTGGGCAGCAAGAGAGCCTCCACAGCAAGGTATCATACTCTGCTCAGATCACCTGAGCCCACCCTTCATTCAGCACAAGCTCAACCAAGCGTCCCACCTCCACTGTGCATTATTACTGACTGACACCAAATGATCTGAGCCAAAGTCCAGGACAATTCATCTGGCATTAAATGGACACAGTTATGCAGAAGTAACGCACTTCACTTCACCCTCCAACTCTTGCTACGGGATCCCAAGGAAGAGAAATACTCTACATGGCAGGAACTACATCTGCAAACTCCTGCTGTACATCCTCAAAGATGATCGTCAGTTCCTTATCAAGTACAACAAACATACCCAAAGTGCCAGGGAACCTTCATGTACAACAGAACAAACCACACTCAGAAGACTTCCCATGATCTACAAATAAGCAGAGTCTAAGGTGACAGAGGTCAACTTGAAACTAGATTTTTAGAAAAAAGAATGCAAAAACAACTCAGTGGGCAAGTTGCTACACAACTTAGAGCTGTTCCCTCTTCCATAATATTAGGCAGATAACTAGTAGAGGAAACAGAATACCACTGGATACTCGACATACAGACAGGCTTTACCAGTTTTCTGCATATAATACCACTATACTGAGAAATAATGCATAGCTATATTGCAGAGACAATTAACAGGTTGTTTTGGGTTTTTTTAACTACACTACAGCAACACTGTTGTAGCTTTTATCCAAAGAGATGCACTAGAAAAATTAGTAGCAATGAACTGTCTTCAAACAGTGTGACCTGAAAATGCATGGCCATGAGAGACTTCAAAGTGCTGCTGAATTATAAATAGTCTGAATCACAACCAAAGTAAATTATCTATCTGGGCTGAGGTTACACCAAGCAGCATCTTATCAAGTGTTCCAAATGCCTGAAAATTTGAGTGAAGCTCCAGCTCCCAGCCTATTATTCAGAGGAAGAAGTAGTATACAAAACAGACAAATGTTCTTCTGTGTGCATTTCTGCAGCATATGAGAAAGGCTCTGCAAGCCTTTTAGGCAAGGTTAATGAGGGGTCATCAGAGGAGAAGCTAGCAAGACTGTGCTCTGATATTCAGCACTGTTAATGGAATTGAGGCTTTGTGGGCAGCAGTGTTCTCATCCTGAAAAAATTTAGCAGTTAAGAGGAAAAATGAGCACAGTAACCATCGAGCTACATTAACAGAATATCAACAAAGAGTCCACTGAGCTTAAGCATCATCCAGCATTACACAGTTGGTGCCTAGAAATGGAAGTCTCAGTGCACAAGAACTTTCTACTTTTCTGTGTCAACACATAAACCACTTAATGCTTTCCAGCATTAAATACTAGGCAGAGAGAAAAAAGGGAGAAGGAAGAGACTGTTCAAAATGCATCCCTGTACAGTAACAGACACCAAAATTGACCAAAGATCTCCAGAGATCCACAGTATACTTTCTACAAACCACCAAACACGAAAGAACTCAACAGAGCTGAACAGCTACTATTCCAAAAGTATGTGTCCAGGCTAAAAAAACCCCAGGTCCCTTGGCCATTCCTCATAAGAATTGTGCTCCAGAGCCATCACCAGCTTTGCTGCTCTTTGTTTGACACGCTCCAGAACCTTAATGTTGTTCTTGTAGTGAGAGGCCCAGAACTTTTTGGTCACTTTTCTTAATTTGAAGATGGAAGACAAGGTTTCTGACAGGTGGCAGAAGGCAACACAACACCAAGTTAACACTTACTTAGTCAAAGTGCAATTTCACATTGCTACTTGGCAAAACTCTGTAAGAAGTATCAATTTTGTATAAGCTACAGGGTCTTCATGGAGTATACAAACAACCTTAAGATAATACTGAAGTATAAAATACATATCTAACACAATGGAGAAGAGTAAGCTTAAAGCATACTTTAAGGTTCTTGATTAAGGGCAAGTATTTGGTGAATGTTTCCTCTTACACAAGACATTAAAAATGCTTCAAGTTTTAGGAAAGTGTACAAGTAGTCAACTTAAGTGAAACACTGAGGGATTATCCCCATCACTTGTCAGTTTCCTGGTGGAAAGCACCTACCTTCAAAATTTTTCACTATTGGTTATGTGGAAAGCACAGGAAAATACTTCATTGATTTGATAATTCTCTTCTATGTTTTCTGGCATTTCAATACACAAGAATAGCAGCACAGCATTAGATTCATTAGAAGATGCAGTTAATTTGTCAAAATCTCAAAAAATGAAAGTGCTTCTGTCCACCCTTACAATTGTTACAGACAAGTGATACAGCAATTGTACACAAGTTTACTGCTGCTGCTCAAACATTAAAAATAAAGAAACAAATTACACAGATCTTGACAGAAAAATGATGGTGGGAGGAAGGAAAGTAGGGAAATGAAATGCTAAGTGATCAAACAGAAGGGGAACCGACAGAAGTGTTCATTAGTCACCATTCAGCCTAAGTCAATTGGACATATCTGAAAGAACTGCTACTTGAGGAAGCTTCAGGAAACAAGAAACACAAGTTTGTCTTAGCAATGAAGGGGAAATATCTGCAATTACAACCAATGTATGTGATAAAAAGATCTCAGCACTGCTCCCCATTTTATCATGCAATTGTTTCAGTTTTGATGAAGCTGTGACTCATCACCACAGAGGAAGGGGGCAGAACACCACCAAGAATTCCATTCCTCTGATGTGGCCACTTTCCTGCTTCTACACACACAGCAGCACCTGTGCCAACAGCAGTAGTAGCAACATCTAAGACACCTGGTGGCAGCAACGTCTTAGACTTTAACCTATGCTTGAAGAGACATTATTGTCTGTGAGAGTCTCTTGATAACAGAAAAGGTACCAGACTGAGGTCTGTGCTTGCTTGCATCAAGTTCTGGCATCATTAAACATAACTGACCTGTAACTAGTCACAATTATACTAGGTCTTTAGCTAGAAAATAGGAAGTTGGCAAAATCCTTATGTTTCCAACAGGCTTCCAAATAATTCAGCCAGTGTAGAATTTTAAGTTATCCCTAAAATTTTAAGAAGTACTAATGTGATGTACCTGGCAAAATCAGCAAAATGGTACCATCTATGAATCTCTACTGGATTGCCAGCTTGCTTTCCAGAGCTGTGTTATGTGAACATACACATTAATTAATATATGTCTGTACTACTACTCTCCCCACTCTCCCAATCAGCACCCAACTTCATAGGCAAAGCAAGTAGGCTGAAGCTAAAACCTGAACAAAATGCTACTTCTGGGGAAAACAATGACTAAGATTAATCATAACTTGCCTAATCTCACAATTCCCCCCTTTAGGAAACCTGCACTCTTCAGAATAGAGACATGAAAATTTACTCTGAAGCTGCAATGGAGTTAAGAAATATACTCACACTTCAAATTAACTACATGTGTTCCTTTCCTCTCTACAAAACCAGTAAGCGAAAAACAGCAGATATGAAACCTAAAGCTTAGATGTGACCTCCTCTGGAATCTTACAGGTCCTCAGGAATCTGGACTAAGAATGGCAAGCAACTGTTTAGGCTTCATTCATTTCTATTCTAGGGTTCTTCTAGACAGCATTTGTGTTCCCTTACATAGAAGTCCAGGAAAAAACACACTAAAAGTTTTATTCCATTTATGAATCCCTGAGGTGCTGAACATAAGGGACAGTAATCAAAATGTTGGGCTATACAAAAATAATCAGTATTAGAAAAGAGATATCTTTTTTATTTTAATTTTAAAATTGTTATTTGATCCATAAAAGACAAATGGGTAACTTTGCTTTCTGACAGCAGTTCTCAATACGGTTTACATTTATTACATACAGCTTATTAGAGAATTGAAGTGTTAGCTGGACTGAATTCTTGATGAGCTATTAACTAACTGGACCATCTTGTCACTTGGCTCAGATGCCTCATTAAAAGTTTTGAAGCTCATGTCAGTTCTTATTTTTCACTGGATTGATTGTTTTGTCAGCGAGAGGGAAGGTACGTCCAACCATCCCAGTTCAATTTTACTATGAAAATCCAGTTCTCCATTCAAGGGTGACAATACTTCAGGAAAAAAGCCTTCTCCACAATCCATCCTGTTTACCTTACAGATTTACTAACTCATTGCATTAAAAGTGCAATTGTAGCTCTTTTTGTTTCACACATTCCTGTGTGCCTGTAAGAATCCTTTTATGAGTAGGTGCATGTCGAGAACATTAGGCCCTTAAGTGATTCTGATAAAGGCAGATCAATTTAGAGAATCAAAAACATACTACAGTTCTTCATCCCACGTGCTTCACAAAGCAAATGGGAAGAGTTAGCTACATCCACTTTTCAGTATGCTGAAAAGTTGCATCAATATGCTGGTTGGAGACACTGTAGAAGTGGTAAAATGACTCCAAAGACTTACAAATACCAATCAAAGTAGGGGTACAAAAAGACTAGCTATGTTCCTGTGCCTCTGACTAGCTCTCTTGCAAAAATCTAACACCTGCCTCTAGGCTTTATACTGAAAGTCCCTCACGGGTGCCTCCCGTGCTCACTCCAGTTGTAAAGTCAACTCACATCAGCCTACAGTACACGTAGGCTTCAGCCTGATTACACTATATGAGTTACTCTTCCCACTTCTGCTTCTTTCTCTGCAAACACATCCAAAAAAGTACTTTATTTAATTCACAAAATTCTGAACTACTGTCAGTTATGACAGGATGACATAAGAAGTGTAGGCCAAGTGCAGGCAGCCAACAGAAAATCCTTACAATTATCACTGGAAAACACATCCCAGACACCTTTCATTCAGAAGCAGATCTCTCATCCAGGGATCCTTCAGGGATTCATCAAAAAAACCCTCAAATAATTTCCAGGTGTTCTGCATGTTCTTTCAAAATAGAAGAAATCAAAAAGAGATCTCCTGTAAGGAAAGACTAAAGAGATCCAGACACAAGTTTTATGGGATGGCCAAGGTTTGTGTTCTAGATGAGGACTCAGAGTTGAGTCAGGAGAAAGAAAACATTCAAATATTTAACAGTAGGCAAGTGGCAGGATGAACATGTAAGAAAACCTGTGTGATGAATCATATACGGCATTCATAACCTTAATTGGCTTTGCAGTTCAATCCTGAATAATTTTAAAAGGAGATAAATACAAGAGAAAACAAAATGTAATTGAAACAGATGGAGAGACCAGTTAGCTCCTATTACCTAAACAACACAATACAATACATAAAAACGGCAAGTGTTTTGCAGTACAGTAACCAAAATAATAACATGCATACATTGGACAGAGAATGACTATCTTTACAGAGATGGAAAGGGAAAAAAAAATGAACACAAACCCTTAAGTACTGGATTTACCTGCAAGAAAAGGCTTTGACAACTATAATTCAGTGTTGTAAAACAGACGAGAGGAAAGATTATCAACAGAGCAATCTCTAAAGAGACACAAAGTAGACTAGGGGAAAGCACTAGAGAAAATTTAAGATGAACATTTAAAATTTTTTTTTCCTTGGAATTTGGGGAATATATAGGCAGTACTTCCATTGGTAAGGCTATTCTGTATTAACCCAAGGGTCTTTTTCTCCAAGAAACACTACTGAGAATACCCTGCATTGCCAGAACTCAGATACTCAGCACAACCTATCCATGAATCAGCTATTCAAACTGCTACAGCTTAACCAAAAAGTCTGTTTCTCGTTACACTGTGCTTTAGTCACATGCTGTCCATTCTTGGTCTGGTGTCTGATGTCAATCATTTGACCGGGAACACTGAAGGAATTTCTCAAAGAGAAACTATGTCATGGTACAAGGGGTCTGCCCTGAGCGGGTCATCACAACCTGTAAGCAGGCATCCTTGGTTTCCATTTACCTCCTACTCTGTCCTACTGAATAACTCTACATGCAGTTCAAAATTCATTCCAGTTACAAACTAAAGAGCATTATCAAAAAAAAAAAATTAAAAAAATACTCAAATACCACTTCCATACAGTGAAATGCCAGATGTTCTGTACCAAAACTATGAATTATTGATCATATTTAACACTGAAGAAGTTCCTTAGCCAAAAAAAGCATCTGAAAACTTTTTTAGCATCATGGCTCTGTTCGAAACACACTCTTAATGTGTTCAGCAAATATGTATACACAGAAAACTATGGAATTTAAATCAAAGCAGTTTGTTAGAAAAGCTGCACAAGCATTTTGCTACTGCATCCCTTGCTTCACTGGCAACTACTATATTTCTGAGGGGATAAGAGTGGGTAAGAGATTTGAGACATTCCATATTTCTGTTTAAATTAAAATTCTTTGCCCTACCACTTAACCCCAAACATCCTAGTAAAACAATTCTGATGAAGCTAAAGACAGGATCATAAAGATAACAGACACTCAGATCTGGTTTTAATCTGAAATCCACCAAATACTTCTTTAAAAGTACATGGACGTACTCTTGCTATAAAGAGTCAGTAAGGAATTATCTTCCCTCACTTGAGATAACCGAGGCTACACAGGGTCCCTCTTTCACAGGCAGAAGAGACAGTGCACAGACAAATCCCTGGACAGATGTCTAACAGAGCAGCCAAATTCATTTTCAGAATAAGAGCCTTCTGTCTAACTACCTGGCAACAGGATGTGAGTAGAGGGTAACCCCACATAAGCAGCAGCTTGGAAGCACATGACAGTTAGCTCCTTTGAGGTTCTGTTACCACTCCAACATTTTCTTCAATTAACCCAGAAACAACCTTGGTGCCAAGATAAATTTCCCAATCAAAATTCTATTGCTTGAATGCTTAGTGTCTAAACAGATATTGATAAGAACCTCCCCAATTCTTTCTGAAGAGTTTCACATAGCTTTGCAATTTTTCCTCCTTAAGACCCTACCACCACAACATAAAATATTTTTTTCACAGAATGGTTATAGGATCCAAACAGACATCAAGTATTTCAAAGGACAACTGTGTGAAATGATCTCCTGATAGCCCAATTCTAAGACCTCTTTTAGTAGGGGATCAAAACATAGAAAGAAGTGTCACGGTTTTAAAATTCTCAAAACATGAGAAAAATTTTCTTGTTATAACCACGAGTCTTGTGCACATTTTTTAGTTTGGGCCACAAAACTGAATTATTTCAAAGGAGACAGAGAGGGAACATGAGGACTTGAAAAATTCCTTGTTCTCTAATTGTTTACTAAAAATGAGGGTCAAGTGTAAGCAACCAGTTGCTGCAGCACCTCAGAAATGTTGGAATGAAGCTTCAGTACCAGCAATGACAGCACAGTACAGAGTAGTAAGTGTTAAAACTCAAAACTGATAATTAACTGCACCAGCATCAATACTTGACAGCCTACACTTGTGAAAGACCAACGGATCATCCAATGAGCAGAAGCTGAACAAATGAATCACTCTCAGGGTTGCAGTCCTATCTTCAAAGCTCTTAGGAAGCTGAAAAATTTATGACCAGGCATCTTCAGAACGAGTTGCAACATATCTGTCCATCAGAAACAGACATTCCTCCTTGTGATTTCACTTTGCAAGAAATAAAATCCAGACTGCACTGCAAACCAAGAACTGTAGTTCCTCCCCACCCCCCTTGCTCTTGCCCTTAGCTCTGGCTACAGAGGCTCAGAGGTTTTTGATGCCATTTTAATCTCTTTTATGCTTCCAACACTTTGGATCTCACAAATCTTTCTTGTCCTTTGCTATTTCAAAGTATGTTTTCTCAGACAAACCTGGGTTCATACTTAGCCGCCTTCTGCTGAAGGTCCCCACAACCACTTGGTTTGGCTGTCCATCTGCAGAGCAAATTAATGCTCAATACAAACCAAACTGAGATAGCCTGAGCACTTTCAACATACTAAATTGCTGACTCAGTCCAAATGGCTCCATTTCAATATTAGTCATGCATATAAGGCTGTGAGGTGGAAACTGAAATTTGTGCCACTATGAACTCTTCTTATCTCAGCTGACTTCAGTGTGCTTGTGTCTAAATAAGGACTTCACCCAAGATCCTACTGGCAGTGATCAGCTTTGCAGAGGATGCTTTTCTCAAAAGTTCATGTTTGTTTCAAAGAGGGGTGATGGAATGGGGCAGGATCACAAAAACATGAGAAATATGAGGACTGTGGAAGGGATTATAGTTCCCTACCAGAATTATAGCCAGAACTGCATTTTTAAAAATGGAGACAACGGTTTGCAGGCAATCCAAGGAATAACTGCCTTTTCCTATTACAAGCTCCTGCCAATCCTTCCTCCCAAAGCACTTTCAAGTTTCCACTTCCCAGGAAAGGCAAACAACATTAGACATAGCACAGACCTGGCTCTGAGCTAATTAAAAAGGAATTCCCATACAATGTTTGAGACACTAAACACTAAAACAAAACTAAAAGCAGTCAAGTACTACTCTGATTATAGCTATGTTTAGATTGTTTATAGATTTTTTGCAGTTGTTTCATTTATATAAGTCTCTTTGGAGTTCTATTTTTCCCCTCCTTCTGTACAATCATGACTGCTATCCATAAAAGACTCCACGCAGCAAACATTTCCCTCACTCAGCTACCTGTATAACAACAGTGATTACTGGTAGACCTATTTCACTTAAACCCTGAACATCAAATGCTCTGCTTGATGTGAAAAATCCAAAAGAACAAACTGTAAATATACAAGCTTCTGCATCTTAAAAAAAGGATAAAGACAACTGCCAAATCTAGCAAAAATAAAAGTTACATATTCCATTCTATCTATATAATTTTCACCTCAGGGCTCACAGGAAAGCAGACAGATTTTGACTTGGGCATTTGCTTTTAAAATAACAAAGAAATCACCTTTCACGATCTGAAGTTAGCTACAGCTAAAGCCATTTGAACAGTGTATTTTCATAGATGCTCCCATCAGATTAATTACAATGTATTGGTACCAAAGCTAGTTCTCCATTTCTCAAATCTGATGTTAACAGCTGCAAACTCTGCTGCTTGTGCAAACGCAGAGGCTGCTGTCCCAAGAAACATTTTCTAGTTGAAAACTCCAATTCCTAATTCTCCAAAGAAACTTACATCCTGACAAAGCAAGCAGTTTCTGATGATATTAAAATTTATTTAGTTGCAACACAAACAAGTGAACTGAAGTACAGCTTTCCCACCTTGAGGGTTTGAGACTCACACACACTGTACAGAAAGTAATTACACATTTGTAAAACAATGACAACACACACTGTAAGTTGAACAAATTGTTTCATATGGCATCATATGGATGCTCACATGGACTATTCACAGGCTACAACACAGATCAAGTTTTCAGAGTTCAAAAACAGATGGTTTCCAAGTAAGTCTAATCTAGAAAATGTCACTTAAAGTTTTATTACCTGAAAACCCTTTACTTGGAAATACTTCCTCAGCATAAGGACTACACACTTGTCAACACCACTTTTATGTCCCTGCTCCACAGCTCTGAATTCCAAAAGCTTAAGGTGCCAATACATGCAATAAAGCAAGTGTTTTTCTCTGAAGCATCTGTAATACCTTGGCTGAAACTTCTTCAACAGCTAAGCTCAAGACAGACACTTGGCTGGAAAACTTGCAGCTCACATGGTTAAGATAGACACCAGTTGAGCAACTGAAAACAGGATCTTATGAAAGGAATCCAACTTAAGTGGTGCTGCCTCATGTATTGGTCCCATGTGTACTGATAAAGAATTTATCAGTAGGTGACCACTGTTGTGATCTATGTAAGTGCCAAGCATTACCAACATATTTCTTACAAAGCTTGTAAAATCACACACTACTAAAGAGCCAAACGCCAGGACCTATGCTACAGAACTGACCTCTCAATCTGCCTCACTCGCTGTGAAGTCCAAAAAGCACAGCAATTGAGCTCAGGATACAAATTCCTGACACTGGCTGAGTAAACTGTGCTCACACTGTCAGGAGAAAACACCTGACTGATGTCCATGTTCAGTGTCCGCATCACCCACACCCACACTGCACACAACAGGCACAACTGGTCTTTCAGTTCTGGGCTCTCCGACCCTTCGTTACACTGCACTTCAGGATGAAACCAAAAAGTTTCACAGCATTAGACAAAACTCATTCCCAGGGTATTTCCAGTGACTGACGAGGTACAGCTCATCTGGAAAGAGACACATGTTGTTCCTTAGACTATGGGCGATAGTTCTAGGAAAGGAATCCAACCCACAATCAACATCCAAGACAAATATGTTAATTTTCATACTATCAGAAGTAAAAATAGGTATCAACTAGCACATTATCACAACCGATTGGTGGTTATAAAAATTTAGTTATGTGGAGATTATCAATAATTTCAACCAACATTTTAGGCATTGTCACCAAGTCTCAGACTGAACACCCAAATACTAAATTGTCATGGTGGGATTTTTGACAGCAGCATCTAGAGGGGCTGCAAAAGTAAGCAAGATGTTTCCTCATATCACTTCACCCAAGGGAGTCCCCAAAGCACCTTTTCTTTTGTGACTTCATCTCACTGCTACTATAATGCCTGGATTTATAGTTACTTGACATGAGATCCTACTCCTCCAATGCTTTTAGAACAGTTACTCAAGAGCTGACAGCAAATATCGTGTCATTTTGCACATCCTTTTCAGAACAGAAAACCACTGATGCACCAAGGTTGAATTTTCTGAAGTAAAACACTCCAAACACAACATGTAAAGCTCTGTCCTTTGAATTACTATTTAGTAACTCCAGAAGGTGTTTGCTATCCAAAGCTCCACAGCTGCAATATACAAATTGGATCTATAAGTGATCCAGAGGGGTAAGTTTACTTAGAAGAACACAAGAGGAAACAGGGAGGTAGGAGGCTGGACAATACACACCATCTCCTTGACCCTCAGAAGCAAAGAAAACTCCACCTGACATCTTCAGCCTAGAAGGCATAATAAGGTAATATCATTCCACATCAGTAACAACTATGGAAAGTAGCCGCAGTGCCTCTCAAGTCTGTAGGGAAGCTGCCTTCTGTCCTTACATTTACTGCATGCTTTTTTCAAGAAAATTGGCGTATTTGTCATAGAATAATCAGCTGAGTCTCTATAGTTCACTTATACAGTATCATTAGTGCTAGTCAGCCATGGAATTAGAAACCAAGTTACAAGATATGAAACCAAGACTCCTCATCCAAACTTTTTCCCATAGAAGATAACAGAGGAATCATGTAGGAACACAGAAGAAAACAAAAATAATGACAAGGATTTAAATAGGAAGATAAAAATAAATTAACATCACCACCACCCCTCCTCAAAACAACCAACCACCACTGAAGTGCTATTAATTGGAGTCTCCAAGTTATACCATCACCAGTCATGACAGTATTAGATACTCTGGGTGAATGTGGCATGTGGCTGGATATGAACAGCCTTTATGCTTCCACCATTCAAAAAGAACTAAAAATGAAACAGCGCTATGGCCACAGATGCTTACAAAAAAGTGAAACTAAACTGATAAAAAGGAAAATTAATTCAGCTTGATTTCCCCAGTAAGACAGCCAACCTCTCTTATCTTCAATGAGTGCGTCCCTCTGTGCCAAAGTGCACAGCACCACGACCCTTGAACCCTTCACTTGACCGAAGTCATCACTCAAGGCTCAAGATATTCTGCTACTCTGCTACCCCAGTATGTCTAACAGACTGTTCAAACCCACAAAATACAGCTAAGCCAACTGCTGTACTTCCTGTTCCAGAGAGCACACATTGATGACTCCTAGACCCTCAAGTAAACCTCACATTAAACCAGAAAACAACCATTCAGATGAGGTTCCAGATGAAAGAATTCCCAGGGCATTGTCAAAGCAAGACATCACACGCCAATATATGGCTGAAAAAGCACCAACATTTTCAGAACATGACCCATCCCAAACAAGCTGTTTTACAGAATGCCACAGAACAGAGAAAGCTGAGGTCTATCCTGATTCTGAAGCAAAGTTGCAAACTTTTTAAAAAGTATACCTATCCATAAGCGCCACCAATATGTCAAAGAAAAGCATGTTCTCAGTTTCTGGCATCTACACCAAGCACATAGATTCAAACACAAGAGAAGTTTCCACTAAAGGACAAATATAACTCAAAGGCCACAAAATTCTCATCAAAAGACTCCAGGACAGCTTCTGCCTCCCTAACTCCCACTAGAGTCCCCAAACCTGTAGAGCTGCAACCACCTTTCACACTGGATGCATGGGCTTCTACTGCACTAATCTATTGCATTAGTGATTTCTGCTAGTCAGAAAAAAACATTTCTGAAACACAATGTACCTTGGAACAAAACCTGAGATCTATGCAGACAAAGCAACTCAACCTTTTTGGGTTTTTTGGTGGATTGTTTCAAGGTGTAGTCTCTGCAGGGCTTAATAACAAGCCACCAGTGTGGTCAATCACATTTATTGCCCAGTTGTATAAAAGTATTAACCACAGACATTAAAAGCATCTTTGAACAAGAAATCTTCTCAGAGCAACAGGCATTGAGAAAACAAATAGCTTGACTAAATCACAGCAAATTTCTCCATTTCAGTTTGCAGTTACTGCAAATTTTTATTTCTAGTTCAGTTTCAGACCTATACACCACAGTCTTCCTTACTCAAGGCCTACAATCTTGGTTTGCATTAGTTTTCTGCAGAGAAGCTATTTTAAGGTAATGACCATGCCCATTCTCCCACTTAAGTGTTTTTCAGTCATGGACTTAGCACTCAACGTTTTTTTTTATGGCACTTTGTTTCCCATTATGCTCAACAGCCCATGCAACACATTGCATTTTGCAACCCAACAGCCAATGGCCACGGGCAGCCTTTCCCACTCCCCCTGCCCTTCTCAGTATTATTGGAATAAATAGCCTTATTCACACATGGATGGCAGAAAAAACCCACTGCAACCTGTAAAATCAAGTTAACCCCCATTATTATCAGAATTAAGTAAATTTACTACAACTCTTATTGCACTTGATTCATTATTCACTAGAATCACATAGGCATCTCAACTTTTTTGGTAGAAATCTATATTGAATATCATCTGGTCAAAGGACAAGAGGGCAATAGTCTGGATAAACGTTCTTACCTAATAAACTACAAAATTATAAGGAGACCATTAGAGCTCAGAGCAATGTTTTAGGAACGGTATCAGTAAAATATAGGATCAGTGGATGAAACATTATCATCAACATAAGAGGACTTCTGCAACACTCTAGAAAAAGAAATATAACTTCACCTGAAAAAGGAATTTGCATTTAAATGGTTCAGTTTCATTTTTTCTTCTTTAAGTGAGTCTTAGACTATAACAGTTTCATAGCACAGCTTTATTTCAAGTTAAGAGTAATACCCAGGGCCCTCTAAACTAACAATTTGGTCACCAACTTGTGATCCCGGTGACTCCTGATAAACTCACAGCTGTCAGACTGAGTATTTATACATGAAGCAACTGACATATTTCCATCTGGTCTTCATGACAAGAGGATGACTACACAGAACGGCAAATCACTACTACTTCCAAACAAAATTCAGGGAAGAGGAAAGGGAAACTGCTGAGCTGGACTGCCCTTGACCCATGACAAACAGACCACTCAGCTGTCACTTATGTTTTGGTCATTTGAGTAGCTGCAGAAAGTATATCTGAAATGAGACACCCTATTCAGCTGAAGCTCAATCTAGTCCACGGATTTTTTTCCCTTCCTGGAAAGAAATTTGGCTTGAGAAGGGGGAAGGGAGAAGGCAAGAGTATAAGGCAAATTCCCAAGAGAACAGTAAGCACATTTCCATGGATAAGATTGATTTAGCAGCTGGAAAATCTAAGTTGGGAAGAGGCAGCACCAGGAGTCAAAATTTAGATGCAGGTCTTAAACATGCTCATTATTCTTCCACAAGGGGTAGCTCAGTACAGTAAAAATCTGCTTCATTCCAGAATGCAAGAGGGGCAGGGGGAGGAAATAAAAAAAAATCCTTGTTTTGCCAGATGGCTCATACAGGGGCCACAGAAGGAGGAATCAGGAAGACCGAAGTTAGAAAATAAAGCAAAAAAACGACATTGGCAATGACTGATACACTGTTTTGTTGAGAGGGAGGAATAAGAATACTTCCTGAACAGGTAAAAAGCAAGAACAATTACCATTCCCACACAGGAACAAGAGAAACAAAAGATACCATTTCCCTGAATATTATTGCCAGAGAAGATAAGGACAGAAGTCAAAGGGAAAGTGGAAAATAGTTTTCTACATCAACCAACTCATTCTTTCCATTCTAAATTCCAATCCAGTTTCCTCATATTTCATACTCCTCTTTAGTGACAAATTATACTTAAAATATCACTTTGCTCACAGCTTGCTGCTTTTTAACTGCAGTCATCCACACCAACTGAGTTAACACACTTATCAGTTGCATCATTACCTGGTATTTATCAGTTATTATTTAAATAAAGTAGTTGCATTCCTTCAGATCTTACAAGTTTACCCCAACCATGTGGTTTGTTTCAAGAAGCTATCAAGACCAGAAGTTGAACAACATACACTTTTGGACGTGCTATAACAGTACAATCACACATCATAAGCATATTTCAGAAATTCAGTATTATCTTATAACCTGCCACATTAGAAGCCACAACTGTTTTCTGACAGAGGTCAAACCACTGCAGAGCTGCAGCGAAGCAAACCTTCAGTTAAACATTTCAAAACACCAACCAGCAATTTGCAGTAATAGTAAAGAACAGAGGCTACCACAAGAAGAATTTTGGAAATTATTTTGCTGATGTTGGAAGTACAGCCAGCTGCCTTAGCACAGCTGATCCTGGCTTATTTCCTTTGGTTAGCCTGACCTAATCTAAAAGCTACTTAAGCTTTCTTCATAAAATTGAATCATTTCTATGCTTCACCACTGTGCACTAGTCTTAGTTTTCCTATATGAAGAAAGGATTTCCCAAGTTCTTGCAGATTCTTCTGAATCACTTTATCAGCCATTCCCAATTAAAAACCATATCACTCATATGGTTTAGAATCTAAGGATGCTTTCTCCCAGAAGCCAAGGAATAATGGGATTTTACAGTATGGGTTTATCAAGCAGAAACCACTTATAGCTTGGGTACATTGAGGGTTTATACAGAGATTTTTGGAAGTCTTGCTGCTCCAAGTATACAGTTTCTCACTCCTGTTCAGCTCCTCACTTCAGACCTACAGTCAACAATGTATCTTAGAAAACTGATCCAGATCACCTGGAACAGTTACCATGAACTAGGCCACAGATGCTGATTTGGGACAGATGTCCCTCCAGTTCCAAACAAACAAACAAACAAACAAAAAACAAACAAACCACAAAACATTCAAACACCTAAATTATAGTCACAAAGTTTTATAAAGACAAAATGTCCAGGTGCAAAATCTATTATAAAATACTAAAGAGCCCACAACAATTAGTAAGAAAATGCTCATCCATATTGGCTCCTGCCCTTCTGCAGCTCAATGTCTGAACATATGCATAAAATGGCTTTATACATGGAAGTTACACAAGCATTTAAACTATAACTCTATAAAAAAAAGAATGGAAACTGAGGTATGTCAACAGCAGGTAGCTTCTTCAGTATTATTACTGATCTAAGAATAGAAAGGGAAGCATTTCAGCAAAAAGCAGTGAAGAAATCTGCATATTTAATACAAATATTATATTAATATTTTCATGAATTAGCCATCATAGCAATCAAATCATTGTTTTAAACTAGTCTGGTCCTAAAACTTTAAATGTACACGTACCAAGAAACAAGATTTTTGCTATTCCTCATTGAACTCTTAAAGTTCCTTACAAGAAACCACTGAAGTCAACAATAGTAACAGATATGAGAGCCTCCAACATCAATAAATCAAACTTCAATTCCGCTCAGTTTTCTGGGATTCGTCCAAATTTGAGAAGTAAGATTTCATACTAGGTGGGAAGAAAAACATTTTTACTGCATAGACAAGATGACTGGCTCATTTTCTTATTTGAAATAAGTGTAACCACATGCATTTAGTCATGTTCAGCTGCACCAAACTGCTGGAAGGAAACTTGAGACGGCTTATGACACATCTTCAGGTACAGAACATGCCCAATACATTCACGTACCACATTTGTGTCTTCAGCAGCAACCTGGAGGCTCTCCACCTCTCTCTCTGTTCCCCAGGGTAAATATTGAATGGGATCAGCAGAAGAAATCATACCATCACCTTAACTGGCTCGCAGTTGCCATCATGAGGCAAAAAAATTTTGAACTCAAGTACCCTATGCAATTCACCACCACCCCCCTCAGGCACAGACAACCTAAAATGCATTTCTGCTTTTGAGTCTGCAGAAAGCAGCTCAAGCTGCACATAAAGGAAGTAGAGAAAGCCACAGTTAAAAAAAAAAAAGAGACTCTATAACCAAAATTCAAGTCTTATTTTTGTATCAGACATTTCTGCAGTTTCTCCATTTTTGGCACACTCTTCCTGGCAATCCTAACAGTTGACTAAGGCCCAAATGATGATAAATGCAAATAAGAAACATGCCCTCAAAGAGCATTTTACATACTGTCAATCTCTACTTGTCTACATCCAGAGAGGACAGTATCAAAAAAAAAAAAAAAAAAACAACAATCACTTTTCAGACAGTATTTCTTACTGCAGGATACTTATCTGAGCAGACTGTTTCAAAAACTCCTCAAGTTCTCACTTAACACATTTTTTCTTTAAGGAGGACTCATAGACTGAGTCCAAATTAGCTACAGCAGAACAGAGCACATCAACTTAGCATCTTGCAATTTTATATAGATAGACAACCTACATTTCCCAAATGAAAGCATACCATAGGGATCTGAATAAAAAACAAAACAACTCAAAAATAGTGCTATGTTAGAAAATAATTGTAAGAATAAAAGTCTCATTTAAAAGAAGCAGATTTGAAAACAGACATGGTAACATTTTGCAGTATTTAAATAAAACCTGCTAACAGTTCAGAAATTGACATTAATAGATGCATATTACATGACTGTACACAGATTTGCAGATCTTTAAGATAATCAGCCCGGATCGCTGGAGCTTTTAATAGCAATATTTGTGGGTTATTGTTTGTCTATCAGTAGTCAATCCCAGGACAGAAGCAGTCAAAAGCCAATTCTGACTGGGGTTACAAACTTGCCAGAAACAATCAGCAACAAAGAGACAAGTCAAGCAACAAGATTATCCTAAAAGAGGAAAATGCCCAAGGAAAACTGGGTAACTCCAGCAGCTGGATAGTTTTAAACTATCACGAGACTCCATTACCTGGCCCAAACCAGATAAAACACACAACTGTTGGTACGTTGTACTCCCTTTCATTTAGCTTAGCACAGTTGTTTGAGACTTGCCCCAATTACATACAAAGAAATCAGTATCCCTGTTAAACTTCTTCCAAATGGTGGCAATAAACTCATTATTACATCATTGGGTTTTTTCATTTCTAATTTTCTGCTTTCTGTTGCTGGTCCCAAATCTGCTACCAGAACCCACTATCTTCAACTACTGATGCAATGAAATTAGAAATGGCTGAAACATCCAGATGAAAAGAATGATCCAGAACAGTTAAATGGAAACAAAGCTTCTACCTCACATAAGAGGTCTAATAAGGCTTATTCTCCACACCATCTGCTATCATACTAAAGCAGGAAAAGAGAAGTTCAGTGGATTGCTATGGAAAGGTTCTACCAATGACTTTCTTTTTAACAGAGGCAATAGGATCAGAACCACTCCAGACTATGGCTCAAAAAGAACTTGTGATGTGGATGCTGTCAGAGTTTACTCTGTGTTTAAATCTTGCTGGTAACATACTAGGAGCAGTCCTGCCAACCACCTGTGAAATTAGAAGACTTGAAATGCACCAGTGATCATGTCCTGAGAACAGACACTGCAGTGAATTGCTGCCCATAGATTGCCAATGTCATTGCCAACAGATGACTCAGATGACTTCAGAATTGTGTTCCCAGGCACACGGAGCACCAAAAAAACCGGCATCCACTGCATTAAAACACACTCACTCCAGTGTCATTGACATACCACTTTGAAAACTCATGGATATTTCAGTTACAAGGCAGATGGCCATCAAGTATACAACACAATTTCAAGACTCTAAGTATAAAGGCAGCACTCCCAAAAATTCTGCTTAGACCTAAAATGACAAAGGCAAACTTAGCAGTTTGTCCCTCTGAATGATTTATCCTCACAAAAACTGATAATGCTTTAGATACATGTTAGGGCTTACATAGCTTCTGGAAGGCTATTATATAATCAAATAACACCACCAGTCCAATTTTTATCAGGCTGCAGCTTCCTTTGCTGAAAAATAAACTGAAAGCATGTTAAGTTCCTTTTGATCCAGGCAAAGTAACACAGTGCTGCTTGGAATTCCCCAGGCAAATCTGGAAGTGCTTAATAATCTGGGTATGTGCAATGCACCTGCCATCGCTAGAAGAAAATGACAACTGAGATGAAGCTCAGAAGTATGTTTGAGAACTGAATCTGAATACTGGCCACTACACTCTATTGCAGTTATTTTATTACAGCTCATTAAAAGATTTGGCAAAATCTGTGATGATCTTGCCGCATGGATCTTCTTTTGGGTGAAAAGGACAGCATAGCCCAGAACAATATTAACACAAAGTTCATCCTCTGCAGTGTGGAGGTAAGGAGTATCCTGCAGGTTGTGCCCACAAGACAAGAAGGGAGTGCACTCCCTCTCCCAAAGGTGACCTCCAGCAAGGCAGAGATCCAATCCTGGTCATCTCTTCACTTCCCCCAGCTCTCTCGAGGGGAATGAGTGCAACCAAAGCCACACGTTGAAAGTGCTGGGATGACAATTGGCAAACATACAGAGGAAGCTGGAAACAGGGTAGAAAGAAGAGTATCTGTAGAATCTTGACCAAAAAACATTCTAAAACTGTTTAACATTTGGTACATTCCCTAAATGACTGTAAAAATAAGCTACAAGTCAGTCCAGGGACTGTAAGCTGCCTCCAGAAAAATACTTACGAAGCCAGTGTAAAATCTGAGCCTCATTCATTTGGACACAAACACTAGACTTGAAGAAATTTGCAGATGGTTCATTTTAGATAAAAGCCTTCAACTACCCCAAGAAAATGATTTTCAGCACTACAAATCTCTATTTAGAATAGATATTGTTTCAAGTATACTGGAACAGTATTTTTCCAGATGTTATGTACACACATTGTGACCAAGTTAAAACATGATATAATGATACCATGGTTTTAAGAGTCAAAACCAGTAACTTTCTACCATCTGCTATTAAAAAACAATAACAAAAAAAAAACACAATCCCACACAAACACATGCTCTGCCAAGAGAAAATCCTCTGCCCAGCTGCAGAAACACTGCAAACTTGTGAGAAAGATAATAAACATCCTGTAACTCATAATCTACATAATGGATGTAGCAGAAGAAAAACTTCAAAAAGTGAGCTTAAAACAGAAAAACACCCAACTTTTATTTCAAGTCAGCCACAACGTGAAAGAACAAATTAGTAATCTCAAAAAAACCTGCAATCTTGACAGGAAATGAGAATTTCTGAAGAGATGCATGACAGGAAGCATCAAGGCTGCCTCTGCTTCACACAAACTTTGTCACACACAGTATGGAGAACCTGGGTGTCAGTCAGGGCTGTGACGTTTCGCGAGTGCTGCACAAAACAGAACTTACAACAACAAAATCAGAAAAAGAGCATGTGGCCCAGAGGCATGTTGATAACCAAAAGGTACTGAACCTGCACTGTACCATGTACTGCATCCATGGAGACTAACAGATCTATTACTGCTTGTTTTATTTATTACTCTGCCAGACAGCCCTCAAAGGATTCCATACAGGATGTCACCAGGGAGCTTTTATCAGGTGAGGGGGGGTTTTCCCCCTCTTTCAAAAAAAAAAAAAAAATCATAGTCCTGCTACTTTTCCTCAGCTCTCAAAACTTTAGTTATGAAGGTGTTTTAAACCACAAGAGCTCCAAACAAATCTCATTTAAAAGATTTAATTCTGCACCTCTCAAACCCACACCAACTGACAAATAAGAGGATGTTTATTTCCCTAAGAAATGCTGCATTTTCAGAATGCACTTATCCGATTAGATTTATTGCCTCACAACCAGTCAGTTACAAATTGAACCACGGCCATGCCCCTTTGAGGTAAGATTATTTTCCTCAGTAGAGGCCTCTTAACAGCTGCAGCTCCACAATATACTTTAGACCTCCCTTCTCTCTTTCAGGCTCACCTTTGTCTAGTTTGAGGGAGCCCAACCACTGTTTATACTTCTGCAGGTAATTAGCCTGGCTCCTTTCCCAACTTGATCAAGTTGTCAATTTTATCAACTACAGCACAAAAATTCAGGAAAAAGGCTGGATTTTGTTCTTGAGCCAAAGGAGAAACTCTCACATCAGAGATTTGCAGCCAGGAAGTACCAGTAACTTTTTCTACCCCATGACATAGAAAACCAACAAAAACTTAGACTTTACTGCACAAAGTTTGAAGCAACCTGTGTGCAGACATGTCAGGACACTTGGAAATCCAGTGTAACCTGAAAGTGCTATAAACCCATTGTACACTTACAGTCTTAGAGCTTTTGACTTTCAGCCTTTTGGAATTGGTAGAGCAGAAAGCAGAAGAGCTAATAAGGACAACAGCATGTTCATAGATTGTCACATACCTTGATTAAACTACATTTGCAACAATTATACATCTGACCCAGAAGCAGTCATGAACAGGAGGGACAATGCTGCTGTACCCACATGCAATTATGCTCACAGGCTAGTAAAGTGTTATAAACATTGATGTGAAGTACAGGGTCAGCATGGGAGCCACCAAACTGTATTAATCTCCCACTAGAAGTCTCATAAAATGTATTTTCAAATATTCACAAAGAAACTACAGTCAGAACTTTCAAAGAAAAGATACTTATTTAAGGATGCTGACTATTTCTCCAGAAATAGCAGGATGTAATCTTTTTCCAACAGTGCTTGACAAGCAATTCCAGGTCCACACTCCACAGCTTCCTCTCACTGCAGAAAAGTCTTGATCTGGTTTTCCATTTTGCTTTAAAAGTAGCTACACGACTGTGCATCAGAACCAGCATCTCTGCAGTCAGGCCTCCTAGTGAGCAGTATGCAACCAGCTTTAAAGAAAAAAAAAAAGCACCGCAGGATGCCACAGTTATGTGATACAGGACCTTTTTTGGTTGTCAGACTTAACGTGCAGCTTCTGAAACATTCTCAGCTCAGCCAGTCCAGAAAGCAAAGAGAATTTTAAGAATTATATATTGACTTCAGCAAGCTGATATTTATCATGGTGAGACTGCGGTGGAGTCTACTCCAGAGTATAGAAACTACATTCCATTGTTGTCTGATGACCTAAAAATGACCATTAAATATAGCTTTAAGTCTACAAGATAAAGATAGGCATAGTTAAATCTGAAGTACCACTAAAAGCAAAGACATACATCATATCCAAGCAACTTCCTGCACTATGAGCTTTAAGTTAACATTAGACTCAGAGAAATTCTAACAGATGAAAATATTACTTAGCACCTCACTGCTTCCCATAACAAAGTGACAACCAGTTGCATTATCCTTTTGACCAGAGTGTACCACAGAATCTTATGGTTTACATTCAGTTACAGCATTATGCCTGTTCTCAACTGATTTGTCATTGTTACTGTCTAGGTAAAGAACAATCCATCTGTAAGCTGGAGTGTTCATATGCCACACTAAGTATGTAGTTATCTGCAACAAAATAGCACACATGTAACCTACACCAATTTATTACTCGGAGGATTTTTAACTAATCAAATTCACATTCAGCTTCCCCTCAAATTAGGAATGAGTACAAACTCTCCTCACACCACTTAGACCTGTCCAACTCATTTCTTACCCCAGAGGCTCTGTGTTGCTTAGGCAGAGCTCTCAAGTTCCTTTTCTCCTCCAGCAGCTCTCGTTAAGCACAAAAACCTGACTGATGCTGCATTGAGGGTAGAGCAAGGCAAAGCAATGCATCAGCAAAAGGACACACTGGTGAATTGTATCTGCTGACTGACCAACCCACCCTTTCTGCCCGAGGGCACAAAGGACAGGAGGGACACAGCACACAAGCAATGCTATTCTGCAGTGCACAGAGTTTACCAGGAATGGATTTTCAACTCGTGCAAACATCTTTCTAATAACAGTTTATAAATCATGCTTCCTTTAAGGGAACACACTGTCCAAATGAAAGAAGGCAAGTCTTCAAATGCCTGACAAATACACAGTTCAAAGGAGCCAAACTTACCTCATATCATCAAGTATCTTTTTGATATTTGAAAAGTTACTTATTTAAGTGACATAACCCAGAGTAATAATTCTTGAGAGAAGGTTTTGCAGTCTAGCAAGTGACTGTACCCTGCTGTACTGTTCTATAAATCAAAAGTTAACTGACAGCTTGACATAAAACCAACTCATACAGGAATTCAGAGGGATGACACAGGAGCACTAAGCTTTTAGTCGACTATGTGACTCTTGCTACTTTTGGCCTAAGCGTATTACTTTGCATAGATAAACTTAATGCAACAGGGGAGGGCATCGCATTTTAGCCACAACGTTACCTGAACTGTACAGAGGTGACAAACAACTCCCTGCTAATATGTAACTTAGAAAGACAAACCAGTAAAACAATTGCATGGGAAGAGTTATTTTAAATTAATATAGAAAACAGCAGCACTTAGCACTTTTGTCTACTTCTACCTATCCATTTAAAGACCATTTTGGCAGTAACCCTACCTACTACTTCACTCAATTTATGAGATGTGCTAATGACAACAGTAGGAGGCACACTCAGAATATCTAATTTGAGGTGAATATATACAATGGGAATAAAAGCATTTTAAAGCTAACACTACATTAATAATTTCCTTGCAGCAACTGAAGCAATGAAACAGTTGCTTCTGAGCTCTTCACAGCTCCACTACAATCACAACAGGACAAATAAATCACATTTAAATACCTGCACCCCATATTTAAAGCAGATTCAGTTAAAATTTGCTTCGTAGGGACAGGTCATGAAGGCAACCAGAACAGCCCATCAGTCACAGCTGTCTTGGGTCTTTGTCACACTCAGCAAACCTGACCCATCTTCAAAAGAGCAACAAAAAAAAGTCTTGGCCAGGACCTTGGTTCACTGGAGATACTAAAAACACAATTAAGAGATCCAGAGAATTTCAGCTCTTCCTCCTATTTCCTCCACAGTTTGACACATCAAGCAGAAGGGGAATTTCAAGGCAGTTCAAGAGCCTTAAGAATACAGAGCAATATTCTCCAGAGTATCACCATCAACCTGGGCACACAACCTGCATTCCATACACAGCATCCAAACTTCCTCTGACAGGATGCAGGTTGATAATGACAGGTTTTAGTCTTGACTCCTACAGAGCATCCATGTAAAAATTAGGTATAGTTGCATTAGTCAGCATTGAAAGGTCACTCTGCCAGAGACCACTCCAAAAACTCCAGCAGGGCTGTTTAGAAAACTCTAGGGAGGTGGGACACCTCGGATGCTTGTGCTTGCTGGCATGAATACAGAAAAGAAAAGCTCTGCTATTGCTGAGGAACATGATTTCAGGACAATTAAAAGTAACCATCAGTTAGTTACGCTTACTGTAATATAGCATGGAAGAAAATCGTTCACATTTCCCTAATTAAATCATTATGCTTTGTTCACCAATCCTCAAACCACGGCTTTCTAGAAAACCAATGACATCTAAATTTCAGTCCATCTTTGTGAGTGCAGATTGTATTTTGATACAAATCACACATAACAAATATCAATCTGTTAACAATTGTATTTTCTTGGAGAAAGAGAAGGATTTACCCTCCATACCAATAAATACCAAATGCCTTCTTTCTAGACACAAATAATAGAACAGGACTTTGTCTTAAGATATTCTACCAGCTGTAGACTCCAGCTCTTTTAGAAAACACTTTTAACAGCTATAAAATTTACATTGCTGTTTCAAACTTGTTGCTTTGCACACAGCCTCTTTATGAGAGGAATAATTTAATCCACGAGGCACTTCTGTAATGCACTTAACCTCTGAGCAAAGTATCCAGTATTTCCCCCTCACAAATATTTTCATTCATGTTTTTGCAACCTGTCATTTTAAATACTACTCAATTCTTCAATCATTTGAAAGCCCAGCAACGTGCCCTTTATAAATGATCTTCTTTATTAAATTTCTTCAAAGAAGGTGCTCCTTCAGACAGTTTATCCACATGGTACCAATGATGATTAGGACACTTCCACAGAGGCAACATGAATGAACAGTAACTGATGCCAATCTGACGTTACTTTCAATTAAGTGTGAAGATTACAACAGCTTCCAGGGGTCAAAGTCAGAATTCAAAAAATTGCAAAACTAAATTTAAAATAAGTCACATCACTTTGGTGGACTATTAGTATCCTCACTGTTCAAATTGCACAAGTAAAGCTTCAGAAGAGCCCAACACTTGATCATTTCACTTTTATTTTAAAATTAATGCTCAAACACACCACCACGGCAAGTGCTTAGATAGCACTTAGATAGCATGGAGGAGCAGGGCATGCTTAAGGGTCACAAAGAAAACCAAGTTTTCTTCCACAGTCAATAAATACAGAATAATGGCAGTAGCATAATGAACCAAGATACTGGCAGAACGTTTGAGCAACCATTCAAAGGCAAATATAAATCAAGAAATCTCTTGATTCCCTCAGCCTGACTGCAACAGATGTAACATTGCTTTTAGGAAAGATTTGGTGCAGTTACTGCAACCAATCATTTGGGATCAGCTAACTGCTCAAAAATCCTACAAAGACTTTCAGGATTTTAACTCAATGCTCCAAGCCCTCTATGAATCGCACCAAAACTCAACAGCAAAAAACAAGCACTAGCCCTTGCACTTAGTGCTAAGGCTTTGAAAACAAACTAGTACACCAGGAATGTGTTTGTTCCCGGTATTACAAGCTCTACCCACCTCTTTTAAGGCTGTTAAACAGCAACCTGCATCTCAGTTATACAAGCTCTGACTCGCATGGAACCAAGGCTGCTCTTGCCATTGTTATACTTGGGTTTCTACAGAGCTCTGGCTCGGCTCAGGCTACTTGGTACAAGAGTAGTGTCTTAGTTCAGTTTCACCCACTGGTCATTTGGAAAGGTTAAGCTTCAGGGTTTTTTTTAAAGCTTCACTAATAAATTATCTTCTTTCTTTCCTTGTTCACGATTTCTTTCTTTAGCTGTCAACAAGTATGAACCCTAGAACGCTGAATGAAAAAATGCAGATTTGCAAAACTTAGTGGTGTAACACACTACGTGACTTCTGTGTCTTCTAGAGTTACCTGCTGCAGGAATCCACTGCCACAAATGTCTGTGAAATTAACACATCAGTATTTTTTCCTAAGAGAAATTTCTAAACAAATTATGAAAAATTAAGGCTAGCTCAAGCTGCCATTCACTTACACATTCTTCCCCAGCATCCCTGAAACTGTACACAAGGACTTTTACAATCCTCCAAGATACCTTTTGGAGGCATAAAACACAAGACACTCTATGAAACAGAACTGTACCACATTTTGTGATGATAAAGCTAAAAAACTCTTCAGAGAGCACAGTACTTAAAATAATTAAAAGGCAAACTGAGTCAAAGGAAAGGCTGCACCTTTCTTTCAAAGGACTCCCTCAGGTAAGGTCTGCAGTTCCTTCTGAATTAAGCAGACCTCGAGCCGATGGGTTTTCCCTCCTTCGAGCACAGTCTAGCACCTGGGAGAGTGACTGTGCTCTGGTAACTGACATTTTTTATTTCTTTATTTTACCTGTAGCTCGCACCAGGCAACTTCCACAGTGGTTTCCGTATCCAGTCCTTTATACACAGTTTTGAAAGAGCCTCTTCCAATCTCGATGTCAAACTTCAGGAAGCGGCCATCCGGGGAGATGCCCACTGCCTTGGTCTCAAGCTCTTCGATGTCTTCCTGCTGTGTTCTCCGCTCCTCAAACTCCCGGGTGGCAGCTGACAGGCTGCCAGCGGCACTGGTAGGGGGTAGCGCAGTTGCATCGTCCACCTCCTCCTCCTCCTCCTTGGGCAGCAGCGGGGCGGCATCCTTGGCGGCTGAGGGCTCCTGAGCGGACTGTCCCTCGAGGGGGAGCGGGGCGGGCGCCGGCGGCTGCTGCAGCAACGAGGGGGCTTGGGCGGCGCTGACAGCGCTGCCAGGGGTCCGCTCGGCACCTTCGGGAGGAGACACCAAGGGAACCGCTCTGCCTCCCGAGACAGGGGCCGAGGGCGCTGCGGGCTGCAAGCTCGGCAGCTCCAAGGCCGTGGCATTGGAGTCGCAGATCACGCTCCGGCGGAAGAAGCGGTGCTCGGTGGCTGCCGCCCCTCGGCTGTCCTTGTCCATGGTGTGGCGGCGGCGCCGGTACTCCTCACTGCGGCCTCCGTTCCCCGGCCCGCCGCCCGCTCCACTGGCGCCGGAGGCTCCGTGGTCGGCGGCTCCCAGCTTCTCCCCGATGGAGCTGTCCGAGCTGGAGCCGTTCTTGGGCGGTGGCGGTGGCGGCACCAGGAAGCGCGGGGCTGGGCCCGGGGCGCCGCTGCCCGGGGCGCTCCCCGACATGGTGCGCCGGGGGAGCGCGGCTGTGGCGAGGCGGCAGCGGGAGGCGAGGGAAGGGCCGGTCACAGAGCGGGGAGCGCGCCTGGCCGCGGCTGCCGTTGCAGCTGCAACAGAGGAGGGTCCCAAGGGCTCCTCGTGGCGGAGCTGGGAGGCTGGGCCGGCGGGGTGGATCCCCGGTCAGCGTCTGCATCCATCCTGCAGCGGGGAGCCGGGCAGCGGGGCCGACATGGAGCACCGGGAGCGGACACGGGAGGCCGGGATGGAGCGGCGGCAGCGAGGGAAGGGAAACCGCGAGCACCGGGGGGGAGGGGGGCCCCCGACCAGGGAGACGCCGGTGCCTCGCCCGGCTGCAGTTACGCCAGGCGATGGAAGGAGAGTGGGGCCGGTCCGGGCGCGGGGAGGGAAAGGGGCCGGGAGGCAAGGAGAGAACGGGGCGCAGGCCCCGCACGCCAAGGAAGCCGCTGCGCTCAGTCACTCGCACCGAGCGGGGGAGGCCCAGGCAGGCCCAGGGCACGGAAAGGAATCTCGGGGGCTCAGCCCCGCCTCACCGGGGCGCCCATGGCGGCTGCGGCCTCTCCACCGCCCGGCAGGCGCAGCCACCGCCCGCGCGGCCGGGCCGCGCTCCCTCCAACAGCCGCGACCGCCTCGCGCGGAGCCGGAAACCCTCCTCCTCTTCCTCCTCCTCCTCCTGCTGCTGCTGCCGCCGCCGCTCTTTCTCCTGGCGCTGCCGCCCGCGGCCCGCAGCCGCCGCTCCCCGGGGGCCGCCGATCCGAGTGCGGGTGGCGTCCGGCGGGCAGAACCCAGCGCGGCCGCCCCAACGACGCCTCCGCGCTAAATGGCGACGGGCAGGAGCCCGAAACCGACACACGGCACAGGGGGGAGGAGGGGCCGCGCCGCCGGCCACGCCCCCTCCCGCGCCCGGGCAGCGCATCGCGCCCTCCCCCCGCGGCCGAGGGGAGGTGGCCGCTGCCACCGCGCGCGGGGCACCACGGGAGCGGTAGTTTCCAGCGGCCGGGCCGGGCCGGGAAAGCCGCCCGTGGATTCATCCCGGGAAGGGAGGAACGGAGGAGGATCTCGGCGTGTGCCTGGGGCCAGAGGGTCGATGTGGCGCGGGCGAACGAGAACCGGCGGGTCAAAAGGCACCGAGTATGCCGACGGCGCCTGCGATACACCTACATGTTAAATATTTTAAATTTATGTATTTTTCTAAATATCATAAATAAATAGAATAATGTATTTCACAGAATATGCTGAGTTGGAAGGGACCTACAAGGGTCATCGAGTCCAGTTCCCGGCCCTGCCCAGCACCATCCCCAGGGCTCGCACCGTGTTGCCGTGTGTCATCCCCACCCCGCCGGGCTCGGTGGTGCTGTGACCGCTGCCCTGGGAGCCCGTTCGGTGCCCAGACACCCTCTGGGTGAAGAACCTCTGCCCGATATCCAACCCAAACCCTCCTGACACAACTCCAGGCCGTTCCCTCGGGTCCTGTCACTGGTCACCACAGAGAAGAAGATCAGCGCCTGCCCCTCCTCTCCCCCTCGTGAGGAAGCTGCGGACAGCAGTGAGGACATATTTTCAACCAGCTTCTCAGATTCTTTGAAATCATGGGCACCAATAACTCTGTGTGGTTGAGTATTATATGAACAAGCAAGCGTTTGGGTTTTTTCTACATTTACATCATCTCAAGGTGCACTAAGAGGCCAGGCAAACTAAAATACAAATAGCTGTCATGTAAATGTCATTATTCAAAAGAAACGGAATCTGTAGCCTCTGCCCTTAACACGAGTGTTATCCTGTGGCCATTTCAGTCATGTCTGTGGCTGCTGGCTTTGAACCCAAGGTTGCACAGCAGCCAGAGGAGCAGTGAAAACCTTGACAGGATTTGGGAACTTTCAGGTTAACAGTGTTGGCACACAAAAGTCATCTAAATTATTTATACCATGTTCCCCTTTTGTATCAATAAACCAAAACCAAGCACTTTCCTTCTTACGACAGCAGTCTTTTGAAGTCAACTGGAATGTACTGAAGGAGGAGAAAATTATTTGGTACCGTGACTTTCAGGCAACTACAAATCAAAAATTACATTGAGGAAGAAAAAGAAAATTAGGAAATTTCCCTGTGTAACTAGTATGTTCCCAGCAAACACACTGCTGTTTCAGATACTTTTTTAGAAGTTACTTTTAACCCAGCAGTTTAGAGGAAGTTGTGTGTTGCTGATGTGAGGCCTTAACTCCTTCTGCACAGCATAGCACAAATAGTCCTCTCAGAGCTCCACAGCTCCCAGCCACAAATTATCAACCTGAGCAATTTGCACATGCTTAGATTTCTTACATATAAAATTTAATGCCACATGTATACCATTGTTTTCTGTAATCTTTCTGTCCTATTTTTTAGTCTATGTAACAACAAACAAAGTAATGGTATAGTGCTCACAAAAAGGACAAGAAGTACTTTGTTGTACAACTCTACAGTAAAGACTCTTGCATGGCTTAAGGCCTCCAAAGCTTGCCTTCACTGAAAAGGTTAATTTAACAAGTATATTCATCAGTGCACCACTGGAACTGAATCGGACCAAGAGTAGCCAGGCTTCAAAACAATGCTGAGCTGAACAGGGTGATTTGATTACAGACAGAGTGACTGGATCCAAACTGATTAACCTATAATTCAACCTGCCACATCCCTGCTGCTCTGTCAGGACCAACATCTCTGACACCAAGCACGGTTCAGCTACACTTAACTACAGGTATTTGTGCATCTCTCTAGACAGGAGAATGAGGATTCATTTGTATCCTTGATAACTTTATACTGTTAAGGGTAGTAAGACACAGTAGCAGAGCTCCAACACCAGTCGACAACTAAGGCCCCGTTACCTACTCCCTACTCTACTTTGTGTCACTCCAGCGCCACAGCGGCTGTTGCCTTCCAGAGTTACACTAAAGCAGGGATCTGTTTTCCTCCATTGCCCAACTCATTTTTACTGACCCTTTGGGTGGTTTAAATACAAGTAGATAGCAAACCTTGCTGCAGCTTGATGCCTGATGTAACTTCAGGAGCGTGTAGCTAAAATAATGGAGCGATAAATCACTCCTTGTGGGGTAAGCCTACAGAGCTGTTAGATGAATTCCACTTGCATCATCAATAGGCTTTGGCAAGCAGCTCCCAGGTCTGTGCCCAGCCATGTACCATATGATCTACTACACAAGGTAGTTGGGCTGCAGCTGCAAAAACCACCTCCCTGTGTCTATACATGTGGTTTAAATGAGAGTTTGTGTGTAGCTCCTTTCTTACTCAAGTGCCTTTCACCCATTGTTCTTAAATATATTTTCCCTTAATTAAGCAAAAGCTTTGCAAAAGAGACTACAGCCCAGCCATAGCCACAGGGGGCCTGGGGCGGTCTTCTACTAAAAAATTGTGTTAATTATGTAAAAAGGCACCTCCCTGGTGTGTGATCCAGCACATTCCTTAGTACTCTTGAAATTCAAGCAGGTTAATCCTCCAAGTCAAATTCTCTCTGCGAAGTCCCTAACATCCGACTTTTCTCACTGGCTCCTCTTCTGGGCAGAGGAAGGTAGAGCAACACCTTGGCAGAAAAAAAAAAAAAAAAAAAAAAAGCTAAACAGCTGACCTGGAGGTGGGAATGATGGATTTCATCTTCTTTGGCTCTGAAAAATGAAGTGGTATGATATTGGCAATTATATTTTATGTGGGTGTTGACTTAATTTTGTCATTCTAAAAAAGGATGAATGCAATAAAGACTGTGGGCTTGCTTTCCTTTCAATTTTGTTTCTTTTAATCTGTAAAACTTTGTTTAGGCTAAATGGAAAATTTCAGTATTGCAGAAGATTTAATAAGGCTTAAAGTAAATTCTATATGTATTCTATGTTTAGAAACAAGTAATTAAAATAGTTTCAGTGCCAGAGCTTCTCAGTGAATTAAAAATATTTTTTTCCCCTGTTGCCCTAAGAAAAATCCACAGAAATATGGAGCCTGACTATACTTGAGAAATTACAGACAAAAGACTTTTCATTGAATCCAAGAGGCTAACACTGGACACAGTAAAAATATCCTTCTTCTGTCAAGCCTTTTTTAGTTACAGTCATCTTGCTTGGAACAATAATAGTTTAAAAAAATTACTCTAGATTGAGTGTGATTTTTAAGTTGACTGAACCATAAAACTTTCTTCTGTTTTGCTTTTTCCAGTGAAATTTCATCCACTGTTGGCATCTGTGACCTACCCATGTGACAAAGTATTAATGTGAAACAGCTATTCTCTATTTTCTCTTATGCAATACATTATGCAATACAGGAGGCTACACCATCATTTTGATGCATATGATTTTATTCCATAGCCTAAGTGCTCTTCGAAGCAAACTCTTCAGCTCAGTTTTATTGTCCATTACCAGGTTGCAGCTAAAGTGCCATACAGCAACAGAGACAACACAAATTTTTCTACCACAATTTCTTCTTTTTCCTTGACATTTGTTGAATCTAGGCCTCTGCCACACAGTTCACTTTTGGTTCTAAAAGCTGGAAGTCAGTGAAACAAAGTATTTCAAGACCACATGCTTGAGAAATGAGAGTAACTTTTGTGATACTCTGTCTTACTTTGGGTTTTTTCCCCCCCAGCAAGTCAAAATTAATTGGAAACTTGTTAAAAACCTTGCGTTTCTTTTCTCTTCAGTGAAGTTTTTCACTTGCAACTAGTTCTGGAAGCCAGGATGTTTTTAAATTATTATAATCAGCTCTAGGATCTATGGCCAGTTTAACTCTTCACGGTCTGCAGTAGGTGGTCCATCAAAAGTCCTGCCAAAACCTCTAAACGTAGGTAGGCTCGCCATGAGCAGGGACCACAGGAATTGAAAAAGGGAGAGAACTGCAAGTCTTACAGGATTCAAAATTAGACATCCTTCCTTGTGCTCTCCTATCTTAGAGTCTACTAGTTCTGCAGGAGGACAAGTCCACACTATGGCCAAGACACCTGAACAACGTGTTCTCTAAGTGAATGACTGGTGGAAGAGGCAGCCACACTGTCTAAGACTGAATCCAGAGATGGTAAATTTATGTGACATTTCTTACTTATTGTTTGAGAAAATGTCAACAACCCTGCACCAAAAAACTGGAGCATAGCATGTGCTTCTTCAGCAGATTGAAACCTAAGTTTCCCTTTCACCCACCCATCCACCCCCATACTAACTACTAGAACAGAAAGCATAACTCTTTTTCTTTTCCTTTTTTCACTATCCTCTTGAGCTACATTAACAAATGTATTCTAACCATGTGAAAGTAAGTCAGTGAGAGAATCAGTGGAAGGATGTATCGCTGTTTTGTTACCTCTGGTTTTTAATGACCAAAGAACAATTTTCCATTACAGTAGTAATGATTCTTAGTCTAGAGCTCATTGTAGGCTCTGCTGCTGGCTCTATGTTGTTTGTATCTAATCAGCTATTGCATTTATTATTAGTATATTTATCTGTGTACATTCTCCAAACATAATCCATTCTGATAAAGTTGAACAACAGGAACATGATTAAAGGATGTTTATAATAACTCAAACACTGAATTTTATCAGAGGTGTTACTGTTTGTGCAGTATCAAGACACAATGGCAAGTGCTGTGGCCGATTTAATGTTGGTTCTATTGGTAGCAGAAGAACATCATTTCTCACTTCATTCTTTGTGTCATCTTCATGGCTATTCCTGCAGTGCTTCTTTACACAATGAGTTTAGGAAGTAGTTTAACAGTGAGTAAGTGTTGTAGAAGCTGAAATCAGCATTGTGTTCTTCCTTTTTCTGTGTCTTTAGTCAATTGCTCATGATGCCTCATTTATCTTTTCTCTTTCTGAGGCTTTAGGGAATTCTGTGCTTCACAGCGGTGTCATAACACTTCTAAAGCAAACGTAGAAGCAGGGGCAATGTTTTAATGAAAAGGAGCTGTTTGATAAAGGTGGGTGGAGGGAAGTGTGAAGAAGATGGTGATGCTGTGTTTGCCACTGAATCCATTAGTGATGCTGTGCAGCAGTCAACCTGCCCTGTTTTCTGCTCACTGCTCACAAGCTGATGAAAATCAATCACTCTCACAGCAGGTCCAGTCCTGCTCCTCTCTACATCAAAGTACAAAAATAAAATACTACTCGCTTCAGTCAAAGCAGGAGCAGGCTTATATCCAGCATAACAAACTTCCTCATGTCCTTCAAAAGCACAGTCTGGTCCAAATGCAAAACATTAGTCTGCTCTAGTGCTGCTTATGTCAGCTCCACTACAGGAAGGCACTTACCATTTCTGAAAGGTGTTGAGCAATCCTGAAGGATAATGAGTGCTCTCCATGGCCATTCACAGTGGGGAGTGTGGAAGCACTTGGCCTTTCGAGGTGGGGCTCAACACCTTGCAAGAGGGAGGTCTCAAGAAGGCAGCAGTCCTAAAGAAAAAAGAAACTTGTGATCATTTGGCTGAAGGGAGCAATATAAATCTGGAGTAACCTCCTCGAGTCACTCTCTCCTTGCCAAATACTTAGCGAGAGGAGTGATTGGCATGTTGTACACATTACAGAGCTGTCCACTTGCAAACTCAAGCAGCTGGCTTCTCTTGCGGCATGTGGGGACCAGGAGAAAAGGCACAAAGTTGAAACATAACACATTCTGGCAACTCGCAGCTGATACACAGGATACCATAGTGTTTTGTCAGTAGTGAAAGGCTTTATTGAAGATATAAGCACACTGGTATTGAAAGTGACTTAAACAAAGTTCCTTACCTGAATGATCTCTGCCACACATGTGCAAAGTTTTCCCACTCATATAGTTTCAGTGGTGTAATTATAATCTAATGGAAAAATATCCAGGGTAAACAAGCTCTATGGGACCACTGCCAGATGACACAGGTCAGAGCAACTCTCATGTTGCTAAGGTCTGTGTCCAAAGCTGGGTAGAAAACCAAGGAGCTGTAGGTGTCTTGCAGATAGCACTAGATCTTTTGCTGTGATCTTAACTAGATTTCCACTTAAGATCTTGATCTGAAGTGAAACACTCTAGGGAATCTACTTCATGTTTATCAGAGACCTTGGAAGGCTGATGATTGTCTTAAAGATTCAGATGAGGAGGAAGAGGAGATCTGAGTGTATTTGAAAAATTATACACACTGGAAAAGCTCTCCATTTCCTTTTCATCCATGTGGTACTACCTTAAACGCGCACAACTCTGATAGGACTGTCATAAACAGTTGACTCCATCACAAAACATCAGCCTCTCCAAACTAATAAAATATAAAAGAACTCATCAAGTAGGTTCAGATAGAGAAGAATCAAAATTTATAGTTCACCTGTCTTTAAGATATGACAAAAATGTTTTTTAAAGTATTTCAATTTCATATATTTTATATGTATATT
Organism: Serilophus lunatus; assembly: GCA_013399895.1. Taxonomy (NCBI): domain Eukaryota; kingdom Metazoa; phylum Chordata; class Aves; order Passeriformes; family Eurylaimidae; genus Serilophus; species Serilophus lunatus. The sequence continues at coordinate 1,188,947 of VXBA01004870.1, read as the reverse complement.
TATATATCCAAAACACCTCGATTTTAAAGTCTTTTTCGAAGAAACAGCTTGCCTAACTGGTACATCTTTGATACCAACACACTGGTTCTGGTGTTTTGGTCCTGAAACATCAGTCTTGTAAAATGTTCCTGTTTCATAGTCTTGTTTTCTGAAGGTATCTTCCCCTTCTTATGCATCCATCTAAAAATCATTAATTGCCACAGGTGGAAAGCAAAGACATTGTCTTCTGGAGGCATGAGCAACCTCATAATAAAGACCAGACTGTGAAGTCCAGTAGAAGTGATGTCCTTCTGCTCAGACAACTCCTCAACTGCCTTAGGTAGGTAGGACAAAACCTCAAGAAACAGCTATGTTTAGATACAGTAATGGCTTCAAAACTTTCAGCTACACAAAAATTAAGTAGACAGATTTTCTACAGAAATACCAGTATAAAGGACAAATTATTATAATTTTTTGATGAGTAAGAGTAATTTTCTGTAGTTCACTCCACTTTCTTTGGGATGCAGTACTTAACTTCTCTGGGTGCCTCCAACCTGAACCATAAGCTCTTTACTTCCAGTACCTTGTACTCCCATCAGTAGCCTCTCCACTGGAGACACACAGAAACATGCATTGTTAGGACCCAAATCTACAAACACTTTAGTTGGGAAACAATGCTTAGTCCAATGAGCAGTCACAATGACATTTTACATTGCACACAGCATAAGTGTCTGAAGGATCAGGCTCCCAGTGATTAAGTGATTTACAGATACATCATGTAAGATTCAAAACAATACAGGTCATGGAAAGGCAAATAATTCTGATCTCTCTTAAAGTACTAAAAATCCCCAAATCAAACACCAGTACCTAAAACTAGAACCACAAGCAAGTGACAGAGATTACACAACATTCATTAAAAAGTTTGGCAGGATTTTCAAGCAGAAAAGACCCTGAAAGAAATACAGATCTACTCATTAGGTCCTCTAATATCACAGTGAGTAAATTACTTTTTAAAAACATCTTGCATTACAGGGAATATATAATCTCAGGGGAAACAAACAGTCTCTGAGCAGCTTACACGTTTGGCAGCAGCCCAAGATAGCACGAGGCTATCTTGTCACAGGAATGCCTGAGCTTGTGTGAATTTGTGCTCAATATCTGCACAATCCTTCTTCCTAACTGTAAAGAAATCCCAGCTCATTTTATGTTTCTTTGTCCAAAATTCAAACAGCATATATGCTATCAGACACACTGGACAAGTTATGGCTCTTTCTTGGATCTGAATTTTTTGTGTCCTCTCACTCTACCAGATATGTGACATCACATGTGATAGATCATGTATTGACAATCAAATACAACATAAAACCAACAAAAAGAAGGCCAGTTACAATACCGTGACTATTTCTTCTGTATGAAGCCATTATTTACCTCCTTAAAGGGCCTGATTTCTCTTAATTTAATTAAATTAATTTAACGTAATTACAGAGAGTTAAAAAGGTTGTAAAAGATCATAGAGATCATCAAGTCAAACCTATTACCTAAATTATCAACCTACCCAACACCACCCCATCATCTAAACCATGTCACTAAGTACCCCATCCAACCTTTCCTTAAACACCTCCAGGGACGGTGACTCCACCACCTCGCAGAGCAGCCCATTCCAATTGGAAATCACTCTCTCTGTGAAAAAGTTTGTCCTAATATCCAGCCTAAACCTCCCCTGTGGCAGTCTAAGACTGCATCGTCTTGTTCTGCCACTGGGGGTCGGAGAGAAGAGACTGACCCCTGCCTGGCTACAACCTTCCTTAAAGTAGTTGTAGAGAACAGGCCTAATTTCTGTCAACATTTAGGTGTTAATAACATGCAGGAGGTATTGAAGATTAGAAATGTGATTATTTGGGCATTAGAATAGTCTGTAAGTAGTTAAAACATTAAACCCCAGAGTGAGTTACTGTAACACAACAAAGTAACATTAGAACTACTAGGGTGAATTGCTGAATGGAAAAATGGAAAAGTTTGAATATATTTGAATGTGGAATAATGTCCCAAAAAGACAGAGCTGGTCACTTGACATTGTTTCAGTGACAATCCCAAAAGAGCATTCAAAGTCTACCAAGTTAAAACATGTAAAATGTGAGACATTAGAATATGAAATGGTTTACTTGCATAAACTGCTATAAACAGAGTTCATCATCCTGATATTAAGAATAATGAGGTCATCATTGTCAGTAAAATGCATTATTGGAAATATTTGGCTGAGGGGAAAAAAAAAATCAAACCAACGCATCGGTTTACATCTCTCAACTTTCATACCCTGAATATGGATATTTTCTTGGTCATTCACACTTCCTGTTTCAAAACCAAGACATACACCCTCTTTCATGCCTGTAAAACTGGTAACACCTGTACACCATGCTAGGATATTAAGCTGCTCGTATCATTTTATCAATGCTGTTGAGATCTTTGTACGGGAGAGAGAAGTAATCACCAATGTGGTGTGGTTTCTGACCTGCTTGTTAGCAGCTCAGCTAACTCAGCTGGCTGGTTCAGAGTTTTTAAAAATACAAGCTGACAACAACATGCTCTAAATGTTGGACTAAGCAATTTCAGAACACATATTTTGCTTACTGTCTTGATTCCTTTTTCTTTCAAGTATGCTTGGTAATAAGGAAATATTTTGTCTTAAAAAAAAGTGGATCACAGAGAGATAGGCAGACAGTATTTATCTGTATTTATTTACCCCTAATATACAATGCAGGCTCTACTTGTCCAGGGAATGCTCTTAGTCTATACATGTGATATTGAGAATGGTAGAATCCTAACACAATCCTAACTACTTTTTGCTTGAATTTCATTAAGTTCTCCCAAATGGAGACAAAATTATAGATGTGAGCTTTCCTTATTATACGTTCTGTTACCACTCAGAGATTTACTCTGTGGATTTTGAGAACTGTACACTTGCTCAGGATCTGTAGATGTCCCATATCCCTAAATGCTTCCCTCCAAAGGAACAGGATTTTGAAAGGACCTACACAAAGCCCTTCAGAAAGAGGTGCAGTTGAGTAGAAAGTTCTAATGTGCTTGCCCATGACCAAAGTAGGGCATTGTGAATTCAAGAGGAAGACGTAATACTGAGGCAGCAGATGAATAAAAAAAAAAAAAAAAAAAAGGATTATAAACCCTTTCAAAAGGTTTTGGAGTTTTTTTCTATGTAAAAATGTGGGTTTTATAGTACAAATAGACACCATCACTGACACTACATGCTGGATGAGATCTTTGTCAGGACAGACAATTGCTAAAAGTAAACCACAGCACATTTTTCATGACATCACGAGAAAGGAACAAGAAGAGCTTAGCTGAGCACAAATAACCCACATTTCCTCCAGTCAGTTTTTAACTTCCAGTCTCAAAACTATGCCTTTTTTGCTCTTCACACTTAGCTGTGTAAAGTTTTCCCACTAACCCGTTCAACCCTGTCCCTTCTCTGTGGTGCTCAAGCAGTTCACGTCTTATTCAGGTTGTTGAGGCACATGTACTTCTCTCTTAGCCATCTATGGATTGTTTTCCTACCTGAATTCCAGATTGCACAACAAGTATGATTGCTGCTTACCTAAGGTTTGTTATAAAACCTGTGACAGCATTTTTTCCTTGCTGCTCTACAAGAGGAAATAGGATTTTATTTGAAATGCTGTGTTGAGTGTCAACATGAGAGGTGTTTTAAAAGAGCTGAGAAGTATGCTGTCAGGAAAATGTTACCAGGCCTACCTTCCCTCCCACATCCAACTGTGTCGAAATAATCAAATGCTATACCACTTGTACTTGGGAAGAGGATGACTAACAGCAGCTAATTACTGCTCAATCTGCTGGTCTGAATCACACCCACTGGCACTGAGGGGCACAGTTTGTCGTGCAGTGCTCCAGAAGCAACTTGATTTTCAGGGTCTTCTCTGGGAGGCAGCAACTGGGACAAGAACTCCACATGTTAAGATACTATCACAGAAAATGCTACCACATACGTGACTCAGCAGCTGAGCTGCTCTGGGTCATCCCTGTCCTGCTGGGAGCCCTGGACAAGCCCGTGTTTGACCACATGGAAAGGAGAAGATTGTTATTGGTTTCTTCCTGCTCCATCCTTCTGAAGCAGCAACTGAACCTATTTTAGTGGTACTGGATACAAGTCTGTGCTTTCCTCACAGTTTTCTGCTGCAGTAGCAAAGAGTTGGCAGAGGGCCTTCTGTATCATATTTGATCTGTTGACGCTTGCAGCAGTGCTGGACTCTGACACTGTAGGAGTTTCCGTCTGGAGAAATATGGTAGCCCTTCCTGCCTCCTCATTCCACTCCCTACAGAAAACCTCTCTCTTGTTTTCCCAGATTCTGGGCCAAATAAAATATACCAAAATAACACTGGAGACAGAGGAGGAATCTCTTGCCTCAAACTTGGCCTCAGAGCAATACATGCAACCATTACTCTTCTCACAAGTAAAGCCACGTGGGTGGAATCCAGGCAGGGTTTCATCGCCAGGGACTGCAGGTTCACCCTGGCTGTTCTGCAAACCTTGTTTGTGGTGGCCAAAATGACCACTTCTTCTGTTTTCATGCTAGGAGAATCCAGGCATTATACTCTTCAGCTGGCTAACTTAAAACTTTCTAGGAAAGGAAGGGACAGAAGTTCTGAACTGTGGTTGTGTAGCTGCTTGCTGGCCAATGCTGTGACATATCACCCTTGCATAGAGAAGAGGCAGGAAAGCAATACCTTTACCAGACTTGTTAGAGACCCTGCCTCACTCCAAAAGCTCTTTGTTATTTCAAGGATATTCTCCTGAGTAATCATATAATTCTGCTGCACTTATATAATGTATTCAATACCTGACACCTGAGCTAGAGTGTGACTTTCTATAGCATAACCCACCCACCCACCACAAAACAACCAGTATTATACCGTCTATGCAGAGCACAGCTCTGTTATAGGAAGTCTCTTACATGTGGGACAGAAAGACCCTGCAAAGAGATGCTACAGAGCCTCCTTTCCTACTTCCAGTTCCTCAGTGTCATTCCAGGCTCAAGCATTACACCATCAAAGAATCTGGGATTTGGCCTGATGATGTAATATGGTACTGTTCTTTACTTAGGAGTAAGATAAACATTATTATCAAGCTTCTGTCACCACTGTCTCACCTCAGGCATCTCTAATGTATCATACTCCAGCACAGTTAGGTTAATGGTGCAGTCCCTTTAGGAAAAGGTGTTTTCTTTGAGAGGGTTCCTCTAAAATGCAGCTTCTCTGTTTCCGCTGAGATGTGTGTTTGAAAAACATATCACTAAGTAAAACCCTGTTTAATTTACCTTATCTTATACAGATTTTCATCCCTATGTGCAACCAGTGTCAAGACAATATGTCTGGTGGTAATGAACAGCCACGTACTGTGTGCTGTAACTTCAGTTCTTTTTATGGAGTTTTAACCTCTTCTCGATTTCATCTGCTTCCTACTCTAACAAAGGCTAGATGTCCCTTCGGAGCCACCTATCTGCTGGCTAGGTGGGGTAAGAGTGTTTAAGTGGCACTTATTCCTCTGAGGAAATTCCCATTTCAGGTATAGGCTGAGAATGGAGTCACCGACTGGTTGTGGACACTTCTAGGATGCATAGACTTATAGACCAAAAGGGATCATCATCCTTATCTGGCTGGACAACCTATTTGCCCTGAGCTATAGAATGACACCTGTTCTCCTCTCCCATATGTGATAAGCCTAATTGGCTGAACCACATTAGAATTTTAGAGGTATTCTGTATCTATACAAAGTCCTGAGAATACACTTCTGCAATTTGTCTCCAACCTTGCAAGGATATTTTCATGTCATCTGGTACAGAGAAAACTAATTTATATTAGGTAAAGTGCTCAGCATCCATTTTCTCCTCCCTTCTCTTACATTTCTCTTCCCATCTGGTAATGGTCTACTGGTTTTAGGTGCAAATTGCTTGCAAAAATCAATCAATCAATCTATCTATCTATCTATCTATCTATCTATCTATCTATCTATCTATCTATCTATCTATCTATCTATCTATCTATCTATCTAAATTTTTGTCTTAGAAAGTTTTCCCTAATAATCCAGCAGCTTCTCAATGGCAGCATTATTTGGTAAATGTCCAGGAAAGAACTTCATGTCTCTTCACACTTGACTGGAATATGCTCTCACCTTTTTATGGAAACACTTCAGTGCTTTTGATGGGACCCTTACTCATGGATCTAGCAATTACAGCAACCACCTCTAGATTACAGCAATTCATAAAGTGTGCTCTGGATACCTGAGAGACTTCAAGGTAACAATTGCATGAACGCTCATAGATTTATTAATTAAGCAATGGAAAACTAACATATAGGAAAAATAACATTTTTTAAAAAAACTGAATAATAACATGTGCAGGGAATCCAGTACCAGTCCACTTTTTCTGTTACACTAGTCCTCCCTCTTACCTAACTTCCTCTTGTGTGAACACCGAGTTTCCTCAATCAATTCCTGACAAACAGCCTTGTTCTGCCTTTTGTATCCCTATGCTCCACATTCTTTTGGTTTTTTTAATAGATGTTATGGCTGAGACTTTTCAGTTTTTTGCTTCTGTTTATCATATTCCCTTACTCTTGCACCAGCTCCTCCCTGGTTCTCCATCTCTGTCTGCCTTTCCATCTTGCCATTCCACTTTGGATGTCATCACCACCTGCCCTCTCCTCTGAGCCTGCAAAGCCTCCATCAGTGGAGACCTTTAAGTACAGGTTAGACACACATTTACCAGAAATAGCATAAGTACAATTCATTCTGCCTTCAGGCAGGAAACCAATTAAAGGACTTACTGAGGCCCCTTCCAGACCTGCATCTTTCTGATTCTATTATCCTTTGCATTAGTGGGAGAGCAGTAACGGAGCCACACTTCTTGGCACAAATGTTTCCAAACGATTGTTATCTTGGACTCTAGGGCTTGCAGCTGGAGCTCCCCTTTAGGCCCTCTGCAGGGTAGCATAGGCTGCAGCCAGAGCCAAGGCTCAGGCTTGCCATTCTGGCTTCAGTAATAACTTAAACATCTGAGCTTCTTATTTCCATAGAGTTACCCAATTACTTTCTTTTTCAATTATTCTATGTTTTCCAAATACAATGCCCATGGCTACTTCTTATTAAAATAAAGGTCTTTCCCCATTCTGATTATATTTGTATTTGTCTTTTTGGGTAATTCTATAGGTAACATAAGGCTGCATACAACACTCCACAGTGTACCATTTTGAGTATAACTACTCTTTCAATCAGCAGATGAATTTCTTGTACAGGTAGGATAACCCCAGTTAAGGAATTCAGCCTTTTAAAAATTATTCATTTTCTCTTGCATTAAATTCCTTGGTAAATAGGTTTATAAAGAGCAAAAAAAAATGCTTTACTGCATGTAAAAACATTATACAATGAATACTCTATTATTCTCATCCAGATGCAAATTGCTGTTATCTGTTCAGAACAATTAGCCAATTATACATCCTCTTAAAATCTGATACCAGCCCACCATCTTGGAGCTCGAAGTATGAAGCCACTCATTAACTTCCTTACACTTTCGATTAGTCCACAAAAACAGGTTAGTGTTCCAGCATCCTTCACCATAGGGTTGCTCATTATCAGCTATCAGCTTTTGTGCTAACAGTTCCACACCGAGTACAAAAAAGAAGCCAAAGCGTTTGCCTGTGGTTCTCTATTATTTTAAATGCTCTGAACTGAACTTACATCAATATTGTTACTGGTGTACTTAAAATAATAGTCAAAAGAATAGATGACTGGAAAAAGGTGAGGTGGTTTGGGGAGGAGGAGGAAATACCAATGCTGCTCCAAAAACAATTTTTAAAAAAAACCCACAGTGTTCCAGTGAGGCAGATTTTACAACAAGCACCACTGATTTCGATAGAGTTGCTCCTAAATTGTACTAAAAGAACTGAGGAGAGAGTAGAAATTTTACAGAGACAGAGAACAGTTAAAGTATACAAAACATTTCAAACAAAATGGATCTTGGAAACAATCAGAAGTTTTCAGAACTCTGGTACAGACAGTCCAAAGCTCAAAGGCTTTCAGGCTTGTGTAACCCCCTGAAGTAAATCCATGCAGCTCACTGGGCAGAGAATTCATAAAAGACATTTTCAAAACCAAAGCTCTGACTAATATACAGTTTCCCCAGAAAATTAGGTTGTTCCTGTGCCGCTGGCCAGTCCTTAGTCACCTTTAAATTACAACACTATGTGTACTCGTGGGTCAGAGCAATTAATATAATTTCTTTTTGCCTGTTCCTTGAAAGTACTCCTGGCTAGCCTTTAGTCTGAGAGGGAATTGGTAAGTGTAAAATATGATTTGTTTTGCTCTATTTTGTTTCCTTACATTCCTTTCCTGGGGTTCAGTTTTCTCATTGTTATTATCTGTTGAATCTCTGTTTTGCTAGAATACAGGAGCAGCTCAGACCCATACAGTCAGGCAGGGACAAAAAATCCCTGAGAATAAAATCTTGTGACGCGAATGGAATTTCTCTTTTTCTTCCCATTGCTTGCAAAGAAAAGCCAGTTGTTGTCACATCCTGCTCCACACGTGAGTCAGTACACAGCAGGCTGCTCTTACCAACAAAGGTGCTATGTCTCCCAATGCTGCTGGTGACACTATTCCTCTCTGGACACCAAGTCCCCATCTCTGTCTACTTTAGAGCTACTGAAAGGTAAATTGCAACTCTCTGTTTTAGGTAGGGGCTGGCAGAAGGACACACTGTCCTTTTTCCCTGGCTGCTGCTTATAATAGGGTATGCTGACCCTCTAAGGGCCTGGCAGAAGCAGCTGGTCCAGCTCTGTAATGAAAAATGCACAGGTGTTGAGAATCTGCCCGAGGGCATGGGTCCCACATGAGAGGTGCAAATAGGGAAGAGGAGATGCAGTGCTTCAGCAGGGGACAGGCACAGAGGCTATCAATAGTCCAACACAAAGACAGCTCTTCCCCTGGGGTATCCAACAGGGACTTACGTCTGCCTGAGCAGGAGTAAAACAGGGAATTTTCCTACTTGGTGAGTTGAATTATTGCTTTCCTTTGATTCATTATGGGGAAAAAGGCTTAAATTGAGATACTCTCAGGCAAGTCCCCATAGTGTTCATTAGCATAAGCTAGCAGGAGGCAAGACTGTCCTGTGATGGTAAAAAACCAGAACTTTTCTCTATCAGCATCCTTCTACACGAGCCACTTGTAAAGCTATTCCCCTTTCTTCCTTCCCTTTTCACCTTCCTGACTGAGGGATGCATGCTGCCAGCAACTCTCAGTGACAAGGGAAAACACCTTGTTGTGATGTTTCAAATCTGGGAACAGGTAGAAAAGGCTCAGAGCCTCTGTCTGCAGGTGGCCAGAATAAAATAACAATTTCCAAGAGTGCTGCTCTCATTCAGATAGCAGGTGCTGTCTGAAAGGAAAATTTTCTTTCTAAACCAGTTTTTCAAGGAAGAACTGCTCTTCAAACAGTAATTCTGCTGTAATGGGAGGGAAAAAATCCAAGTGAGTCAGGATGAAGTTTGATAGTTATAAACAGTGGATTTTGGAAATCCTGTTTCAGGCATCTATAAGATGTTTGCATTATCATGGTAACTCATAATCCTTAATATACTTTGCATTTGCTGTGGGAAATACTATAATTCTCATTTGCCTGTTTAGATCTAGCGAACCTTGAAACTCCTACACGACAGGCAGAGATAACTGATGCAATCGGGTGTCATGGTCAGTATTTCCACAAGACTGGTGAAGTTTGTGAGAAATGCTTTAGTTATCAAAAAAAGCCCAGTGAGTCTTTTTGTAAAAAAAAAAAATCTCTTTATTCTAAAATAAACTGTTAGCATTTGAAGCCATTTCTGTGGGGTTTTATCTACTATAATCTAATTGGAACTATTTTTAGAACACCAGTGCATAATAATATTAGGCAGCACTGATCTCTGAGACAATTTGAGACTCCCAGTTGAGTTTCTGCTAGAGACATGTACCATAAAAAGCCCTATCACAAATTTGCCCCTTTGTTACAGAGGCTGCCAGATAGATCAAGGACTTAACGGGTCTGCTATTTGAAGTCTCTTCAATCTGAAGATGTACTGTCAGGGATCAGTATGGGGAAGGCTTTTGTTCTGCTGCTAGAGTAAGTGTTTGTAGATGAAAGGAGAACGCCTGCGCCTGGGCCGTCAACCTGACACTTTTCAAGATATGAAATTCACTTAGAACTAAGCATGGGATGGCAGAATGAAAAATAACATATATTTATTTTTCCTTTGCTTACTACCTTGAGGATCATCCCAATTGTAAAGGAATACCGATACATATTTTACCTACTGAAATAGAGAATTTACAACATAAAGAGCAAACATTTGAAATTGCACAAGCATGGTAGCAAAGTTCCAGGGCTACATTACAGTCATTGGGGATGCTTTTATTACTTTCAGTGTGTTTTGATGGAGTTTGTAGCACTTCTGGAGCAGGGGTGGCATTCAATGGTGACACATCACTAAGATCTGTATCACGGAACTGTCACTCTAGATTATTTTTAAAACATGAACATAGGTGTGGTGTTGTCTCTTACTCCTTGAACAACCCCTTCAGATCACAGATGAAGTACACTAGGTAAGATGGTGAAATTTTTAAGTATTTTTAAAGCCACAGAGATTACTTTAGGTTTTCAATGTCTTTGAAACCTTCCACTTATAGAAGAGTATGTAGTAAAGTGCTTTCTTTGTAATCCTGCAAAACTGAGCATGAAAAAAGTAGAAGGGGTGTGTTTTACTAAAACTCAGTCTTCAGCTGATGTTGTTAGATTGACTCCTGGCCTTCTCACTTTATCCATCATCTATAGCCCCCACATACTCCTGCCAAGGAGTGACTGACTTTATGCTGTATCCTCTGTTAAAGATCTTCAAGCACCTAAGGAGCTTACCACTTGATTATTTACTGTAGACACAAACAGCATTTTGCTCACCATGTCAATTAATCCACCTTTGGGATGAGAGACAGTATTTCAGGCAGAGAGAGCATAAAGTATAGAATATCATGTTCTTCATAAAACTAAGAGGGAGTTTTAGACAGAAATAAATAAATTAATTACCCATCAAAGATGTTCTCTGGATAACAGATTTACAAAGAAATTGATATAGAATTTTAACTGACACAATTAGTTAAATTCCTGGTTTTACTTCTGAGTAGAGCCCCACACTGCCTGCTAAATAACATGTTGGAGATAGGCTCACAGAAAAATTCTGCAAATGCTGTTTCCTATTATTTTTTAGGGGAAGAGGGACTGACCTTGTCTGCATTTTTAGTACCTCCTAAGAAGAATTTGTGCCTGGAGGAACAGACATAATGAATGACTATACAGACGTAATCCCACCAGTTGGTGTCTGCCACAAGGTCTCTGCTTTCTGCCAGAGGATGAGTCAATTATAGATCCCTGGGAAGCAAGGCTGGTATTAAGCATAGCACCTTTTCCTCCTCCCCTCTGTCCTGGCAGCCTCTGCTTCATGTTTTAACCAGGATGAACACACTTAGAAATACCAATACTTTTATTCATGCTCATGCAGTGAAGGGTTTAATGTTGGTCCCACTGCTAGATTTCAGTGTGATTTAGTGAGTACAGTGGCAAGTGGATACTCATTGGAGAAGATTCTGGACTCATTTGTACCATCACTAATTTGCAGTAAATTTCTGACATCAGGTGTCTCACTCCAAATTTACTGTGGTATAAATGAGAACAAAACATGACTCTAAAGTACTAATTTTACAGTTGCTGCCTGTGTGACAAAACAATTCTCTGTAACTTCCATAATCAGTGAAGATGTTCAGCCCATTGAAATAGATGACTGTGTGAGTAGCTTGTTATAGCCTGGCCACAGGAACCAAGTCGCATATTGAAGCATAAAATAATGCAGGTTATCACAGGCAGCCTTGGCTTCCTTGTTCACAGAGGGCTTGGCTGTGCAGGCTGAAGAGCAGATGGGTCGTTTGGTCACATTATTCATTCAACTAAAGCTCAGCAATTCGTTTAATGCTTTGCTGTTTAAGATTGGAGTGGTCAGCACTCTGCAGATTTGAACCTGTTCTTCCTACCACATCAAAGGAATCTGGATACTCGGGCAGATTTGGATCTCTCACTAGTTTTAACTGGTATAAACTATGTGATAACTGGTATGAACTATGCATAATAACTATGTTACTTAAGATGCCCAAGCACCTAATATGAGCTCTAAGCATGTAGTGGAACAGCAACAAAGCCATAACACTTTGAAAATAGTAAGAAATATAGTGATTGAAATATTATAAAAATTATTTGAAACCCAGAATTTTTACAAAATCTCTGGCAAATGCTGTGTATTAAGCATCAGTCATTGTGCAAGCTAATTCTGAGCATAGTGCAATGATCCTGTTAAGTACTTAGATTAGGAAGGATTTACAACTTCATTTCCCAATGGTAGTCAAAAACCACCCTCTAGAAATAAATGCAGTTCTACTGGTGTAAAAGCCCAGAATTCAGACTACAGTGCAAAAGAAGATCACATGTTGTTTAGTGAATCCCTGCAATCTATTTTTTTGCTGTATTCTCTCATCTCACAAGCACATCTGGTGTTTTAGGAACATTGTATTCAACAGTGGTAAAAGGACACTAGGGCCAAGAATAACAAGTGAAAAATGAAAACACTGGGGGCTAATGCTGATCTCATATGGGTGTAAATCAGAGGGATTCCAGCAAAGCCTTTGGAACCACCCCAGTGAAATACTTGTATCCAATTCAGGTTCAAAACTGTACAAACCAGTGATTTTCACTGTCAGGCCTGAAATTCTCCTGTTCCACTGCGAAATTTTACTACAAAATATCTTTCAAAGAGCTTCTCACAAATACCACAAATGCTGAGGAGGTGACAAAGTAAAGAAAAAGGCTTTAGTAGCTTTTGTGTCTGCACCGGGTAATATAAAATACCCGTCAAACCAGATTAAGCACAAGTATTTGATTTGTAATTTGCAGCACAAAAAGGGAGTTTGACCACAAATAAATATATATTTTGCACATAGTTACTGAATTTGTAGATGTTTGCTCTTAAGCCCTCTAAACAGAGAGAAAGTCTTTCCACTGACTGCAAGGTGGGTTGTCCTCAGTAACATGACCCCCCCAAATAATATACGTTATTGCACTTTATATTTCTGGTCTTGACCTGAGGCATTGCCGTAAACGCAACACTTGTAACCACTTGGCAATTTAACCGAATCCACTGTCTTTAAAATGTAAACAAACCCCAGCTGCTTTTGTTTGAAGACACCAGACATTAAAACCTCTCAGTCCCCATTTATTGTAGGGAGATCCTCGGAGGGAGGAAACGTGCCTAAATAAATGTTTTGTACAGAAACCTGGACGTTTTGTTTTCCCTTGGAACCCCAGAGCAAAAAAAAAGTTACATTCAGAACCAAGTCCAATAACTGTACTGAATTTCCAAATCCCACCCTACAATATAAAAAACAATTCTTTTGTCAGGTTGCTGTACACTTCTCAGAGCTAAATCATATATAATTAGAACCACTGTGAAAACAAAGGTCTTCCTGGAGACATGATACCAAAACTTCAACAAATTCTATGTGAGTGTCAGGTGATGCTGTTTTTATTTCATCCCATTGTACTTGTATTTTTACCTCGTTAAATAACTTCCCTCCTCCCTCGTGTTTCAAATACTGGTGGAACCTCCCCCTCCCCTGCTGTCTCCCTTCAGGGCTGCTGTAAAGCTAACTGTAGTCAAGAGGACCTTTTGTGAGTTTAAAGGGTAGGAGGTACCGACTTTAGCTATCCTCCTCATGCTTTTTATTTAAAACAATTCTTGCAAATGATGCCTTTCGCTGTCTTGCAGTCATTGCTGCTTCAGCTGTCCGCAGTTTGTCAAAAATCAGGGACAAAGCAGCCCACAGAGAACGATGCTCCAGGTCCTGCTGTATAAAATCTCTCCCCCTTTTTCTCCGTGGCCCTTTAGGTGAGGATGCCCTTTTAAAGCCCGCTTTGCCAGAAGTCAATATGCTGCTTGCTTTGTAAACAGAGGAATAACCTACTCAGGATTGCCCCTTGTTTGACTTTGCATTCAATGAACATCAAGCCAAACAGCAGCTAGAATGCTTGACCTTAAAGACTGAAGTTCAGTAAGGAACAGCAGAGATCTTGAGGCAAAGGGTTTCATATTACTGACTCCTGGGTCTTTCATTGATTAGACATTTTACAACTGATAATGGCTTTCAAGGTTTATTTGGAAACTGTCAGAAGGGCAGAGATGGGGGAAGGGAAAGAGTAAGAAAGGATGCGGGTTTCTTTTATATTTATTGTATGGAATTAAGATGGGAATAAACAAAGGTGGCAGAAGGGAATTCCATTAACATACCAATTCCAGATTTACTCCTCAGCTTATTGTTGGGTCAGTTCTTTCTAGCTGTAGGTGCAGCGGTGGGGGTGAACACTGGAAGGAGGGAGGGTATAAGAGAAGGAATCTGGGAATTGTTCATCGTGGAAGATTTGTTCTCTTCTGCAAAATGCTTTCGCTCTAGCTGAAGCACATGGGAGTGATCCAAATATTATGAATTAGTCTGTATGAGTAAACCCTAATTTTGTTTGAGCTTCAAATTCTAGGCCCCCAGGAAAATGTCAGAAAGGTGAAATGCCACATAGAGAACTAGGTAGCATTTGTTCACAGCATGCAAAATGTGCTCGTGGCAGGTCTGCTCCTAGCATCAGCCAGGGAAGACTCAGTTCAAGCAGAGGAACAGCAGGACAGGTACCAATACAGAAAGGGGCAACAGAGGAAGCCAGATCCTTATTTTGCCCAGTTCCCAAAGGGGCAGATTCAGAGAATTTCAGAAGAAAAGAGGACATTATAAGACGGGGGTCTTAATTAGATGAATTTTCAAAGATTTACCCTGGAAAATGTTTTCAAAGCTGTCAGGCACAAGGCTGAGAAACACTGCTGAGGCCAAACTCAGATATGGACCAAGGTCATAAACATTTAAGGAAAGGAAATTTAGATATGAGCAAGTTTCACACTCAGAAGTATCATTTAAGATCTTTCAGTAACTGCTTGAGAACTCAGAAAAAAAAGTATGTAGTATAACTTGCTAAAAGACCATGCAGTGTTAATAATAATCATTTAATGGGAGGGTGTGCCTCTGTGTGTGTGTGTGTGTGTGTAAGCATGCACGTGCGTGCCTCCTGACCCACTGGTGTTGAAGAAGTTTCAAGTATCAGGTCGTCTTGGACTAAGGAGACAAAAACAGAGCACGAAGCAACCTATAATTTCTGTATGTTGCTGCTCAGCTGGTAAAGAGAGGAGATGTATACTGGAATGCATATAACCCTTTTCCAACCTATCACACTTTCCTGTGTCCAAGATAAGGATTGACATGGGAGTTATTTGTCCACTGGAGCTCTCAATGAGCTCAAGGAACTTCCAGTCAAGCTTTAATCTTGAATGAGTCCCTGTTTCTTGAGTGGTGTCTTCTGCTGGGGTTAATTAATATTCCTAGTTTACTTTGCCAGTGCAAATTTTTTGACTAAGGAAAACAAAATCTACCAGTCTACCAATGAGGAAAGAACATGGAAGCTTCAGAAACTATTCTTCAAATGGGATAAATCCTTCCTTTTTGAGACAAAGCAAGTCTGGGTTGCTGTGAATTCTGGGATTTATCAATAGCCAGTTACTTGAGTATCAGGAGGTGACCTTGGACTAGTCCCTACAGCCTGATCCACCTATTCTCACTGTGATTGTGGCTTACCATAAAAAAAATTTTAAACGTTTTAAAAAGCTGAGGAGTGCTAAAAGAATTTTTCTTGTCTAGCATCTGTCCTGGCCTTCTGGAGGGAAAGAGTGATTTTATCTCAAGGATAGAATGAAAACTTCTACTCAGTCAGGCCTTGCAAAAATTACAGTCTGTGTTCCAGACTCCCATTATCAATCCAAATCCACAGAAGATTATTCCTCTATTATTTCTCTTGCTTACACCCCTACAACCATTTTCACCTGTGCTAATGCAGACTGCCAACAATCCAAAACTCTCCATTAATTCAACAGGAAGGAGTTCAAAGAGAAAGAAGAGCACTCAGAGACCT
The DNA here is from genome assembly GCA_013399895.1 of Serilophus lunatus. NCBI lineage: Eukaryota > Metazoa > Chordata > Aves > Passeriformes > Eurylaimidae > Serilophus > Serilophus lunatus. Next base: position 1,172,814 of record VXBA01004870.1, on the reverse strand, counting down.
ATGAAATATAACCTATGAGGAGACAGCAAAGGAATTTTTTTTCTTAAATGTAGAGAAGACTGAACAGAGACATGATAACAGTCCTCAAAAATGTAAACGACTTCAGCAAAGAGGAAGGAAATTATCTCTTCTCTCCCACGTGGAGAGGATAAGAATAACAGACTAAAATTGCAGCAGGGACTTGTTTTTTATTAAATATCAGCAAAATCATTTGTAACTGTTCAGGATGATATCACTGAAGCACTGGGATAGGTTGCCCTGGAAATTGACACATCTGGAACACTTTTGAAGCAGGTTGGATCAAAGCCTGTGCTAACGGGACAGGTGCCACTGAACTGCTGTGCTCTTGAAGCAGGAGAAAGAATTGGTGACTCTTTAAAATCCCTCATAGCCCTGCTTTCATATAATTTAATGATTCATTGAATGAATACATGTTCATTTATCACCCTCTGGGAGAATTTTAGAATTACTACTTGCGTATGTGTGTTCTTTGTCTCCAGAGCCTTCCTTAAGACTATTACTCTTCCAAACACTAGGCTATGCTCTGTGGTTCTCTTCTACAAAAGGTGAAGTTAGTCCTACCAGCCAGGAGCTATAACCCCACTGATAATTGAAAGGGCTAATATTGCTAAAGAAATTACCTAGTCAGTTCGCTTTTGCAGTGACACATAATACAGCATTGCTGAGTTTTGCTCTTCCAAGTCAACCACGAGTGAGACACTGAAAATTGGACCTGGGAAAACAATGGTTAGCAGGGTCAGTCCCTGGCTGTCACAAGCAGCTGTATCAGGTAATCCTTTTGGCAAATTCAGCAAACTCCATCTCCAGTCTGATTTGGCTGCTTGTCCTTGCCAGTCTCATTGGCTGGCTCTTTCACATCCTCAGCACTTAGGGAGCCAAGAACCTTCCTCTAGTTTTTAACCAAGCATTTTTTCTTGGTCAGTTTATAATTAGTTTCAGTGCTAATGATGTACTTCCATCTGGCTATAGTTTTCCAGTTTAGTGGGTTTGTAGTTGGCATCAGTATCTCCATTAGTTTTCATTCTGTAAGGCTAAACATATCAAGCTGCATCCTTATCCTCTCAGAGAGTCAGGTGAATGCATCCAGAATTGATCAACCATGCATTAGTCTCCTGATGTAGAGAAGAGTCCTCCCAAAATTACAAGGTGGAGAAAGTGTCTCAAAACCAAAACCAAAATCAAAACCAAACTATTTTTGTAAAATGAGATCAAAGCCATGGAAGGGTAAAGAAGTGAAGTAGCCCTGTTAGAAGGGCAGCTTCCTACAGAAACTCTTGTGGTCTTGGATATGCTCTCAAGTCAATCTGAGAGTGGAGGAGCAGAGCAGTTCTTAGCCACATAGCATGGCCTGCTTTCTGCTGCCAGCTGTCTTTATGGGATTGAGCTGAAGCCCATGAATGCCAGCCCTTCTTCCCATGTCCCCTTTCAGAGGCCAGCACCACTGGTGGCACCAGCACTGCAGCACCGAGGTTACACATCCAGCAACAATGCTGCTTGAACCGGCTTGTCCCCACCCTCCTCCACTCCCAGCTGCTTTTTCCATTTCCCACCGGACACCCTCCCTACTGCCGGTGTAAGTGTTTGCGCAGTTATGTGCAGAACCAGGTCAGGGATCTGATCCCAGCCAAAAAAATAGCCTGCAAATTTATTTTTTTTCCAGCTGGAAGAAGTTCTTCTGTCTGGTTGCTTGGGTGGCTGCACAAGCACTTTGGCTGGCATAAGGGAGGGAAGAGGATGGGTGTGGAAATAAGCAACTTTGCTATGCATGCTCCTCCCAAGCAAATGTGGCTCATCCACAGAGCCTCCCCTCCACTCTCAGCTAGCGTGGGCTGATATTGCAAGGAAAATCATGTACTTGTTTTTCATCATGCCCCAGATGCTCCTCACCCTGCTTTCAAGAAAGACTGCTCTTTTCCCATGCATTTCTAGCATGCATTAGCAGACAGACTCTCTAATCAATCAGCAACCATTACAACAGCAGATTTTGAAGGTCTCCTACTTGTCTTGTGTTATACAAAAGACTGGAAGAGAGATCAGGGGCTGTTAGTCTAAAACTGGTGAGTGCTACTACTCATGTAACACACATCCCTTCTAGAAATAGGGCTGGATTTTCTATTCCTGAATCTTTGGACCATTGCAATGGTGCATTCTTGCATCATAATTAGAAAGACAATTTTAAAAATACAGCTTTTTGTAATCATATTCAGGAAAAAAGTATGTCTAAGTAAGATCATCAAGGCACTCCTTTCTTAGGTAGCTATTATAATCCAGCTTAAAATAAACACACTCCCCTCTCTTCTCACATTTTTGGCTCTGAGCTTTGCTATTAGTGACATAGACAAATAATTTCCAAGGGAAATTTTATTATTTGAAGTTTTCTCATTTTAATGTTTGGCTCCTGACACTTCAAAGGAGGCTGGTACAGCCATTGCTACTAATATGCTTTGGAGAAAGGCTCTTTCATATTGTCCTGGGAGAGGGTAATGAAAACCTGATTTGATTGAAATACCTGCAAGGAGATGAGGGTAATCATAAGTTTTCACTAGTTTCTGTAGTTATTTTGAGGACACAGTACATGATTACTACTCTTTGCAATATCTCTCTGGAGAGTTAAAAAATTGCTCCTAGTATAGCATTTAGATATATTAAGAAAAAATAGTTTTAAAAAGGCATATTTTTATATATCATACAGTCCAGTCTAAAATTTGTACAGTGGTGATATTTGCTTTTCTACTAAATAAAATCATACATACCTGTCTGACTACTAAAAAATATTTGTTTTTTTGTTTATGTCACACATAGGATCTCAAAAAACCTTGGCCAGCCTTCATGTGTTGTGCTGGAAGCCTGTTCACAAAGGACCTGCTCAACATGAAGTTCTTTTAGCTTCCAGGAGTGCCTCAACAAACATAGTGGGCACCCACCCAACGTAAATGATCTATTAATAAACAATATGTATTTGTAAATTAATCAACCATAACATATTTTTATAGACTGCACTAAAAAAAGGGTAATTGAAACAATCTGTATTAACATCTATACAATAATACACTCTTTAGTTAACATGCATGTTCTTTTCACAGGAGAGCAATACAACAACAGCAGAAGATGGCTGCATTTTGAGGTAAATGCTCCTTACATTAAACAAACCCAAAACCAAAACAGGTAAAAGCCAACAAATGTTGAAGAATTTCAATGAATAGTCTTTTCCTACTCACTTCACTTTCCTGTAGAATTCCAACAAATCACTTCAGAAAAAACAAGACGCAGGAATCCTAATTTTTCATTCAAAAATTGGAACCTTGGTGGTGTTTTTCGATTGTAGAATGTGCCTCATGGTTCCTGGTGCACTTTCATTTTAGGCCAAATCTTAACAGTGAAATGAGTTGTATCCTAGCCATGTTTTCCTGCATAACACTAGCCCAGTCCCTAAACATACCTCACTGCTTCAGCTCATACATCTATAAGCTAAAAAATAAAAAGCTTTTGTTTAAGAGGAATGCAGAGGGACTAAATTCATCAGGGCTTTGAAATGAACTTGCAGAACGAAGCACTGGTATTTTCATTGCAAAATGAGGCCTTTTGCTGGGAAGCATCAATGCAACAGGATCATCTACTGACAGACTTGTCAGCACTTTTAGGCAGGCTAGAGTATTAGAACATTCATTTGGCTGAACTGCTTAAACAGAATATATTACTTACCATAAATTTTCTATGCTACTAACTACAGAAAATATCCTTCAAAAGCCAAACATGCCTAACCTCATCTGCAGGTAGTACAGAGTAACAGTTTCTTTAAAACCTAGAGAATTATTGCTGATTTTATTGCTGATTTTTCTGCCTGAGGAATCCACCTAATAGTAATAACAACTTATTTTTCTACACTGTGACTTGATCCTGGCTGTGTACATTTCCATTCCAGTGTCATTCATAGCTGTTTTTAACTGCTGCAAAAAGCAAGATTTAATTTCAGCTGAGATCAGACATATCAAATTCAACTAAAAAAAGTGTTGGGGTTGGGAAAGGAAGGGCGTTTTGGCTGGGGAGAATATTCGGAAAAGGGACTTTAAAAAGAGTAAAGTGCAAATTCTGACATGCAACTCTATCTTTGCAGCAGCAGCAGCATGCAGGCACAACTTTCTGGGCTTCATCTCTTCACCCCTTAGATTTTCATCCCTGTGCTCTACTGTGGGCTGGTGAGAGAGGGAGATCGAGATCACTGCTGTGGCTGCACAGCCCATGCCAGGAACCTCTTGGTACTCTGGCTGCATCACCGTGTCCCTGTCCAAGTGAGCTCATGAGGCTCAGCTGGACTCAGAGAGGTAGCACAGACATGTAATGAACACAACTGTCATGGAAAGTCTAAGAGGGGCGTTTGTTCCATGAACTGCCTGGACAATGAAGAATTGGTGTGCCACCCCCGCTCTCGCCCCCCGGCTGATGCCAAGGCGGGCGGCCGGCCGCTGGCAGATGAATAGCAGGTCTGTTCCAGCAGCTGCGCGTCCTGGTCCAGGGAAGAGAGATCTCCAGGAGCATAGAGTGCTCCGCTCCGTGCTCCATCTGCAGACTACAAGAACTGGGGGCAAAAGGATGGCTTCAGAAGGGGAGAACATCAATATTCAAGTGAGTCTATCCTGGGGAAATACCTATGGGAGGGAGAAGAGTGAGGGAAGATCCCCAGTGTGGGGGAGATATCCACCACTCCTATCTTTTGCTTCTCAGCTTTGGCAGCCACTTTCCCTTGAAAACTCAGTTCTGCCTTTTAACTCTGTTTCCCTTTGAAGAAAAACTAGTGGCAGGATCTCTGCTGTGTTCTGCCAAGAGCAGTTGCAAGACTTCTTAAAAAAATTGAGGGTAGGAAAAAAGATATTACTAAAAAGACATGCTTTTTGGGGAAGCAGAGGCAGCAGGGGAAGAAATTAGCCTTCAGCTCTCAGAATGAGGCAGCACATACTCTACGAGCTGCAAAAATCTGATCTGTTCCTCATCTCACAAAGCCTTTCTCTGTTTGGCAGAAAGTGCTCTCAATCTGGAGAAGAGGAAAAGAAATAAATACAGCAAATATTTAGGAAGTGCAGAGGCCAGGGTTTCCTATGTAAGGTTTAGAGAGAAATAAAACTTCTTGGTGAAGTTCTTTCATTTCCCTGTGTTCCTTTTCTGAGTGTTTGTGCTTTTTAAGAAGGGTGTTTCTTATGCTCAGCATGTGTTCTCAAAAAAAGCAAGTACCCAAGAGTTTGGAAAAAAGAAACTATCGAAGATGAAATGGAATCAAAAGACCAGATCACAAACATCCATTGAACCTCAGAAGTTCAAGTCCAGATTTGCCCTTCAGACAACTCTGGAATCATTGCCTAAGGCACAGCTTCCAGCCTGAACAGGCTGGCATCGGGGCCCAAATTTTGTAGGCAATTTTTCTTTCTGGAATTACCTTAACCATTTTTAGACTTGACAATGGGGAAGTTTATCTGGATTCACAATTTTTATTTCTTTGGCCTGATTCAAAGAAACTAAATCAGAAAGATATGTGCTCTTGGAAATAATCAGAACAATTATCCTTAGCTAGAAAGAAGGGCTGAGACTCACCAAATCTGCAGAATTTATCTCCACTGAGATAAGAGGTGCAGAGCAGTTTTTGAAGACCTGGGGAAAACTATGCTCAATAAAAGACACGATAAGTAAGGAAGATGCACAAGTAGCTATGACAGTTGGTAAAAAAATGTACTCTATTTAGGACTGAGAAAGAGAAAGGTTAGTCTTTCTGAGAACTAGATAATAAAGGGAAAATATAGAAATAAGTAGGCCATGAACTGGGGGCAAAGGGCAAAGAGGTCAAGAAAATTATGCAAAATAAAAGCTCAAACTAACTTCTCATATATTAAAACATTTTACCTAATGGAAAGTTTCAGGTCTATTGTGGATTTGAAATCCAGGTTTCACAGATGAGAAAATCAGCTTCAACAATTAAAATTTTTATAAACTTTTGAAAAATTCAGGGTTTAGGGTTTCCTCTTTCAACTCATCTGGAGGTTAAGCAAAGAGCCAAAAAGGATCACCAGCATTTTCAGTCTTTACAATACTCAAATAAGTAAGCCCAGAAGGTCAAAGTTTCCTTGACTTGCAAAATTGAAGAGTATACCTGTCTGTTTCTAGAGCAGGAAGATGTGAAGTGTTTCTATCCACCTCTACACAGGTTGCCACAAGAATAACCATGTTACAAAGATTTTCTTTATGACACCTTACAGGGAGGCCATCAGGCAGTGCAAAATATAAGTAAAAGCATACAGAGCCCTGCATACTTATAATATACACTGCTAGGAGGAGAGGGAAAGAGTGTTACATACTGTGATGGATGCAATCCCTTAACCAAACTAACAGCAATTTAGTTTAGGCAGCAAAGGACATAAAGGTATAAGCTGTAAATGGATCAAGAACTCCTCTGGTTTCAATCTGCTTTCTGAAAACCTACAAAGGAGCTGAGTTGACCCAGTGAGCATTGATGTATATGAGCTTGGAACACCAATCATGCGATTAACACATGAATAGTGTGTAGCTTTTCCAAGACTCATTTATCAAGGAACAAAGAAAGTTGTGGGTACAAGGAGTCTCATGCATACCTTTCCTATCACATGTAATTTGACTACAAGCCAGCCACTTTATTCCATAAATATGATAGCCTAAGCTCCTGGCTAAGCAGTTTGACTGAATGGCAGCTACCTCCCTCTGCACTGTGACAACTCTCAAATTTGCTCCTCAAAGCAGAGAAAACTTTTGTCAACAGCATATCTTCGGTAAGTGATGGATGCTGCAAAAAACCTTGCAGTATGGTTACTTAGATTTGTGCCTTGCTAAATTCAATTTTTTTTTTCTAGGTAACTTTGATTCGTGCCTTGGTAGTTCTGAATCATTGTTCAAATGATTATGCTACAAAGTAACAGAGTGAACCTTGCCACTGACCTTCATTAAGTTGCAATTTCACGACATCATATTAAAACCACTTTCACAAATATCTCTGACAGTGATTCCTTAAGGGATCTAAATCACCCATTCATGACAAACTGGCATAGTTGGCAGAATCCTGAATCAGGATTCATGACACATAGCTGAGACAAGCAGAGGGTCCTGGCAATGATGTGACTTGACCAGTGTGAGGTTAGGAGAGGAATGATCAGTGGCAGGAAAAAAAAAAGTTTTCAGTTGAAAGTACACTTAAAAACCTCTTTTGAGTCTCTGAATGCAGAGCAGGTGTCTTCTCAGAAGTTTCCAGCTGTGGGTTTTTGAAGAGCTTGTGGGAATGTGCACCGCATGCTCTGAGGTGGTAAGGTATGACTCATTCCTCAAAGAGCTCCAAGATGGAGCAGCAGAAAGTCATGAAAGTTAACTATGATACAATACAGAAATAGTTATTTTCATTTATAGAGAGAGGGTCCTGTGCCTGAAGTAGTTGCACAGTACCTACTTGCATCTCTTATACAACACCTATGTGGCCAGGTTAGACAGGCAACTATAGAATTAAAACAATCCGAACCTGTAGTCTTATGCAGGGGATAACTAGAAAACACAATCAAGACCTAAGAAGGCTCTAAGGAGAACTGATCAGTCCCCAGAATTTTTTCCTTATTCTGAAGCATAAGAACAGGAGCTTGCTCAGCAAAATTGAAAGCCTGTAACAGGAGACACTCCCTCATCCAGTGTGTCATCAGTATGTGGAATTTGCCATCTCCTGGAGCAGGTTAGAAGGTCAAAGAGCAAGCATTGAGAAGAGGTTGGGAGGTCCAGTAACAATATTTACAGTTATGCAAGCTAAAACAGGTACCTTCAAATCCCATGAGCCAATAGCAGGATAAAAATAAATATTCTTTTCAGTTCCCTACAGACCAGATTGCCGATCAGACTACAACTGGTATTTGCATTACAGAAGTTATACACCAGCTCTCCATAAGTGAGACGTAGGACTGCTTTTTAGCAGCAAGAAGCATCTCCCATTAATTCATTTTTTTTCCCTTACAAAAATTCTCTTTTTCTGTGTATTTCAAAGAAGTCTATTTTCCCATTCTGACTTCTAGGAAGACCATCAAAACCTCAAACTGTGCACAGAGAGATGCTAAAAGGAAATGGTACTGAAATGGAAAAAAAAGGCAAAAGGATGTAGAGCAGCCTCACCAGGTCTATGCCAGCCAGTCAAGTGCTAAGAAAACAGATAAACTGGAATGAAAATATTTTCATTAAAAATAATAGTTTATGTATTCAAAGATAAAACTTCAATATTAATTAATTTGAATTATGCCTTTTTCTCACCCCACATCCCTATCTGTGTCTTCCAAGTGGATCTTTCATTTTTCTCTATTAAATATCTGACACTGTTGAGAAACTAAGTAGAGACCAGCAGATGAGATATAACAGAGCACATCCAAAGATAGCTGGGATCAGAAAAATGTATTTGGGTAGAAACAAATAAAACAAATAAGATCTTTTCACCAATTTCCTTTTACTTCAGGAAACAAATGTTTATAAATTAGAAGTATGGCTTTGATAGAAACACTCTGTCTGATCTATCTGCGCTTCTTTATGCAATTACTTCTACTGACTCTTGGTTCAACTCCTGCACAGAGATTTGAAGAGGGGAGACAGGAGGAGGATGCCATACAAGATAGTTCTTTTCAGCAGCACAAGACCTGTTAAATCTGTTTAGCTATGTACCTCAGCTGCAGCAGTTCATAATCTGGCATCTTACCACGACCCTGTTTCATTGGTGATTTAAGCTGATGTACTAGACTTCAAATGGGAGCAACTGAGACAACATCCACTCAACCACTCCCACCACAGCAGCAGTAACCCGGGGAAAATCTGTAGACAGCTGAAATCAGTAACACTCACACATATTGCCACAGTTAAGTCTGTCAGAGCCCCATATGCATATTGCAGAACAGAGCAAAGATCGGGTCTGATATTAAATAGCTCCACGGTTTGATTAGGTTTATGTTTTTATGTTTTCTTATTCATGAATGAGTGTTATGTTCTGTATAAAAGTTTGTTTAAGGGATATGCCCTGGATGAAATGTCATCCATATTTGTATTGCAAAAGAGGCTATATATAGTATGTTGTGTCTTTCTTTTTATAATTTCTTAATCTTTGGATAAAAAAAATACAATCCTCTGGGATGAGAAGCAGACATAATACTTCACCATTTAGGGAATCATTCATACTTCAAAAGAATAAAGAGTAAACAGCTAAAATAATCATTCTGGAAAACAGACCCGACACTGAAATTTTTTGGCAGAAGCTCCTTGGTGAATACCTTGAACAGAAAATACATCTGTGGAAATAAAGACAGGTTTGCAAGCAACTTGCAAGGGAAAATAATTAAATAATTGCATAGTTTGCTTCCAGTGCTCAGTTTTTGACCAGATCTACAGCAGGGAGACTGTAGACAGGCAGATAAATAGAGTTACCTATGGGTATAGTAGTGCAGACTTTTCCAAAATGCCCACAAACCAATAGGAAAGTCCCCCTTACCACTGTAAATTCCATCTCCCACATCCCAGTTTCAGTATAGACCTGATGAGGGGATGCAGGCACTGTATTCACAACTGGGTAAGATTTTCAGTATTGTGGGGGTTTTTTTGTGGCTTTAACTCGTGCCTCAAGGGTGTGATGTGCTCGCAAGTTCCTGATTTGAGCATGTGTTTGTCTGCTTCTGCAGCAACAGACAGGCACTTTCTGGTGCCCCAGGATCTCTGCTCTGCTTTGGTGGTTTCCTAGAGTGATGACAATCTCATATCATCAGTGAAGCAATGTCCATGCCCCATTGTGGTTCAGTAATGTTAATTGGGCCTGGGAAGTCTGCATTGAGAGAGAGAAAAAGCCTTGCAGAAAATAAATCTAAAATACTTCAGAAAAAAACATTCTTGTGACACCCCTGTATGATGTGTGCAACTCTGTCATCAAGAGTCTCATGAGCTTATTTCACTGTGTGTTTAACTAAACTGACCCAGTTACTACAGCCCTTCAAGCAAGACTCCACTCCTAATTCCCAGGGGTACACTCCACCACCTGTGCCATTCATTTGACCTGGGTAAAGCTAGTTCAGAGTGCTAAACTCTAAGAAAACTAGCCAATTTGGGGCACTTTTTAATGTTCTGGTTTGTTGTCCTGCAGTAGTTTCTGGGAGTATCAGACCATGCCAATGACTGGGACTGCATGACCATGAGAGCATGTAGAGGCAGCAGAACCTCTCCTTTCAGTGGCACCTACCCCTCACTTTGGATCAATAATCTGAAGATCCAGGTCTGGATGTAGTCAATAGAAGAAGCAGGCAAGGTCCTAACCATAACAATGATTGTTCTCACTAGCGGATATCGCTCAGACTGCAAGAATTCAGGCTGCAACTTGAGAGCAAAGCCTTTACAGGATTTAGATAGAGGCTGGGGGAGAGATTCACTGTGCTCTAGACGGTCAAAAGACAAATGTGAAATAGATTATCACACTTAGAAGCAAGTGTGAGCCATACTTCTCTCCCCCAGCTGCATGGAGCTGCAAGTCTGCATGGCATTACTTGTGTTGGTCCCAGGAACCAGCAGCACTCACATGAGAAGACAGTCATGTGTGACCACAACACACCAAGAAGAAGGAGACTATTTCTTACAGCCAGTGCTAATCAGGTTTTTGTTCTCTAGTTAGACATGGCATTTCTCCTCTCCCCTATACATTCCTCTTAGCTGCTCTACCTTGACACAGAGAGCCTTCCCACCTAGAGTGAACATTCCTTTATGCCCTTTGCAAACACAGGGATAGTAGTTTTCATTTTGAGGAACTGGACCCTAGGTTTTAAGGTGTCTGGGGAAAATGAGGAACATCTGGAGTTAAATGTGCCCTCGGAGTTATCCCATGGAAATCAGCATCCTTACAACCAGTGGTTGAGCTGGTTCCTCACACTCCACCTTGCAGAAGAGCGGTGAAACTATCAGAGTCTTTCTGAGAGATGGAGTCTGGTCTGACAACCATAGTACAACCAGAGCTCAGGTCACAGCCAGGAATGGACAAATTAGTGAGGGATGAAAAATATACTGTGAAAAAGCAACCTGATGAAGCCTAAACATTTCTGAAGAGAAACTGGGAGACAGTGACTTGGGTCAGGGGGTGTTGCCACATCTCCTGAGGTGAGGGGAGAAAATCTCAGAGCTTGGCAGCTACAAAATTTTATTAATAATAACAGATTTTCTTATAAAACTCATACAAATGAAGCAGGGAGAGCAGAGAGGGAGCAAGGCCCGAAAGGCATAGGATGTTCCTGTGGGTGGAAGTGGCACAGGACCCAAGCTGGCAAGATGGTGCCTATGCAGCACTGAGGATTGAGGGATCACTTGGGGCTTTTTGTGGTAGGGGTCCATGCCCCACTGAGAGCAACAGCAAGTCAACACAGCTATACTCTGTTTGGAGGACAAGGTCAGCCAGCAGCCACACCAAACCATCCCAGGGCAACCCTCCTGCCTGCCTGGTGCCACACCCCCAACTTGGCCTGCCCTAGTCATCGTTCATCAACAGGACTTTCCTTGTTCCACCACCTCCTCCTCAGCCACAACCTTTAGGGACACAACACTATTTGTTGCCACACAACTGTTTCACAGATTGAGATACAGATACATCTTACCCACACCTGCATCTTGCAGATTTGAGTGCACAAGAAGTGATTTTTTTAGTGAGTAGTCATAAACCTGGTTGTAGTGCTGGCAACACAATCTTCTCCTGGCGGGCCAACAGTAAAACCTCTCACTGACACATCTTAGTGAATGGGAGCCCTCTGCAACATGAAATATCTGTTGCACCACACCTAAATCGATTTTTGCATCTTTTGTCAAATAGTTGCCCCCTGCTCAGCTTCATTCAAGCTGTGCCTGAGAGCTGAACAATTCAACTGCTTCTCTCTGCCCTCAGCTGGCACACAGGTACAGCATCTCAACTCATTGGGCCACGAAGGATGGAAACCTTCAGTCCAAGTCACCATTTCTCAGCCTTTCCTATAAAATACGTAATAATTTGCTATGTTTCTTTTTCGAGAACCAAAAATGGGCAGTGCTGCAGACATACAATAGCCACACACAGAAGTGTGGGCATCTCCAAGTACAAAAGGATGAATAGGCATTTTCACTGTCATTTCCCCATCCCCGGCTTGTGAGCCAAATGTTTCTAAAACTGCCTCTCAGAAAAGGCAATACGAGAAATGAGCTCTACTACTGTAATCTAGGCTGCCTCAGGTATGTAAACACGTAACAGAGACATTTGAATTGGACACCAAAATGATGTGCAGATGCTGCAAGATTCACATCACCAGTTACCATACACCTTGACACACTCCTTTGAACTAGGTAAGGTATAATTCCTTGTCAAATTACATGAATCAGATTTGTGACTCTGTAATTACACCTGTGAAAACCATTATACCCAAGATCTTAGAACTTTCTATCCAAAATTATCCTTGGGGAAAAAATTTCTCATGAAGCTGCTTGGGTCAAGGTTCAGAGTGCTGGAAATTCTTGGGGAATCCTGTCAGCAGGATTAGAGAAATGAGAATAAGAAAATGAGATGATGTACTGGTTTGATGATTATTCAAGCTCTCTTTTTTTTTCTTTATTTTTCCCCACAGTATTTATGCTTATTTGCAGGAGTTTTCTCTTTTACAGTCACACAACTCCAAAAAATATTTTGTGAGATTTTAAAGAAGCCCAAACTCACCACAGGCCTTTTTTTATGTGAGAAAAATAACTGCTCTTACCAATCTAACAGGAGCCAAAGAGCAACCAACTATTCTTCTGTAACCTATGTTTTACTGAAGGAATGTTTATGCACAAAATAACAGCTCAGCAATACTCTTGTATGAGAACCAAGTTCTGCTCTCCCTAGTTCTCCAAGCATGTTACAAATATCAATGAATTTGACTTCACAATCTCCACATGGAGCAAGAGGTGCTTTCCTGCCTATTTTACAGATATTAAGTCAGGGCAGGGACAGTTAAGTGACTACTGGTGTACCCAAGGACCCACACTTAAAAAGTGACATAAGCAGGAAGGAAAGACTGAGCATCTCTGGATGGGTGGGTTGCCACAGAGAAGCAACGTGCTCTGTGCTTTCATCTCTGCTTCTTACAGGCTAAATTTTTAATCTCCACTACTTTTTTAAGAAACCATTAAAGATTGTTTTAGTCATCAGAGACCACTCTGTTACTCCACACAATATATAAAAGAACATTAACTGAAGCTGTCAATAGCAGACCACACATGATTCCTTCCCTGCTGAATGTTAACTTCAGCATCAATTTGGAAACAATTTTTGACACACTTTGAAAAGTTCATCACGCAGCTGTGTTTGCACCTCTTTCCTAGTGGAGCTCAACCATGGGGTGTAGGACACAAACCCCAAAGCCAAAGTGAAACAAGCTAAACCATGTCAAACACAAATTCTGACTCAGAATGGCCATACAGGCCCTTGGTGCAACACTTTGGCTTGAACTTTGCAACTCCTTCTGGTTGAATCAAGATGAAATGTTCCTGCGTGTCCCTGTGTGATTTCAGTGTTGGTCACGCATATTTTGCTGACTGAAGCTGAAGCACTGGAGCAGAGGTTTGTCTTCATGACCACCATCAGTTATTATTGCTGCCTCGATGCAACTGCTCAAAGTAATCACTCCATCAAGACTGTCTGGGCCAGGAAACCTCCATTACTGAATGTCTAAGATAACCTGGAACTTGCTTAGGGAATTTGTCCGGGCAGAGACAGAAATAGCAGCTCCTTTAGACAGGCCTTCATCTATTTTATTGCAATGGAATAATTTTTTGCATTCTTGGACATTTCTTGGCTGGTTATGCTAGCTGAAGATCTATTTTTTCTGTGATTACCAGGCAACCATGATACATATAATCTAGATTCTTCTTAACTTTGTTGTAAATATAAGGAAAACAATTATCAAATGCAAACAATAAAAATTATTCCCGCATAACATAAGCACCCAGATTTTTTTTTTATCTTTTTCCTGTGGTGATGCCTTCACTGGCAATCCACACTGATCAGAGAGACATCCAGCAAAGGAATAATATGCTAGAAGAAAATAGAATACGCTGCTGTTTTCTTTTAAACAGAAACAGTTTTGAACTCCATCTTCATGTGCTAGATTCTTGGGACCTGACTCTGGACCAATTCCTTAGCCAGCTCCCATTTTTGGCATGTGGTCTTGAAAAGGTTGCTGAAGGGAGCTGTGTCAAAGGGCTTTTACTTTGCTCTTAATGGCTCCACATACAGTCTGAAGGAATCCGAAGCGCTCACGAAATGTGGTTTCCCCTCTGGTGTTTGTTGTTCAGCTGGCTCAGCAGCTCAACCATTTAAAATCATTGTGAGTGGATTTAGCACTTGTGAAATAATGCTGGTCTATTCAGATCCAGAGAGAGATGGGCAAAGTCCACCAGTACAATAAAAGCCCCTCTTTTCACCTTCTCATACGAGGAACCAGGTTGCAAAGGAGTTTGAGGGATTAAACTACTCATACCCAGGTGCAGCTACACAGATCTTGTGGGAAAGAGATTCATGCCTACTGAAATAAAAAAAGCCAACATACTCTCAGGGGAAGCAGTATCTTCAGCACCCTAGAAACAGGAAAAAAACCCCTCAACAACAACAAAAAAAACCCCAACAGCACAAACCCCCTAACAAACTAACAAAACGAACACATTGAAACACATTTAATTAAGTATAAGGGGCAAACCATGAAGGAGAATAAAAAAAAGAGGTGTACACTCCCAGAAGAGAGCTCCAGCAGGATGTATTCCACAAAAATCACAGAGTAAGCCACACAGAGAGAACAGAGAACTGAGAGTCCTGGAGGTCACCGTCCCCAGAACCCAGAGAAGATGGAGCTCCCCACTTCACCCAAGTCTGAGCAACTAACTATAGCAAGAGATGTGTTTCACCTCTGAGCTGACCTAATGCTCAGTTATTCTGCTGAGACCATAAAAAAAAAAGAGATTACTAAAGCCATCTCTGATGTGGACAGCACTGCAGGCTTGCTGAAGATCTGTATCTTCGCCTGGGGATTTGAACTCAGGACCAGGCTCAGACAAGCAACTCAAAAGCAGATGGCAACTGATCTTGGTGGCTACTAATTTAATTATCTTTTGGTTAGTGATGTTGAGTTGAGTAGCCCTCTGATGCATTTCCAATCTCCTCTACACTTCGTTCAGCTATAGGTTTCCAGCCATCACCCTGAGTAACTGAATTAGGTCAGTCTTACAGTGTTCACTCTTTTGGGCCATCGCAAAATAGCAGTTCTGTTTTGGGTCCCCGGGTGGAGGAATGGGCTCGGGATTTAGATGCAGGCTAGTGTAGTGAGGCACTCTGGTGTTTATGGCCAGGATGGAGCAGGGTCATTCAAAAACACTTCCTCTTGCCTTGCTCACACAACCTACAAACAGGGACATTATCTCTCCTGTGGGAGCAACTGACTCAGATGCTTGGCCAGCTGCAGGGAAAGGTGACCCCGTAGTCACCAACAGCAAAGAAAAAAGATAAAAATAAATAGAAAAAATAGAAATAGAAAAAAATAAAAAGATGTATTGCTCTGTGGCTGCAAATGATAACAATACATTCCTCTTTATTCTGATCCAAAAGCAATTTTTTTCCTTCCTTTGTCCTCCTCCCTGTTTTTTCCTATCTGATGTGAATTTGTTTCTCAGCTAGGAGCCCAGTCAGCTTGTTACTCGTGTGACTAACATTTTTTTGTTTTACATATTATCAAATGACTTATGAAAAGTAAAGTTCAGCTGGCTAACACTCAAAGGAGTTATGCAAGAGCAAGTAGCACTGAGCTTTACCACAAGCCCTGTACATTAAACCTGTATGTCCATGGAATGATAAATCTGTTTATTAAGTACATTGTGGGTATAGAGTGATGTAGATGTGGCTGGAGGATACTGGAGCCATTCCCAGTGGCTATCCCTACATCAGAAGACACTGTCTCTAGTCCTATTCTTGATCTCTCTGAGAACTGAGGGAGAGTATTGCACCAACATTTGTACACTGCACACTGACAAAGTACTACTTCATTTGTTATCATCTCCTCAGTGGGCGTAATTGTAGGGCTGAATCAGCAGAAATGAGAGCAAGACTTGTGGGAAGTTTGTGTCAGGACCAGCAAAATACACAGGCTAGGAGAAGGTCGTGATTTACTGATTGTAACCTTTGTATGGAAAGATCTATGTCCTTTGAAGACCCTCTTCCCCTTCTGTTGCAATTTTGAAGGACAGGTAGGACTCTGTGATTCTTCTTGGTTGGGCTGTAGGTAATATTTTGTGGGCCCAAAATTGTGGGAATATTGTATCTGTTACAAAGCAGTATTCAGTCTCCCTTTTGCCCAAGGCACACATATCACATATACAATCGACGCTAACATGTTGATACATGTGAGCAGGGGGAAATTCATATTCTGTACTCAAGTGCTACAAGAGCTTAGGTGTTGGGATGATGTATGAAATTGAGGTTGGGAGGGCAGAAGGTAAATTATAAGGTAAAATATCTTCAAAAGGCCTGAAGAAAACAAGACTATTTCATTCCAGGGTCAAGAAAAAAAATTTTGTAATTTCACTAAATATTTATCTCTCTATCAGGTAGGGATAAATATATATTAAGAGACAGTGGTCATGATAATCATATTATCAGAAGGAAGGAAGTTTCTTTTGCCCACCTTCTCTTGTCATGCCAGAACAACAAACAGAATATGAGAAACTGTGAACGAGGAAAAAAAGAGGCAAATTGGAAATGCTTTCTGTTGAGTTTTGTTTTGTTTTCAGGGAAAACTGAAGCAAAAAAATTGTAGTGAGTGCTCAGAAAGGTATCACAAACCCCCAGAACTACTACACAATATATTGACAGTAAAGCTGAGCTGCTCCAACATGGATGAGCTCTGCTGGGGAAGGCAGAAACCAAAAAGGAAGGATGTGATCCATAGTGAATAAACTATAGGGAAAAACTCCTCCATCACTTTGTGCTAGGTATGTATAAATGTTTCAAAGCACAACTAAAATTGGGAGTTAATACAAGCTACTTCTCTTAGCCTATACCAATCAATGACCATCACAATTGCCCTCCAAACACAGATATCCAGTGCCTAGTCTGCCCCAAAGGGCCCAGAATCTTTCTTCCCCCTCCCTCTTTTTTTTCCCTCTTCTAACATTCAGGAGTTCATTTGGACGCAGCTTTTGGCTATCCCCTTATAAGAATCCAGCTGTGGCACACAGCACATACTGAGTGAACCCCACTTGAAATCCAGGGCATTTGTTCTGCATCACTGGTTCCCACTTCTTTTGTCCCTTGGTTATCTTGAAGGGAGCAACTACAGGATAAGCACCAGATACAATGACAAAGAAACCATGTTCCTGCAAAATTTTGTTTCCCATCTCAGAAGCTTAGCATGTTAGGTGACTGAATGTGAAAGTCTTCTTCAGAAAAAGACTATGTCGCATTTTGTCATTCAATTGTCAGAGAAATGGTTATTCTCCTTTAATCTCCTCTCATTCCTATTCTGGCCTCGAGGTATTTGCTTTCCCAACACAGTCTCCTAGGAAGGCCTCATTTAATACACCCTTTCCCTAAGGTCTCTCAGAACAGGAGATCTCTAAAAAAACACAATCATCACTTGGGGGATTTGGACCTCCCCTTAATTTCTGCCATGCTGTACTATAGCTCCTCATTATAAAGTTTGTTCTTAAAGGTTCTTTGTGTCTCTGCAGGGTTGAAAGTTGCTGACTGAATGTCTGGGTCCAATTTTCCACCAGTCTTCCATTAACTTGCCATTCTCAGTTATGCAAAGTGTCTGAATAATGCTACAAGGTCATTCACATCATTTTACATTTTGAACCTGTTTTGCAGAGGGTTTAATAAAAAAACAAAACACAACCTGAATAATAAGTCACTAGAAAAAAAATACTACTTTAATCCTTTAATACAGAGCCTGAACAACAGTTCTTTTCACAGAAGGAAGAGGACTAATATTTTTTCTAATCTGAGAAGGTAATTCCCAGGGACAGTGTATGAGAAAACAGCAGTAATCTGCAGAACACCCAGGAACTGTTGTTGAAAGATTCTCAGGGTGATACTTTTGGCAGGACATCATGTTCCAATAAAACCCACTGAAAACACTAGCCTAACAACAACAACAACAATAATAATATTTTACATAGAGGAAGTGTATTTTATCTAATCCAAGTCAGGAAGGAGATTAGCAGAATAATTGTTGTAATTCAGAAGTTGTATTTGGCTACAAATTCAGAAGAGAATAAATCAGAATAATTCTGGCCTTACACACAGAATTACATACAGAATTAACAAGGTTGGAAAAGACCATAGAGCTTGTAGAACTATACCATACAATACCACAAAGGAATGAAGAATGGCAATTAGGACTGATGACACACAGCCGGACTAGCTTTTGTGGGTTGAACATACCAGGATGGCAAGGCATCAGAGCCACTGAGAGCTGCATAATGCTTTACTCACTATCAGATATACCCACATGGCTTCCCTCTGGTTTGAAACAGCAGCTACCACTAGGCTAAAACATAGAGAAGCTCATCAAGTGTCATGAGTCACTGCAGAATTCAAGTCCATTTTCTCTATCCAGTTTTGCTTGCCCTTGACCAAGAGGGTATCTTATCAGAATCCTAAAAGAAGTTGCAGTGCCATCACTACTATAGAGTCTTTTCCCCCACACAAAAGCATGTGCACTTGTTCCTTTCAGCACTCAGTTTTTGTACAGAGATGACAGATGCGTAACTGCTAGCATTAGATACAGGTTACAAGTTTACAAACTGGTTTTAGCAGCTGTGTTTTGAAGCTAAGTCCTGAGAAACTAACTGCTCCCATCTTTTCATATTTTGGTTTCGAATAGCCCTATAGGTATGGTCAGAGATTAGAGAGGTTTTTGTGGTGGTAAAAGAATGTTTTTGTTACTTCTTGTCCAGCCATCCGCCCTCAAAACAGCAGAATGACTCACTAGCACTCACCTCCAGTTGTTACTGAGCTTAAATTTTTATCTCCTTGGCTTCTTGTGAAGTTCCACTCTGTATCTTTTCAGAAGCAGAGCCTGTTCTAATATGAAAGAACAAACAATGTGGGAAGCACAACTCAGAATTCAAGTTTTCAAAAGCTCTCATGTTAAATTCCGGCTGAGCTAATATGCACGTATTCACAGAGGCATTTGCACACATAAATCACAGCTTGCTTACATCTGGCACACTCCAAGAGCACACTGCTTGGCACACTGTTTAAATGTACTTCAACTACTGCACTGCATTCAGGCCTGCAGATAATCTTGAAGAAGTTCCTTTGTAGTCAGAAGACATAAAACCTTACTGAGTATTTTGCAGGTATTCTTCATGTATCAGAGTTGCTGTTGCCTACCATTTCCTGATGAAGCTACAGCAGCCTTGCATCTCTGGGATTGTCAAAAGAGCTGCTTTTCATTCTTGCCAAGTAGAAAAGATATTTCCATAACCCAGATGTTATTGTTTACCATCCACAGGAGTGAAGCAGTACTCACAATTTGACTGTCAAGTAAAGCAGCTATCTAAAGCAGAATATGCCATCTTACCTGGACTGAAGAGTTTATTGCAGTCTCACAGAAATAACTCAGTATTTTGCTTACATATGCAGCCCTGAACATAGAAGATATAGCCTGGGAAGTTCAAGCTAAAAATACCAATTTACTACCACACCTACATTGCTCTTACTACTTTGTACTAGAATAAATGCACATGAAGTGAATTTTTCAGAGTTTTTTTGTGAAAATTCTTTAGTCACTACAACATTGGTCATAGCTCTTTCAACTGTAATTTTTTTTTCCTGCAAGTGGGTCAGATTTCTTCTGGATCCTAAATGAAAGCTTTTGAGAAAAGAATATTTCTTTTACTCTTAACCTGCAAATTTACAATCTGGTCCGAACTGCTTCTGGGTTATGCAAGTCCAGATCTGTACTTCTTTCATAATTGTGTACCATGGTAACAAAGAGAGCAGTGCCATGTCTGGTCCCTCAAGCTCTGAACTTGTGCCAAAGATAACCAGTTATACTGGCATAATTAATTTTGATGCATTAATAGCACAACAGTTTATTTGCCAGTAGGATTTGGCAAACATAATTTAACAAAATCTTTTCCACTGTTAAGATGGAGAACCATCCCAGAGTTTAGAGACCAGGGCAAGAATCTTCATTTAGGGATTAATCATCACTTTGTAACTCCTGCAAAATTCACGCTCCAGGCTCTCATTTAGTTATACACAATAACTGTGGCTTGCTGATTAAGAATAATATGTGTATAAGTCTTTTTCTTTTAGATTTTCAAACTGCTGATTGAAAACTCCCCTCAGAGTAAGAAGCATTTCTAAATATCTGAAGTGTGATATAACATGGGCATTTGCATCTCCAGCCAAAACCACAGAGGCTAGAAAGAAAGGCGTGATTTACATTCAATACCTCCACCTATAACCTGGAGGACATCTGGAACTCTTCAGCTCCAACCTCCACTCTATGAGAAAGGGACTTCTCCCTGTGGGTATGAAGTAGATTCACATTTGACATTTGTTGTCCCTGAGGGGGTTTTTAGCTTGAAATTATAAATTCCCTTCTCTGACTTGTATGAGACAAAGCAAGAAGTACTCCAGAGAACTGTGAAGATGACACTTATAAGGTCTTTCTGAACTCTTTTGAAATCTTGTCTTGGTCTTTCACTTGGGTTCCTAACAGGTACTCTGCTTTTCAGGTCATGCAGGTTCTCCCAAACATCCTAAGACATACTATTGTGAACAGAGATGAAAAGAAAATGGTTCCTTCATCTTACTTAAGATTTAAAAAAAAGTACCTCACTTTCTAATTCCAAAGTAGACTTTAATGAGTCCTACTTATTTATCAGTCCAAATAAGGCTACTCTTATGGTAGAAAGAAGATAATTTACAAGGGTCAGTCCAAGTATCTGCTGGATGTTTGTCTAGTCGCTGAAGGCTGCATGACTGGGGTGATAGCTCATCTTAGCTTGATTAAGATAATAATTCTTCTAATAACTTGCTTTAAGAAATATGTGATTAACTTTGACTTCAGTAGTCTGTAGAACTTGTTATTTTTCTGACTCTTTTCATCCTGAACTGGCTTTGATAGCAGTTTTGAATCATGAAATTTGATGCCAACTTTGACTCTGTTGCACCAATAGCCTCTTTTTTCCCCAAAACTTTTATTTTGTTCATTCATTTATACCACCAAGACTGCTAATTTTGCTAATCCCTTTGTACCTGCAAAATTTCTTAAAAAAAATAAAATGAAAAATTAAAAGCACGGAACATCACTTGCTGTACCAAACCAAAGCTTTCAAAAAACATGGCAGCATGGAAAACACATAGAGATGTGAGTAAGAGGAGATGTGGATGATAAGCCCGCAGGCAGTGGCAGAATGCAGCATGGGCACAGGAGAACAGTAGAGTAGGGGCAGGCCTGGAGGCAGCCATTAGGCAAATCAGGCACATGCAACCATGTCCCCATCATAAGGGGTTCCACAGGGAGCCATGTGACCCTTTTCCGATTGACTTTGATGAAGGGATGCTGAAAGTAGATAGTTAAATCATTTTAGCTGGGACATCCTCAAGACACAGTAAACATTTACACTGGAACCATCTACTCTTTCTGGGTCCTCAGTGTCAAGACGCAATAACACATTGACTGAAAACTCGTTCTAAAGATGATTGTGGTATGTAGGGGTGATGGGGGGCAAATGGTGGTGGGGCAGCACCTACTTTATTACCCAGGAACTCTCAAACACATCTGTAAGACATGCACACAGCATAACCTCCTGCTGCGGTAGCAGGGACGAGTCTGGGAGGGGGCCTTTGAAATGGAAAGAAATTAATACAATGAAATCCATTTGTACTGGACATTACTATTAGATTTCATTATGGTCTGTCTTTCTATAGGATCCTGGATTCCCAAAGGAAAATAATTGCCAGGAAGGTCCCTTCTGTGCTTTTTTTCCAGGTAGCTGCAATAATTTCTTTCGTATGGAGATGTCATTTTCATAAGACAGGGATTTCTCAGTCAATTTAAGGAAATATTCTAGAGAGTACAAACTTGCAAGCTGTCCAGATACACTAGGAAGTCCAAATGGGGCTGCTTGTTCATTTAACTGTCAAATATATATCTGATGTATGAAGTGCTTTCTCCATTTCCCTCTCCCTTTCCAGGTGTACTCCAAGGAATTAAAAGCAGTTTTAAAAGCACTTATGCTCTGCTCTGTTTGCAGTAGTAGCCACTTCTCACCTCAGCTGTAGCTGGAAAAGCTGAGATCCACTGCAATGATTTTGCTAACATTCCAGTGTCCTGACTATCCATAGGGACAGGGTATTTTTGATAGCAAGCCCTTAATTTTTCATTCTGTAGACCCAGCTGGTCCACAGAGGCTGACATCATTTGACCACAAAATATAAGATATTAACCACCAAATTTTTGCCAGAGTATAATTTCATAGCCAAACACATTAAAATTTCTTTTGGAATCAGCATCTACTACATACGCTATTATTCACCAGTGGCATGCATCCAGTGTCTCTATACAATTGGCCAGTAAGGGTTTTTTCAATGGATGTATTTGCCAAGATGAAAAAGCAGAAAACATTTAAACCATTTTCAATGTGTTTCCAACTGCTGGACTATGTTTTCAAAACCACATTTTTGAGTTGTGATGTAAATGAATGAATATTCTCTTGAGTAGCTGCTATTCAAACCGTTATTCTCCATTTTCTTTTTTGATTATGATCTGCAAACCATTTAACATGAACATTGTCAAGCGGGGCTTGATATGGACATATGGATAAACTGGGTTCATTACAAACCAAGTCATAAAGGCAGTTATTTTTTCCTCTCTAGTTTGGAATGATTTTATAACCTTTTTAGGAATTAAGAGTATTCTCGAGACAAAAACTGTCCATCTTTACAAATATATGCTGATGTTGCTATTGCCAATTTGACAACTGTGGCATATGCATATTTCACAGGAAATTTGGGGAGGGGGAGGTTAGTTTTGGTTTGTTTTGGTTTTTTCCCCATGAGCAGTTCAGAGTTCCGAAAAAATTTCTGATGAAATATTGAACAAGCATTGTTAACCTCTACTTGCAGAAATATAACAGCTCAGCTATAAGTTTTAGTCAGAATGAAATCCTGCTATGGAATAATTTTCCATTGGAAAAAGACAGTTCTAATAAATCTTTTTGAAACTGTGTTGAAATCATCAAAAATTGTGGAAGATTTCCACTTAAATGTTTCAGAATGAAACATTTAATCTTTAAAATAGCTCTTTATTTTATACTTGATCATACTAGTATTTTATGTTACAAAACATTCAAAGTATTTTTGGAGCAGTTGAAACATTTTCTCTCGACATAATATAGATATTTTTCCACTTCAACTTTTCTTTCCCAGACAATTTTGATGCATTTAGCACCATGCTCTCACATCATAACAAAATAAAATGAATGTAACCAATTAATGGGTGCATATTATGCACTCTTCTCTGGATGCAAGCCACACAAGATCTGGATCAGTTACAGATTGCTGCTGAAAAGCTTGGCTCTTCAACTCAGACTGCAGGGATTCACGTGCTCAGCTTTGGACATTCTCTAGTTAAGACTTCAGTGTAAAAGCATACTATCACAACAGTATCTATACTCACTGGATTCTGTAGTCCTAGTTCTGAAACCTGCTGAGTGTGCGGTCTTAGTAAACATAGAGAAAATTCCGAACTCTGTAGCAGGATATCTTGAATAAACACTTTAACTATAATACACTGCTCAATAAAATAGAAGGGTTCAGATTTTACGGGAGTGTTGTGTGAAGGATTAAGATTTTCAGCATAAAATGTTCCCCTTTATTGATCTTGAAAAACAGAGGAAGATCTAAAAGTGGTCAGTTATTTACTATGTATTTATAGATTATATATAAGTTTTGGTCGAGATGCAAATTTTTTTCCAGCTGAACGCAACAGTTGTTACTACGCTACATGAAATTCAGTGATGGTTGCTAGAGCACGTAATTGAGGTTGTTAAAGGTAAACGCTGGCAAGTGTTGGATATTTACTAGCCCAAACCAGCTACTACTCACACTGTTCCAGCATATACTAAGGATCAATGCATTTCTAATCTGTTCTCAAGAGGTTTATTTCTCCATAGAATCACAGAACGGTAAGTTAGGGTTGGAAACCCCTGTGCCATGGGCAGGGACACCTTCCACTGGACCAAGTTACATCCAGCCTGGCCTTAAACACTTCTGGGGTGCTCACAACTCCTCTGGGCAACCTATTCCGGTACCTCACTACCCTTATAGCAAAGAATTTCTTCCTAGAATCTAATCTAAACCTACCCACCTTCAGGTTAAGGTATTCTTCATTGCCCTGTCATGCCCTTATAAAATGCTTCTCCTCCAGCTGTATTGTACCCTTTAGGTACTGGAAGATGCTCTAAGGAGCTTCTCTTCTCCAGGCTGAACAACCTCTCAGCCTGTCTCCATAGGAGAGGAGATCCACCCCTGTGATCCGCTTAGTTGCCTCCTCTGGTTACCAATAGGTAAACACCTTTTTTGTGTTGGGGGTCTCAGAACTGAAGGTGAGGTCTCACAAGAGCATTGATGCATTCCTGCAGATGGCTTTGCTGTAGACAAGTGAGGCACAGGATTGTTTAGGTTCAGGATTTGACTCAGGTAGTGACAGTGTCGCTGCTGCTGTGTTTTTATGTTATTGCCAGCTATGTAGATATCTCTGTAGATGTTTGTAATCTACAGTTTGGTGGGGCAGGCTTAACTGCAGCACAACAGCCATATAGATTTCACGTGCTAAAGTCTGATCTCCAAAAGATATCACATGTATCAGCATGCCATAGGCTTTTATGTAGTTATTCAAACCCTCATAATTCATCACTATCTTCAGTTTATGAAGAACTTACTATGTTCATGAAGCCACACGCAGACCTCTGGTGCTATTGGTTATTCCAGGAGCTGGATACAAACACCCTCAGGTGCTGTTCCACAGTTGCGTTCTGTTGAAGTAACCATGACAGGGAAAGAAAAATCAAGCAGATCCTTCAGGTGGTTCAATTCCCATCCATCTTGTCATGCAACTGCAATAGTATTAGTACAGTTCCACAGCCTTTTCAAAGGACACAAACTTACATAGGCTTTGCATAATCCTGCTGACCAACCATTTACATCTCTGAGATTTCATTATAGGTAGGTGAATTGATTCTACGAAAAAAACTTTTGATGTTAGGACATAAGCAGATCTGAACAATGCACTGCCTTTGTATTAACTCTGCAATTCATTGTCTTTTAAAGATTATTTATAGAGAGGAAATTAATAAAAAATACAGCTGTACGGGAAAGGTTTTAGAACGTGTGCTGTTCTCTGGCAGGAAGATAAGCAAAACCAGAGAAATCGCTTCAGGGAAAATATAGTTTCCTTAAAAAAAAATCCAGTAAGAGAAATGTACTTCATCATCAGCACATGGCAAGGTCCTTATGAGCACCCTTAGTTTTGGAATCTCTTGAATTTACACTTTTTTGGCATCAATATCCTGATCCCACAGAGCTGTTTGAATGAAGATGTTACACAGGCTACTTCATTAAACTGAAAAATTGACTTAAGTTTAGTGTAATAGATTGATAAAATAACTACTACATCAGCACTGAAGCTGACTCAGGTTTACCAGTGTACAGCAATACATTTGAAAAGTTTAGGAAGAGAAACAGATACTCATGGGTCCTTGGAGATCGCTGAATAATTCAGTGTCACCTTCTGTGTAAGGCTGATGCTGTATCACTTTGCAGCTTCTGTACCGAAACCAGTAACTGGTATTTGACTAGAGCACATAAAGGTGTCACATCTTGATTTAAAGATTCAAGAAATGGAGAATTTACCCTGTCTCTTGGCAAGTTATCTTGTTGTCTTCATTTTCAATTCAAACTTACATCTATTCAGCTTTCTGTTGTGGGGGGTTTGTATGCTTTCTTCAGCAATAATACAAAGTTGGTTTAGTACCAGATAGACTCTGTGCTACTTACTAAATCTGAATTAAGTTTTGGTTTAACCAGGACAGCTGTATCTCTTTCAATTTCTCATTGGAAGGCATTTTTTAGTATTTTCATAATTTGTATGCCTTTTTTCTGTGTGCTTCTCAGATTTTACAGGTTTTTCAGCTGTGAGCAAGTTTCTTATGTTATTATGATATTAAACAAATTAATCTTATGAACATAGCTATGCTTCTGTCATCACTGTAGAACTGCCATATCCCACAGCAAGCTCATGTTCAGCTCAACCTTAAATCCTTTTCTGAAACACTGCCTTCTAGTTGTATGGTTCTTAGTGCTCATTAGCTGTATTTCACTTGTACTGTACCTAGCAATTAATAAAAGACTAGATATTAAAATGGGTACAGTAACCTTTATCTATTATCTCACGCCTTTTCAATGCAAACTGGCCTGGCAAAATTACCTAACACATGACTGTGTTGATCAAAATTAAATTACTCATACTGATTAAACTGACAACCAGTTTCATTTTGTGACATACAGAGTCAAATTATCTCCTCTTATCTCCCCTGTCTCCACAGATAAATATGGATAGATTTTTGTTAAAAAGTATTAGTCTTAATTGTTGACTTAGCCATGTTTGTAGCCTCATGGCCCACATGCCATCCATCACAGGCTACCTCTCGCATATTATATTCTCCGGGCCTGGAAGGGTCTTTTATAACACTTGTTTAAAGCCAGCTTTGGACTCAAGAAATGACACAGACAAAAATACTGAACTGCTTCAGCAGCAGTCAACACATCAGTCCTAGTTTGGATGGTTCCAGCTCTAGCACTCAGCATCTGTGCCAAATCCAGCTATAGCACCAACTAATTTTGGCCAACAGAGCACATCACTGGAGCTGATAAAGGGCTGCAAAGGGCAATAAATCTGACAGGGTATCATATATCACAATGAATATTTTGAAATAATATTTTCTGAAACAAAAATTAATGTTAAAAAATCCAAACCTCACTTTACACTGGGCATGACATGCTCTATTCCCTTTCCTGCTCTACTAGTTGAATCCCAAACCAAGCTTTCTCAATATTTACCCTCTATTAGCAAAGAAGCCGGGGCAGGATTATCCAGGTCATCTTGCTTTGCTTCTCTCTGAGTTAACTTTCCTCTAGACTCAAAAGTTTCCCTATTACTCAGACTTATTACAAGTTAGCAAGAGAAAGCTATGCACCTCATGCAGTTCTTTTGCTCATCTGGTGCTGTACAGGCACACTGGGGGTTATTCTTTAATTCTTTAGGGTTGCTGGTTTTCATCTTTCATAGCTACTTGGGAGGGTTGGAAGGTACTTCTGCATTCCCATGATGCCTGATTACATTATCCTGATTCTTTCTAAACACAAAAGAGAACTGTTGAGTATTTCTTCTGTTCCTGAATCCCTAAGATGTTCGCCATCTTCTGTTAAGCAAGTAAGCTATACTACTGTTAGGAATTATTTTATTGCTGTTTTCCTTTAACTGTCCTTAGGCTGCAAGGTAGAGGTTTCTTTTGCTCCCTTTCAAGTCTTTCCCCTCTTTATATTTCCACAGGCTTTAATTTACATAATTGCTGCCTCTTTCCTCTTTCTTCTCCTCTTCCTCATTTATCTGATATATTTTTAATAGCTGCTTTTACTTCCTCACTTATTAGAGAGGTGCCGCTAACCAATGATGTCCTTCATGATTATGAAATTGTGGGGTTTAGTCACCTAGTGAACTTTCCTAGAATAATTTCAGATTTTCATTCACATTTTCCTGTCTAAATCTCACAACTTCTGAGTTTTTCACCCCAACCACTTTTATTCATCTTTTTCTTGGTTGCTTTGAGAAATAAGCCATTGGGAGCATCAGATACAAGACTAGATGGAGATGTAGAAAACTGACTAGAAAGAAAAGCTTGTGTCTTTCCTTGGGCAAGTTAGGAGCAAGATGGAAAGCTCCTGGTTTAACATCCTAACAAGAGAAAGGAGACTATTTTCAATGTCTCTTCAGCAGATACTGGACTATGATTCAGTTCTTGTTGTCATTTATTCTAATTACATATTCACTACCAGGACTTACTAAGCTTGCACTGGCAGTCTCTTTTCTAGGAATTAACCAGCTCTACACAATTTGAAAATTATTGGAAATATGATTTAGAGATTATTACCAAAGAAATGAGAGGCTACTGGGAAAATTAGATCAAAAGGACTAAAAGTTCAAAGAAACACTAAAATACTGAATACTTGCTCTTTCCTACTAAGTGTCTCAGAAGCTTGTGCTTTATTAAGAACAATGATGATTAAATATGCTGTTAGTGAGCTGTGTTGGACTGGGGAGTCCTGGAGGAAAGCACTAAGGCATAGTATAATCATGGCAGATATTTAGGAGTACCTTGGTGAAAGATACAAAATGTGTAATGTCCCTGAAAAAACTAAGAACAGATGAATGAAGTTGACTAGTTGATGTTCCTCCTTCCTGTTACGTACTGTAGTATGGGAATTATGAGGCAAAAAAGAGCAAGTGTTCCTGATCACACAGAAGTTTATTAGAACTGGAATGGCTAAGGATTATAAGATTAGAGTCTTGTTAACAATTGAGCACTGATTTAGCAAAAATGTGGTACGAATATAAAGCTGTCAGTAGACTTTTTTTCTTTGAGGATAGGTATGAAAACACACAACAAAAGTTGCCTAAGCACAACTTCTAAATAGCTTTGCTGGTTTTATTTGTTTGGGTGGTGTTTTTTGGTTGGTTGGTTGGTTTTTGCTGGTTTGGTGGGTTTGTTCGATTTTTTTCTTCGTCTGTTTCCTATTTTTTCTTCTTGATGTCGTTGTTTGGTTTCCGTTCTTTCGCCCCTTTTTTTTTTTTTCCCCTCCTTAAATTCAATCTACTGCAATGGACTGAGGGAAGAGGAAAAAAGTTTTGTGAGAATAGCCTTCCTAATAAATATTATATAAACTATGCTCCAATATTACAGCTACTTACTTGATTTTAGTACAGCTATTTGTGAGGAAATTAAATAGCTGGAGAAGAAATCAGGTAAAAATGGCTAATAGCTGGCTAATGGCTAATCTAAAATATAGCACAGGGACTCTGAGTTTTGGGGTGTGATGTAGACAAGGATCTGTCAGGAAAAATTGTCAGCCTTAGGAAAAGACTTCTTTATCTGATGCATATCACTTCAGGCCATATAACTGATGCAAGGGGTTGAGTTTTGTGTTTCATATATAATATTACAAGAGAAGTAATCTCAGTGCAGGAAAAAAAGTCAATTTTTTTTCTATCAAACCAGCCTTCTCTGTCAGCTCATTTTAAAGTTTTAAATCTCAGACTAAGGTAAAACCCATATAGTTCTATCTCCACTGGAGTGCAATTTTGTTATCCTGGAAACATGATGAAATGATACAGGAACTATTTCTCAGTTCTAGTGAAATCAAGAAAGTTTTATGAAGAAAAAAATTGTTTAACTGGGGCATAGAATAGAACTAGCTACTAAATATTTTACTACTGAAAAAGATCTAGAACATACAGTTTTGTGCAGCAGATTTGGTTTTCTGTGCTCTTGGCAATTCTTTTTTTAAAATTAGGTCATTTCCTTTTTTTTTTTTTTTAAGAAACATTAGTAAGTAACGTGGAGATTTTACTACTGTTAAAAAAACACATTGCTTTCAAGCTGCAGTGTATTTCACATCCTATGTATATTGTTTTTCAACATTTAACAGAAGATTTGTCAAATTGGAGTGGCCATATTTGGTCTATTATTTACACTTTTCTATAGTTGAATGCTAAATTGGAACCATCATATTGTCATAATTCTCCAAGATACTGTTGCTTGGCCTTTTAATTTTTTTCCATTTGTCATTCCTTTAAACATTCTTTCAAATCATGGAATAATTCATTCAAACATAATTATTTGACTTTTTTTTTTTTCTGGGAAAGGCTTTCTTCTACTTCAGAAATCTTATATTTACGTATTTTTATCTCTCTCTATATCTACACAAGGTATATTTATTGGTTCTTATATACCAAAAAACCAAGAACAGGTGTTGTGGGTGACTATGGAACAGTTATTCTCTACTGAGACTAATGTGGGTTTATCCTTACTTAAACTTTGATATCCATCCTTAAAACACACATTTGAGACTTCTAAATAAAAATTAAAGCTCTCTGATGGTGGTCAAACATTGCAGTATTTTGCTCAGGAGGTCTTGCAGACTCCACCCATTTAACACTTTAGTGACATGATCCCAAGGAACATCAGGTGTCTTCACTAGTTTTTAGCAGAGAGTTGGACCAGATGACCTCCAAAGGACCTTTCCAACTTAAGTTATTCTTTCTTACATACGCAAGTAAGAAAAACACATGTTAAAATAGTCTCTTTTCCCTTCTTAAAAATCAAGGGAGACATTTTTAATGGTCTCCTGTTCAACATATGCATCTTGATATAAATGTTTCTACCAGGATCACTTTCTTCTCCAGCTTGGCCAGTGCAACATATCACATCTTGATTTGAGTTCTATTGGCAAATGCAAAGCGGTGCACTCTCGTGCTGGGATCATGCACTCTGGGTCGACTGGGGGTGGTGTCTGGAGAGACTGCAAAGCTTGGCAAGGTCAGGACTAACCTAGTAGAAGTGCAATGAGAACTCGTGTGGAAGGCAGTGCTGATGGACACTGGTGATTAAAGTTTCAAATGTGCATGCTGTTGCTTTGAGAGGATTGCTCTTCCATGAGACTGGCCACAGAGGCATCTTCCCCTTGACAGAAATACTGTTCCTGAGTATGTGAAATAAATATGAGATGAATATGAATTGAAAGTGCACTTCCTCTTGACCTACTTCCCAGGCAGGGAATCACAGCTTGATGCCCTCCTGTTTAGAGAGGTAAAATTATCTTCACATTCCCTAGGCTCTGCACAAGCCTCTATTGTTTCGTACCAACCACATGGCTAATTATCGTGCCTACTACGCAGTCTCTTATAATGATCTCCTTCCATCTCCTGTCAACACCCAGACTGACTAACCAAACTGGTTTTTTCGGAGAGAAGTGTACCTGTTTACCCCGTCAATAAATACACCTCCTTTTTGTTTGTGCTGTGAAGGTAAACATGCAGAATGATAGTGTAAGCTGGCTTTGGGAAAGTGGCTGATCATTCCAAGGTGCTCTAGGACTATGTGCATCAGATTCCTTCTTTGTTAAGTGAGTAGACTTTTCTTTACTCACAAGGCTGTAGGATGGAACTTTTTATTTCACCGCAAAATAAATTACACATTGCACTTATACCAGTGGAGCCTGGCTGAGCCCTGAGTATTCCTAAGTCTCGAAGCAGCTCAAAGCTTAGAACTGAACAATGATGCCACTTGTGTGACAATCTTGCATGAAGGATGTAAGCTCCAGAAATAGAGCTTTTGACACATGGGCCTTCCTGTCCCTTCAGAGAGGTCTGTGGCTCTTATTCCGGTGTCTGTAAGAAAGCACAGAGGATGATCCAGCACACACACACACAAAAAAAAGAAATCTGTTTGCTGATACCTAAAAAACCCATGAACTGTCATAACTGATGTTTTGCTGTAGCAGGATATTACTGTGTCCAGGCTGCAAGCACAAGCACCAGAAGTATAGAGAAAAAAAAAGCTCACAATACAGCAGTGGAGGTCCCTAAACTATCACTGAGCCAAGTCAATAAGTCTATGCAGTCCCACATAGCATCATGCAATTGTACCAAGTTGGACTGGAAGCACTAGAGAGCAGGGTGTTGCTAAATATTTGTTCAGTTAATCCATAACCTGAATAAACCACACAGAGATAAGTGATATGATGGTGCATAAATGGACAGAACAAAATCTCAAATCTAACTTCACAGGCAGAAGGCTGTAGGTCACAGCAAAGAAAATTTATGCTAGGAAAGAATCCGGTTATGGATTGTGTTTCATTTCTTATGTATATGATGCCAAAGATAATGGCTTTTGCTGCAAACTTCATCCATGAGTTGTGAATCAGTGTACATGAATCACCTGCCAAACCCTCCAGTGCGTCAGTGATAAGAGAATACAAATTCAAAAGTGCAGGTGCCATATCAGTAGCTGGAGTGGAGCTGACAGCACAGCTAGAGATAATGACCATTCCTGAATTCCTTCCTGACCATGGTTTGAATGTTTCATCTCACTTTTCACATTAAGATATGACACTTGTTAGTGATGTGACCTTTATGATGGATCTGAATATCCATCTGAGTTCTCTTGGCTTGTCAGCAGTGATAATTTCATCCAGTTTGAGCATCCATAATTGCTGCTATAGTCTTGGACATCAGTAACTAAACTTACAACTACCTGATGCATCCAATGACCAAGTTATAGTTCTAGATTTGTTTAACCTCAGGAGAGTTTTGGGGATTTTTTTCCTCTTTCCAATGTCTTCCTCCAGAAGACAAATCTGTTTTCATCAAGGATACTGAAAAGGGAAACTCTTTGACTGAGATTAATTCACAGGAAACTGATTCAAAGGCATTGTTTCGGTTGCCAAAGCAAGCACAGCTTCAGCTGAACTGGGCTTCAATTCTGTTAATTTATTTTTACAGCCTAATTAAATGCATCTTTCTTAATTAATTACACTAGAGGAGATTGCCTCAAATTCACACAAATGTTGAAAGCATGCCAAATCCAAAGCCAATAGGAGTTATTAATCAGCATCTCTGGACAGATATCCATACCCCAGAGCTGCTCAATGAAGTCCTGCACCAATTTCCCCCAAGGGGTCAGTGGAAGCTTTCTTCCCCACAGCTTTCAGTAGGAACACAGCTATCCATCGAGTCAGAGATGTGTCAAACAGGTCGCTGCTAAAGCTAGTTGCACGCAAAAGGCCATTCCAGAGCCATTTGCTTAAATATTGCTTTGGCTTCCCTTATGCAAAGAATTTCCTGTGACACTTTACATATATCAGCATAATAAAGCTTGGAGCTTATTTCCACCCGCCCCCTTTCAAGTGACTAGAAAGATGTCAGACTATAATTTTCAAAGGACAGTATTTTCCTGCACTGTTGCCTGGAATGACCGCCTAAGCAAAGTATTGTGGCTGAGGAGTTCCCGCTGGTTATACTAGAAGTTCCAGCCCAGTCAGTCTCATTAAAAGGAATGGCATCTAGCTTAATGGTTAGGAGAGACCACTATTAATTTTGAATTGGAGGGATTTATAAATCAGCTATTGATTCCATGAGTGAAAGAGAATGCTGGACTGGATGGGTAACAGCAACAAGGTCTGATGCCCCACTACTGTGATCACAGACAAACTCATACAGGACATTGTGGCTCCACTAGCAAGGTGAGAACTGGGAACCAGACACCTGATCTTCCTCCCCACACATCTGCTGTCTGCAGAACCTTCTCACAAGCACAACTTCAGCCACTGGAGCTTTCTTAGTAACCCATGAAAGCTTACTAACTAATTTCTATTCAATCACCTAGAAAGCCCTCAACACTTATGGAAGCATCAAGCCCTGGCTCGCTTAAACGGTCTATTTTTGAGATGTAGTTCCCCAAGATTTTTCATCTATGCCTTGGTGTAGAAAGTGATGGTGTCTATTCCTTTTCCTGCTAGATCTTTCAAGCAGACTTCCACCATTTATGGCTATACTGGAAGATTCCTTTCACATCACAATTGCTATAAATCATGGGTTTAAAAACTAGAATAGGAAAATTAAGTTTATGCCTGCTTGTATTCTGTGCATTATCAGTAAGTGATGTTGCACAGAATTTAGGTTAAGGCCAATTCTATTTCTAAAACACTTAAATATTAAAGGATAAAATTAACTCTAAAATAAGTTACTAATAGAGGGGAAAGGAGGGAGAGCTCTACAGTTGCTACACATTTCTTTAACTGCATGGATTCTTGCAGCACCCTATCTTAAATGAGACATATCAGCACCTTTGAAGGCTGAAGAATTATGCTTTCTGAAAATTTTTAGATTTCAAATCCTGCTGTGCAGCTACTTCAGAGAAGTTTCCAAATTATTCAATGCACTTTTGCAATGCCTTCTAACATAGGACTATCTAGAAAGCATAGTCATAATTATATATAAATTCATAATCCACTGGAAAAAAAATTGTTAATACATTAGCAGAGGCATAAGATTAACCAATTACACTGTCAAAAGTCTTGCAAGCATCTTAATGATGGAGCAACCCTTTGCATTTACGACTAAGCACCACCTACCAATTACCTCGTATGATTTGGATACTTCTCCTGTCACCTTATCCCCACTAAATCCTGACAGCAGATTCTAGAATTTAGGAAGACAGACTGATGTGGACATTACAGCTGGATGTTGCAACAGGGGACATGAGATTCCAAAGCCAAGCTCCTGAACCCAGCAGGACAGAAAGGTGGCTCCACACCTGGAGTAGATACCAGAGGGAGACATCTCTGGAGCCCCCTAACACGGAGTGCAGGGGGGCAATAGCCCACCCACTGCACCTGCTTACCACTCATTCTTAGAGACCAACACAAAGCAAGAAATTTACAAGTAAAAGCAAACTCAGCAGAGGTCCTTTCCTTTTCTTTTGAATTGATGAATATGCCTCATACTTCTTGTTTGGCTTCTCCTGAAACATGATTTCACCTTATTCTCACTAGAATCCACTAGCTGATTTTCTCACTCAGTTCCTCTACTGTGCCAGTGATCTGATGATTTCAGTTTACCATTAACTACTTAATCCAGTAGGCCAGCAGGAACAGGCAATTACCTATTATTATGAAAAAATTCTGTTCCAGGCTCTTCAAATCTGTCACTTTGATCTCATAAAGTGTCTTAATGGTGGTGCTTTCAGAGCCACACTTTTAAAGTATAATTTAATTTTACACTGTGAATTTAAGTGGAGATGGCCAAAGATAAAGAGATGTTTTAATTGTTTAATTTCCATTGAACTCAGTGGAAGTTTGAC
Organism: Serilophus lunatus; assembly: GCA_013399895.1. Taxonomy (NCBI): domain Eukaryota; kingdom Metazoa; phylum Chordata; class Aves; order Passeriformes; family Eurylaimidae; genus Serilophus; species Serilophus lunatus. The sequence goes on along the minus strand of VXBA01004870.1, from coordinate 1,137,753 downwards.
AGGGAAGCTTCAGTGGCACTTTGTGGAAGTGGGAGATATTACTTCCCACCAGATGTTTCACCCATGGTCTCTTCCCAACAGTAATTCACAATTTATGTTTAACATACCAATATACCAATGACCTTTTTTATAACCCATTATATCATTGCCCTGAACTTAGCATGGCTAGCACTTATAGCACCATCAAGCTGCACTGAAGGATGGGAAGAAAAAGGAAAAACAATCTCATCCCATGAATCCTTCTGTCAACATAGCAAGCTATAAACCCAAACAAGAGTGACTCCACCCTTGAAATTTTTCCAGGAACACAAGGGGAAGCCAAACTCAATATTTTTAATTACCAAGGAAAACCTTCCATTCTATAACCACCTTACGCCTCATCCTTAAGCTTTACTGTACTGTATCCTAAGGCAGGGCCTTTGTCCAATTTTCAATTAAATTATTAATAGAAACAATAGAGTCAAAGTTTCCCATCTCAGATCTCTCATGTTTTTAAACTCATATAAAGCAACACGACACTAGAGCTGCTGATTTCATATTTTCCTCCTGTACCCCGGGCTTTGAGTGCATGTTGTGTTGGATCTTTCCTTTGTTCTGAACCTAGGAAAGGCTCCTTTGGTGACCCAGTTAGTTGTGTCCCTGGGCCACAGTGCTTTCTAGTGACAAACCCCATGTCTGGGAATACCAGGTCCTCTACAAGAACTGAGCCTCTGTAAGTGCTTAATTTCAGACCTTGGACCCTCTGTGTGGCAGGGAGACATCACTGGGCCTGTGTGGGTTTGCAAATACCTGCACCAGGAAAATAAAATAAAACATAAAATAAATATTAAAGAAAATGATTGCTCCTTGCAATCTTTTTGCTGTCCCCTAACTCATTCACTCTCTCTCGCACTGTCAGGGTCAGCCTTCTGAAATGCCAGCTTCCAGGGACTTTCATGGCTCATGACAATATCCTACAGAATTCAGTGCTGCTGCCTTCCATGTGGGCTGGTATGTGAGCTTTGGTGGAAGAGATAAGTATTGCACAGGGCTAGTTTCTTCCAGAATAAAGTTCCACAAATACCAGTTGCAGCAAATGGCCTAAGTGCTTAGCTTGGATGCTTTCAGTTTACTGTATAGAGACTGCAATTTGCACACTCCAGTAAAAATGGCAAGTCTGGGATACACTTCCCAGGATGGTGTAGGAGGATGGCTGCCCATTTGCTCTGTTGTTCCCTTGGCCATCATGAGGTGCTAGAAGAGAGAGAAGAGCACCCAGAGCCTTCACTACAGGGCTATGCAGGGGAAAGGGTGAGTAACTCAGCAAGCATCAGAGAGAAGGCTCTTTCATGGACTTTAGGGAGACCAGCAATTCTATACATAGCAAGTGGTCCATTGAGTTTGCTGAGAGGGCCACCAAGATTGAAAGAATAGACTCATTGTGAATATTTCATTTTAAAATTTAATATGTTTAACCCAGCACTTCTCCNTTTTTTTTTTTTTTTAGTTTTAGCAGACTGTTCCATCACCTCCAGTTTTACAAACTAGAGACTTTTTTCTTTTTTTTTCTGTGTGTGCTTTTCAATGTGAGGCAATTCCACCTCAAGGTTTTGTCTACTTCAGGTTTCTGTCACATATGGCCAAAAAAGCAGGTTCTGGCACAAAAGTCACCCTGACCCCATCTGGATTTTCCTGTTGGTTCAGATTCATGTAGCTCTAGCTAACAGCAGCAAGACTGTAGTGGAGCCTGAATATTTACTGGGCAATATCACCCTCAAAACAATCCCTGTGTCCCCTCTCAAAAAAACCCCACTAAATGTACACTAAATGTGAAAGAGGAAAATTGGAAAGGAAAAGCCAAAGTGTGGAATTATTTGTTTCCAAAAGTGACCAAGGACTCAGCAAGCTGCAGTTTGAAGGAAGCGAGGTCGTGCTGCATCTGTCAGAAAACTAGATCAGATTCTGGGTTCCTTCTGTTGCAGCAGCCTGTGTGTTCCTAAGCAAGTTCATGCCTGTCATAACAGGACACCCATGATGTGATGAGGTGTCTAGATGCCACTTGAATCTGAAAATAGAAGCATCCCCTCTTTGTGGGATATATTCCTTGCCTCTGCCTTCCTGACTTGAGCTACAGTGACAATTTTTCCTGAAAGATGAGAGGAGGAAAGAGCCATTGTATTCAACACCTTATGTGCTTACAGGCTTCAGAGGGGCAAAAGCTCAACCTCAGCTGTTTAGAAAGGAACATCTCCAGGATTCTAACGTATTTCACTGAGTGTTTTGCATGGTTTTGTAACTCTGAATTTGTAAATGTTTCTTCTTAGTTACCTTTGAAGAATGCCTAAGAAGGAGACACCTCCAATGGTCCATGGGATACAGGTGAAAACCAGCTGCCTTCCCTAGTGGGAATTTATTTTGAATAGCTCCTTGATTCAGTCTTGCTTCATACTGAAGCAAGGCAGGCCCAAACTGCTCAATGCTTTGATGCAAAGGAAAATTGAAACTTAAGACAGTGTATGGTGTGTGCATGTGTGAGGTGGGTGCTTGGTGTGTTCATGCTGTGTTCATGCTGTGTGCACATGTGTTTGGCATGTGCACGTCCTTCCCATGTGATTGGCATATGCATGTGCTGGTGTGGCATGTGCTTGGCATGTAAGTATGTGTGGCATGTGCTTGGGCATGGGTGAGACCAAACCCGCTGAGTTCTACTGTTTATGGATGCAATTTCATCAGCTCTGCCTCTATTGAAATCTTCGGTCATGTTCTTCCCTCTTTCCACTTGGATTCCTACAGCTTCTCTTCAGTGGAGAGCCCCAAGCACTCAGAGGGTGGCCAGGAGCACATAAATCTCAATCTGCAGACAAACCTGAACTCCAGTGCTTTGGACTGAGGCTTACCTGGGAGATACTGCAAGGTGTAAACCACCCTGGGAAGCAAAAAATCATCTACCTCACTGGCTTTACCTGAATGATGAATTCAGTCCATATGTATGTTGTACACAACACAGGCACATATCACACTTCTGCAGTAGATCTTGGCCACCTCTCTCTCCCTGTACATCCCCTGTATAAGCATTCTCATTAACCTACAGATGTGGAAAACTAAAATCCAAAGAAAGCAAGTAGGATGCCCTGAGCAACACAGCAAATGACAAATTAACCTTGGGCTTACTGACATGAAAAACAACATTAGGCCAGGTATAGGTCAGTTCTGAATACAGAGTTACAAGTCATTTGTTTACAGGGCACGAGGGACCATTGCTATATGCTCGTCCTATTGTAAGACAATACAAACCTCCCCCCCTCCAAACATCTGCTGTGAAGCACAGTCAGAGGGCAGTTGGACCTTTGGTCTGATCCAGTACAGCTGTTACTATGCTCCCTCAGCTTTAGAAATCAACCTGAACCCTCAGCATTGGATACAAACACCCTTAGACTTGGAAGAAGTTCAATTTTAGGACTTTGCTTTATGAATGTTTTGTATTAAAATGATTTGTATGAACACATTTGCTTTTTGGATCTGGCAGCAGCCTGTGATCAGGCCCAGCTTTTCTTAATATTTTGGGCCACAAGCCATCCAGCTTGGGGATTTATTCATCTTAACATGTTTAGCTTTGTAAGCACAATGCAGTAGTTACTGTTGTGCCTCCCGGCTGCTCTTCCATTTTTTATAAACTCATTTTCTCTGCTAACCTACTTTGAATTTTTTCTTGTAAAGCTGTTTTTAGCCTTCCTCTGCTTCCCTCTCTCTCATCTCTTTTTTTCCTCCCCCAAAACACTCTGGGTGCTAAACACTAGTGACTTGAATAGGCTCCAGCTTCTATATCCTGACTTTGGAAATAATTGTTCCCACTAATCCTTTTGAGTGCACTCCCAATTCCATATATTCAAAGAGCTATCCCCCTCACCACACATACACACCCAATTGCTTCTGTTCAACAATCAGAGATAATGCATCAGCACATTGTAATTACTGGTGCCAAGCAGCTCTTGAGCCCCAAACCCACTAACTGCTTCTAAGCTATGGATGGAGGCTCCTCCCTCATTGTCTCTGCCTTTCCCACCTGGTCTTCATCCCAGCTACCTGGAAGAGAAAAATTATCTTCTATCCCAGCTCAGCCCTGCAGCCTGCCAGTCGATTCCTATTTCCCTTCAATTGAGTATCATAAATACACTTAACGAGAGAGTTTAATATAGATTTGGTAAGACAGTTATTTGAGCGATGCATAATTTATGTCGCCTTGTAGCACAGGAAGCCTTGAGTGGCATCTGAGAGCGAACAGATTCGAGAAACTCGCCAGACAGCAGAGTGCCAAAGGGGAAAAAGAGCTGAGGAGAAAAAGGAGACAGCAACTTGGGGAAGGAGGTGCATGAAGCAAGAGAAGAGCTCGATTGCAGGAAAAAATATGAAAGACAGACAAGGTGAAAGGCACGGAGTGAGAAAAGAATGGAGGAGAGAGAATAGAAGCAGATGAAAGGATAGAGAAGGAGCTGAACAGAAGATGCAGACAAAGGCAGAGAGGGTCTCCAGGATGAATAAGAAATGAGAAGCAGCATGGAAAGGGAGAAATACAGAGCAGAGCATGCACAATCGATGCGACAAGCAGGTCTCTGCAGGCTGCGAGCGCCGCAGCCAGCCGGGAAGCAGAGCCGACTGCCGTGTCACCCGGAGGGGAAGGGCAAGGAGAGGCGCCCCGGCTCTCGTGGGGCTCTCCCACTTCGTGACTCACCCCCGCTCCCCCTGCCAGCCACAGACAGGCTTCCCTACCCACTTCCAACCTTACAGCTCCACGCGGTGTTAGGTTTTTGTGTTAGCTTCCTGCTCTGACGTGACCTCATTTCGAGAGCTGTAGTGAGACTATCACCTGGGTAAATTGGAGGGGGTCTGCTGGCAGCCTCACCCAACTGCACTCTCATCCTTGAGTGACAGAGAGTAAGGCCCTACTTTGGCACCCCTTAGCTCAAGGATGAGGTTCCTAAATGCCGCACTATGGTGACATCTTTGCACAACAGACCTCATCAAGTATGCTTGCAGCTATGAGGTGAGACACAGAAGGCATACAAAGCAAATGGAAAGAGGGAATTTGGTAGATTAGAGAACATAAATAGTGCCTGTCAAGCACACAGGATCTGTGCCTGCCATTTGCCTCGTCTTCCACTCAGCCTCTCAGCTCGTGGAAGTCACTTTTTGGTTGGAGAACTCTCATCCAAACAGTGTCAATTAGCTCTCCAGCAAACCCAGCAGTGATCTGTCACAGAAGTGCAGTAACACCTCAGAGATAGATGTCCATCAGGACCAGTCTGGTACATGAGGAGAGATACTAGGAATGCACCCCTGGTTTATTTTCTGGGATTTATGCAACATGAATTGAAGGCAAAATAGCCATTTGGCTCTGAATAGGACCCCTAGTGAGCAGAACAGAACAGATGGCTATATTAGAAGGAAAAAACCTTAAGCACAACTGGACTAGTCAACAGCCTCCACAGAGGCTGAAGAGGGGGGCCTGGCCCTGAACACTTAGTTTTCCTTTTGCCTGCAGTATTCATGATGAGGTTTACCATTACTTCTGTTCATGGAACACAGCCAAGGTACTTGCTGTTGTGCCAAATTGGAGAAAAACAGCTTTGCCTCACAAAGTTTGCAATATAGTTTGTATTGACTAAAAGGCTCCCTGTGTGTCCCTACTCTTACACATGTGTGGCTGTGCACAGACCTGTTTCCTCCTCCACATGCTGGCACATATGCTCTGTGAGGGAATTCCAACCCCTCCGGTGAGCAGGTATCTGGTCATTGCTGCTCTTCTCCGTGCTGCCGCTCTCTGTGCCCAGGTATGGCATGTAGGACAAAAATATTAACATTTGTTCCCTTCATCCCAAGTGAAGTGCTCAGGAGCTACAGGGAGTCAGCTTCCCTGGTAAAGAAGAGTAGTGAATAACTTTGCCCTTAAAATCTCCTTGACTGAGAGCTGGGCCTTTAGTCTCTCTGCTTTCTGCCCATAGAAATGGGACTGTGTTCCTCTCCTACCTTGCCAGATAATGATGATGATGATTCAAGGTGTGCTTTAGCTTTCATCAACTGATGTTCACAAAGTATTTCTAAAGCTGCCAAATGGCAAATACTGTGGAAACATTCCCTGGGTCTTCCCTGGTGCCTGATGCTCTGTGTGCTCTCCTGTGCGCAAGCCTGTTCTGGCTGTTAATCAGCTGGGATCCCCATGGCAGGCATCTCCACACTTACCCCTCTGAGTGCACAGCCTACATCTATGTCTCTGTTTTCTTTGGCATTCTCCAGCATTTTCCTTGGAACTAATGGCCAATATAGTTTTTACTCAGACATCTCCCTCTGACAGAGTGCTCCTATGAAAAGGATTATCGTTCTCATACTTTTGAGCCTCATGCTGTCCCACTGTCTCTTTCAGGCTGTTGTCCCCTGGGGATAGGGTCACAAAATCCACACAGATTTTCAGTTAGATCTGGATCTGCTTTTTTTTGGTTTTTTTTTCTTCCTGCCCTGAGGAACATAATAAGCAAAACTGCAGGTTTTGTAGAAATTGTCCAAGAAAGTTTAGGAAAGCCTTGTGTTCCCCTTGGCCCAAAATCTGCCAGCTTTGAAAGAAATATTTAGATGAACCACTTCCAAAATTTTACAGAAGAAAGTACCTTTTTCTTGTAAAAATAAATGCATAATAAACCCCAACGAATTTATCTTGAAAACTAATTTTAGTGGAAATTTTTCATGTGGTTTCAGTGAGCTGTGGAGCTCAGCATGCCCTCTGGTGCCAGAGCCAGGTTTCACAGGCCCTGAGACCTGCCAGCTCCCTATTCCAAAACCAGAGACTAAGTTTAAAAAAAAAACCTTAAAAAAACAGGACCCTCACTTGTGGTGATATTCATCACTCTATCTCTAAGAATTCCTACAAAAATTAAAAATAACAATGTAAGTGAGAATTAAATATTCGTGTATGTATATGCTTTGAGTAAGAATTAAACCTCTGACTTATAAAACATAGATGGATACCTCACTCAGTCCCTTTAGTATTGCTATGCCACAAAAGCAAATGAAAAGGGAATTTGCCTGACGTCAGACTGAAGCCAGCAGTTTTTGCAGGGGAAGAGGCTGTCTCATAAGGAAAGTCAAAACATCCAGAAATGAGGCACAGGAGATGAACTCCAGCACCTATTCATCCAGCACTGATGCATGACCAGGAAGGAATTTTTCAAGTCCCACTTTCCCTACTCTTAAAAAATGGGCAATATTGACAGATCCCTATATTGGGAAAGTGCTGCATACTGGTAGGTGCTGTTTTCCAGCAGACATGCTGGCTCTGCAACAATGCTTTCAAGACGAACTTGGTGTTTGACTGCCAGATCCAGGCTTCCTCTCCTTGACACATTATAGAGAAAAGGCAGCGATTTCCGCTTTCATAAGGGAAACACTTTCAAAGTGACTAGAAAGACATCAGCTCTAGCCTGATGACATAAATCACTTTGATGAGCATTCAGGTATGTCCTGTGACTTGAGTTAGGGCTCTGTTTGCCAAAAGGGCATAATTTAATCTCCTCAGATCCCACATAACCTCCCACAGCTGTCTGGACAATCCTGCTACAGGGAAACCCAAGTTGCTTGTGAATCAGCTCCCGAGCTGCAACAGTTTACAGGACGAAACTTTAAAACAAAACAGAAGCAGAAACTGTCTCAGAAAGCTGTGCATGCACAGTCATGCGAGTCACAGCCTCGCATTCACACTCCATAGATGCAGTGGTTCACTGGTGACACCTATGGCACAGTCATTCCAAGTAAGTCCGTCCTCCTGCATTAGTCCAAATGCAAGGTCTGTGAAGACTCCTGGGTTGTTTAAGCCTCTCCTTATTTGAGACGTCAGGCTTCCATTTGTAGCTGCTGGATTAGAGAGAATACTGAGGGCCAAATCCATAGAACCCTTGGATTTCCTCAAACTTTTCCTTACATCATAAGGAGTTGTGTCATGTGCTGGATTGTGTCAAGAGAAGGGCAATGAAACTGGTGAAAGGACTAGAGCACAAAGTCCTGTGAGGAGTGGCTGAAGTAGCTGAGGGTGTTTAGCCTGAAGAAGCAGAGGCTCAGGTGAGACCTCATGATTCTCTACCAACTACCTGAAAAGGGGGTATAGCCAGGTGGGTGCTGAGGGGCTGCCCATCACAAATCTTAAGCTACCCAAGCCGGTGTCCAACTTTCATCATCTTTTATCTTTTTGGTAATCTTTCTGGATGTGTTTGGACTGACAGAACCTTGTATCTGGAGTCATACCTTTTCCATTGCAAAGGTTTCTCATTTCCAGTTACTCCACATAGGAAAGCAGTACCTGCCTGTGTTTTCATGTCCCAAACAGAAACATGCCATTGCATTCATTCATGTGATAAAAGCTCATGTGAAAGGTGTCTATTTTCATTGCATGGTCATCTGGGACACAGAGCTCGGTATGTTACAACTTGACTCCATTTCACACTCTAGGTAAAGGAGTATGTGGGCAGCTCAAAAGGAGGACATGTTTTCATTCAACAAGAGCTCCTGACTTGCTTTATTTTTCTCCACGTAAGCAACTAGAAACAGATGTCACAGCCTCCTTGTACCAGTCACTCATTTAACAAAAGCTCTGTCCTCTTTGCACAGCGTCCTTGTTCTCACACTCTGAACTCATCATTACACAGAGATAAACTATCAATGCTCAGCCTTGTGATACTGCAAGGAAGAGGGCGGGATCAAATCACAAATCTTGTACTGTTTGGTATTGATTCCTCTCTGTTTCAACAGGATCACATGCTTTTAAGCCAAGTGAGAGGGAGAAATACCTCAGTATAGGTTTTTTAAATGTGTTCACAGGTCTGATCTTTTGCTGGCCTCCTTTCCTCAAGATGCAAGATAACTCTACCATACTGTAACGTTAAGTCTTGAACACCTACTTTAGAGTTCTCACCAGTTCTTTAGACTTCTCCTTCGAGTATCTTTTAACTTCTACTATCTTTTAGATTCCACAGCAAGAAAAACAAGCTTTGCAAAGGAGCTACTTAGCCACAGTAATGTCCCTATCAGAAACTCCAGATATTAAATGTTTTAAGCTGTCATATAAAAACCCCAAAAACCCCCAAAGCCCTTTTCTACCCCTAGCTAGCCCATCCTTAGCGATCACAATTCACCAATAGCTCAAAACAGACACAGCCTTTCCTGCTCACTTTTTTCCTACAAGGCTTTGTCACTTGAGGGTGACCACTAGACCAGGGCCACAACCCCTCTCTGAAATTCAGCCCCGATTTCATTATCAGATATTCAACCATAACCTGCTCTCTCAGGATTACTAACTCTCCTGGCACAGAGAAAGCCACTCTTCCACAGGGATGCACAAAGAGACCCAAGACCATAGCATAAAGCACGAGCCTTACCCAATGTCCTGTTTAGACCGTGGAGGAAAGATTACCTTCCCTACTTTACCTTGTACAAAAGGATGAAAAAAGGACTTATCATTTGATATGGGCATTTTCAGTATGCATCTGAAGAAATTTCTCACACCACTCCAAGAAAAAGAGGGCCCCTCAGGCCCAGCCTGGCCTTTATCTCTGTTTTCAAATGATTACCCATCAGACAGTGCTGAGGGCAAGGCTGCCAGTCTCCACTGCAGCTGACAGGAGGCTGACTGACTGACTGTGGAACTGCTGTTTTTCTTTCTTTTTAAGTAAGAAGAGTATGGCTTACTGCAGATACACCCGAATCTTTTGTAACTGTTGCCTTTGCTCATTGTTTATTACCAGCTTATGACACTCAAGGTGAATTGAAAACTATCATCCACTTTTCTAATTTTTGGGGTTTTTTCATCACTTGGGTCGAGACGGCTACAGGAGAACTCACTTAAACAAGACAGTCAAAAGGTGGATGGCTAAAAGTAGCCAAATTACATACATCTTTCAAGTACAATAAGGGCAACCAGATGATTTGGCTTTTGTAAACGGCTGTTTCTTTCCACTGACTGATTAGTTAAAGTTAGGTGTGATGGATCCCACTCCTTGCCTTGTTGCATTTCAATGTCTGATAATTTAAAGAGTGCTCTTGGTTTCAGAAACAAAACATGGATTATCCCATCTGCTCTGGCATCTTGTCCAAGACAGAAGCCAGCAAAATTTGTTCAGAGGAGATACAAAATCCAGCAACTGACAGTCATAGAATCACAGAATTGTTTAAGTTGGAAAAGACCTTTAACATCATCAAGTCCTACCATTAACCTAGTACTGCCAAGACCACCACTTAACCATGTCCCCAGGTGGCACATCTTCATGTCTTTTAAATACCTCCAGGGACAGTGACCCAACCACTTTCCTGGGCAGCCTGTTCCAGTGCCTGACAAGCCTTTTGTTGAAGAAGCTTTTTCCTAGTACCCAATCTAAACCTCCCCTGGTGCAACTTGAGGCTATTTCCTCTCATCCTCTTGCTTGCTACCTGGGATTAGAGACTGACCCCCCATCTGGCTGCAACCTCCTCTCAGGTAGTTGTAGAAAATGATAAGGTCTACCCTGAGCCTCCTTTTCTCTAGACCAAACACCCTCAGTTCCTTTAGCTGATCCTCACAGGACATGTGCTCCAGATCCTTCACTAGCTCTGTTGACCTTCTCTGGAAACACTCCAGTGCCTCAATGTCTTTCCTGTTGTGAGGGGCCCAAAACTGAACACAGGACTGAGGTGTGGCCTCACCAGTGCCCAGTACAAGGGGATGATCACTGCCCTGGTACTGTGGCCACACTATTTTTGATACAGGCCAAGATGCCATTGGCCTTCTTGGCCACCTGGACAGGCCGCTGGCTCGTGTTCAGTCAACACCAGGTCCTTTTCCACCAGGGAATTTTCCAACCTCTCTTCCCCAGGCATGTAGCACTGCATGGAGTTGTGACCCAGGTGCAGGACCCAACTCTTTGTCTTACTGAACCTCAAACATGTGTTCTCAGCCCATTGATCCAGCTTGTCCAGATCCCTCTGCTTCATAACCTAGCAACACTCCTACTCAGCTTGGTGTTGCCCACAAACTGACTGAGGGTGCACTCGATCCTCTAATCCAGGTCATTAATAAAGATATTAAACACAACACTCGACCCAAAGAGAAGCTCTCTGTTTAATCTCCTGTAAGTTGGAGGCCTGTCTGTGCCCTGGAGGAAGAGAATTTAATATTCTTTACAAAACCCCTGGCTTTGGATAATCTACATTATTATAACTCTGGACAAGCTTCCACAAAAATACCCAGTATTTTTTCAATCTTGCTGAGTTCTTGATCGCTCCAAGTATCTTGTGCCTATTAATACAACAAGACGACTGTGAGGAGAGACTGGGTACTCTCCACACATTTAAAATATTCAACTTTGACTCCTTCTCAGGCTTTCTAGATAAACCCCAAGGAGGAGGCAGCAACTCATTTTACACAGATGTGTCTATTGGTTTATCAATAGTACCAGTTCATGTGATTTCTCCTGTGTCCCCAGGGCGTGAATCCTCATCTCCGGATTAACGGTCCAATGAACATCAACCACTACGCAACAAAGAAGAGTGTTGCAGAGAGCATGCTGGACGTGGCGCTGTTCATGGCAAATGTCACGCAGCTCAAAGCTGTGCTGGAGCAGGGCACATCCTTCCAGTACTATGCCACCCTTATCATACTCATCAGCATCTCCCTCTTCTTCCAGATGTTGATTGGGATTCTCCTCATAATCACTGGTAAGATGGCCACTGAGGTGTGTGCACACTTGCAAGGGTGCTGCAGGAGCAGGGAACCTCATGGCTTGGCTGGTGTGGAGGTGAAAGGGAGAAGCCTCTTCTCCCAAATCACTCCCCTCTGGCTGCAAACAGAGTTGCAGGAGGGTTGAAGGCAGCTTGATGCAGGCAGTAGGGGAGTCTATGATATCCTTTTCAAAGTGGTCAGTAGGTTGTTTCTTTCTTGCCCAACATCTCTGAGCACAACTCTTCCTCCACTTTCCCACATCTGGCCCTCTGTCACAGTGAAAGACCTGGGTTTTGGCTGAGTCACTTGCTGCCCTTACTGTTATATGCTCTTTCATGTAGTTCCTGCAGATACTATATTATAGCACTGAGCTTTTAGTGTCACTTGAGTTGGGACTTAACAGAACAATTTAGGTGAAGGCTTTCCCCGTATTGACAAATCCCACAGTTCTCCTAGTCCCCTACAGACAGTATATTAACACCAGCACTTCAGACAGGCTTCCCCAGTGCTCCATCTGATACAGGAGTTGCTATATTTCAGTCTCCAACACATTTTTCTGTATATCCTACATGAGTTTTTATGTAGGACACAGGATTGGAGGCTATGGGATGTCCTGTGATATGTTCCTTCTGCTGACTCACATGCCACAGTCTTTCCTGGTGGCAGAGAGCTACAAAGATGCTGTTTGCACGGCTTATTGCCCAGACAGTCTTGGTAACCAGGGTGCTCCTGTATCAGAACAGGTCAATGTCCATCAGCTAGGGCTGATCCCATTCATGTACCCCGATACCTCCTGGTTTGTGGGGGAGGAGGGGGTTTATGGCTGCGTCAGCATACATATGAGCTCTGGGTGTCAAGGAGGTACCGGCTTCCCAATCCAAGTACAGTGTTGCTGATCTTGTCTCCCATGTCACACAACCTTCCTTGCCATGTCCCGTGGCCATGCAGCAGCTAGGGCATGGCACATATCTGCCTAGCGTGCAGCAGTAACTTGGCTTTTTAGGATTGACATAAAAAGGTGTTTTTCTCTGTTCCATTCTTCCACATCCTCTTGGAGCAAGCTGTGGTTCCTGTTAAATTCCTGGGACTATTCCCCCCACTCTGTGGCCTCAGTGCCCAGAGGCACCATGCACATTCACCAGGCAGGGAAGGTTTGCAACAGCTGAGTGACTTGGAGTCAATCGGTAAAACTCCTTCTCTTTTTGCATTGTATTGCACAGCTCGCTTGAACCTGAATGACATTGCAAAGCAACCCCGCCTGAATATACTCAACAATGCTGCCACAGCTCTCATCTTCATCACAGTCATCCTCAACATCTTCATCACAGCCTTTGGAGTGCAGAAGACTGGCCTCTACCCTACCAGGAATTTTCGACCTTATTAAGTCGAGCAGTGGAGTCAGGTAAGAATGGGGTGAGGTCCCACCACAGTCAGCCCCTGGGAGGGCTCTCAGTTTCAGAAAACATCATTGCAAGGTGGAGAAGGCAAAGATGTAGAAATTAACAAAGCCTTTCTAGAGGTATGTTGCTGCTGTCCCACAAGAATCTGGGGCCACTGAACAAATTCCCTCAGAGGAGGATTTCTTCTTGGTTGATCTTTAAAATAAAAACACCAAACATCCTAGTTGCTGGGATTTATCAGTAGCAAGTCATTTTAGGAAAACTACAGACTTCATGATAAACACAAATAGCAGTTGTGGATGGGAGCTAAATTTGGAAAAGAAAACTAGATGCATTCTGGGAGGTATCCAGAGATGGCAGCACTATCTGAGCAGAAGAAAAGGAAGGGTTTAGGCCAGGGTAAAAGAGCTCTTCACAACAGACAGTGTGGTTTGGCAGGGACTGTGTTAAGAATACAATGCTCATTTTCAACGAAGTCTTGCTAACAAGAATCCAAACAAATGCTTAGGTTACCATGTCAGGTCAACGAGGGAAAGACATGTTCTTAGATCAAAAGTACTTTAGGTCAAGAAGTAAAGTTCACATCTCTTGCTAACATGCCTGCAACATGTAAACATAGTTTAAATGCAATATACTGGAGTAACAGCCAACAAGAAAGCTTAATAGACACATAATATGATGATGAAGGATGCGAAGGTCAAAAGCCTCTATAAAAACACTGCTGGCTTGGGATCCAAAAGGGTGCAAGTGCTGAAGAGCAGCAGTCTACATGTGTAGGGGTAGTCATGGTGTCAAGTGACTTAGTACACTTTGACTGCTCCTCTCTGGCTACATAGCACAGAAGAGCCTGCTCTGACCTTACTGGCATTTCTTATCTTCCCTGCAGGATCTGAGCAGTGCAGCTGGAAGGGAAACCTCTCCTCTCAGTTTTCACTGACCTCCGCAGGAGCCCCTTGACAAATCCAGAAAACTGGGTTAAACTTTCAAAACTCTATGTGTGTCATGGTATACTGGCCTCTTACTGTAACGCTTTTTCAGTTCTGAAGGGGTGGAAACATTGCCTTTCTGAGCTAGAGCAAACTTTGCAAGAGAACAGCAGCAGGAACATGGTTTCAAAGAGCAGTTCTGTAAATCTCATCTCTTATTTTAGCTTCCTGCATTACATATTCAATATTGGCTCATTTGGTAGAGAAGACTGAATTATTTACTGCGTAGGCTAAATAAGTAAGAGTACAGTTTTCTTTTGGTCTCAAACATAAGTTTCCATACTTAAATCAATTCTAATAGTTTACCTCCCAAATGCTGTAATGGATTTCTCACCTTAAAAGATAAGTTCTCATGGGAGGACAGAAAAATGTACATCAACATAGCTAAAACCAGTTTAAATGTTTTCCTACTTGTTTAAAATGAAATGTGACACAGTTAAGAAAACAATCAGGTATTTCCAGCATCGGAATATCAACAATTAGAAAAAATAGTTATTATGGTCTGAAGTCATTATCAGGGACCAATCAGAAATGCTGTCAGAACAGCCTGACAATATTTAGTACAAAATAGAGAAACATTATAAATATGGAGACAGTCTAGGCTTATTGCCATAATGAGAAATGACAGTTACAGAGTGTATTACTTTATTAAATAAACACCATTATAGTTTAAGATCTTATCAGTAATATGATTTTGAACATACTGATTTTATATTGACAACGCTGGAAATTCCCTTGTGTTAGAACAATTTGTTTCCTTAAAAAAAATCTCTGAATTAACAAGTTTCCAGATTTTTTGAAAAAGTAAAAATTTTTGGTTCTAAATTTGTATTTTTAGCTTTGTAGTCATGCTAAGAAATTGACATTTTAACAGCCTTGTGTAAGCCTATTAAAACAATTACATGCTCTTCTTATTATTCTTTTCATTGTACCACGAAATGAGAGTTCAACATGGATTTTTAATTTTGCATATCCTTGCTACCACTGAGAAAGAAATGTCATGTAACCATCCTCATACTGATCTTCAGAAGCTACTGGGAATGTCTGACACTTAGATACAGATGGACTTCATTTGTATTCTATACTTGACTGTAGAGAACTAAATTTCATTGTTAGTTACAGGTGGTGCTTTTTTCTGGAAAAGGTGTGAATGATCTTGCCCACGAAGGTGTGGGTAAGGCCACAGGCCAGCATCAGCTGGTATCTGCAAAGGACAGTGGCTTTTTGGCAGCTTAAGGAAAGATGCATAAAAAAAGGTAGTGTGGAAAATAGCAGTTACGCATTTCAAGTGGCAGAGCTGAACACAGTCTGGGATTTGTTTGCTGCTTAACTCAGTCCTTGGTCTCTGCTGAGACTGACAGCAAACAGGGGTGGATGTTTCTGGGAAGCCTGCTCTCCTCTAGAAAAAGGCTTCACTGTAGAGCTGACTAAACTAGTTGTAGGCAAAGCAAAACCACTCTCAGACACTACTGGCCCAGCTGTGTTCATGAAAAGGTAGAAAGTTTTGCATCCCACATGCACATCCCAAATCCTAGGACTCATTGTTTCACAGAGCAGGAGGCAAAACAATTACCACTGACGACTGACTGAACGTAAATGGCGGTGGGGGGGGGGGAAGAAGAAAAGGTTCAGCTGGGAAGCAGCAGTGAGGGGAATTTCCTTACCAGATCTTAACTTCATCATTGTTTCAGAAGCTACTAGATCAGGTATGACAGCATATGAGGCCTGCCTGAGCAGAGGGCTTCCTGTCACTCAAATGGCGGTAGCAAAAAACTGGCAGCACCCTGGAATATTTTTCCCCCATCACCTTTGTCTCATTACAATGAAATCAGACTCATTAGCAACCTGGGCTGTCTTTTCCCCTCTCCATGTCTGCCTTAAAGAAGCAAAAATGGGCCAAAATTGCATCTAAAGAAGCAGTAGCTGTGAAAGAGCTGACCTCTTATTTGTGTAGACTGTGCCAAGTACCAAGCTTGGGTCTAGGCTCTCACCTGTGGTTTTCTCCAGGAAGTGTCCTCTGCTTGAGGAGAAGACCACTTTGTTTTCCACATTCTCTATGTTTACATCACACTTGTGATTTAGTGGGATGTGTATTTTTCCAATGTTTCCACCTTGTTTCACATGATAAACACAGGGAAGACAGAAGAAATACTGTTTTGGCCATCCCACTTTCTGCAGAACTAGAGGGACTGAAACACATCTCGCTCATGGCTAACCTTGCTTGCTGCATCTCTCACCCACTTCTTGCTGCACAGCTCTTCCTGACTTGGGCAGAGTGTGATCTGTCTCTTTGGTATTGCCTATGCTTTTGGTTATATAAAGACAGAGGAGCAATACATGGTTTCTAATCCCTGCTGCATAGTGATGTGATTGTGAGTAACACACGGACAGAAGTGAGTAACACACAGACAGAAGTGAGCTCTTGTAGGAAGACAATGTATTTATAAAATATGAGGGAGAATCTGTATATCCCCCAGCTCCAACAGAGAGGTGGCCCAGGAGTTGTCTTGAAGGCACAGAGCCACTTTAAGGCAGGTGGTTCAAAGATACAACTCAGACTTTCAACACAAAGCATCTGTATCTAAAAACCAATCAACTTCAGACATTTGTAGGCAATAAGAAGAGGTGAGATGTTCATACCGGGCAAATGTTAATGACAAAACAAATCACATTACAATTTTCACACAATACATTTTGCTCAGAATAAAAGCCAGCCCCCTACTTTGTTCCCTTTGCTGACCTGTAAAACAAGCCCCAGCCCCACAATTCACAGTCCTGAAGATCGAGGTGCATTTGTAGGCAGAGATCCCTTGCCCTGCACCTTGCAGTTGGGGGCCCAGGCTCTCCACCTGGTCACATCCTGCCCCAGGTCTCTTTTCACAGCATCTCCCCAGCCAGAGACTTTCCAGAGCAGCTTACTCCTGCCCGATAAACGGAAAATCCTGTGCAACTGACTGCCTCCTGCCATGGAGGCAGGACACAGCCAGGACACACATGAAGGCCAGAAACTCAGGTACAGCTTCCTGAAGAGATCCTAGTGAGAGAAATGTGATCAGCTCTTGGCGGGGGGAAGTCAGCTTGCTGACCCTGGTGAAGCCAGACTCCCTCTTCTCTCTGGGAGCTAGGCCAGACCCAGAGACAATGCATGACATGCAACATGAGTGAGGGGGTGAATAATCATGGCTCTGGTCTGGCAACTGCCCTTGCTGGCCATGTCCTTTCATTGCATGGCTGTGGGACTACCTGCTCCTGCTGTGCTTCCTGCTCTCCCTGTCTTCATGACTCCATGTGGTGAGAAAAAAGGCAGGTTTTTTGGAAGAGGGGCAGCAGCCCCAGAGCAAAGCACAGGACTGCTCCTGCAAGGTTTGCTGCCGGCCAATAAACTGAGGAGTGTGTAGTCCCTTTTCTATCTACAACCCACAGTGGTCTTTGACCATGTGGGCTGGAAGGCAGATTTTGTCTCCACAGGCTCTCCAAGCTCCTTCATGGAGGCTGCCAGCTACTGCCAATTAGTATTAATCACATTTACTACTGGAATACTTAAATACCAACTGAGAATGCCCATTGTGCTAGAAAGGGAAGAACATTTGAGATGGCAGCTTTGACAGCAGGGACACTGGCCACCAGGAAGCTGGACTGAAAACTACTAACTCCTTGTATCTTCACCAAGGAGTCTTCACGAGGTAGTTATGCTTGACACTGGCCTGGTTTACAAGGTGTGAAGGAAGGAGCACAGTCACAGCTGAAAAATGGGGGCACAATCCTCGAATTTTGCTGCCATGCTGCACTGGACTTTCCAGTCCACTCTGATGACTGTCCTCTCTGATGGAGAAGAGGGACTACTCAAATAATTTACGCCAAGTGAGTTACATTCTGGATGCACTGAAGTCTTGCTAGTATCTGTAGATGAAAGTCAGCTTCTAACTTTAGGTGCAGCATCTACAGCCAGATGTGAAAGCACATGGTACAAATAACCCTTCCTCCCTATGCATGATGTACAGGCTGCCACCAAATCTGTAAGATCTCCATCTGCAAAATGGGCAACCTGATGTTTTCAGCCTGATGAGGCCAGACAGCTGTTCCTGCTGTTGCCTCACCATGTCCCAGCACTTACCCTTCCCGACAGCCGCTCCCCATTCCACAGGGATTGCATGACAGAGCCAGCCTGGACAGGCTGTGGAGGCACAGTCCTGGAGCCTGGAAAGCAGCTCACCCACACACTCGTGGCATTGTGCCTGTGTTTGAGTGAAGCACAGGCTCTGACATGCACTGAGAGCATGACTGATGCTGCACATTCCAGGCAGAAACAGCACTTATTGCAACATTGCATCACAGGGCCCTGGTCTCCTAAACTCCTATACTAGTTTTTTTTTTTTGGCGGGGGGAGGAATGTTGACTGTTATCAGCATCTACAAGGCTAAAATATTTTCCCTCAATAGGAAGAGGCTAAGGCTGCCTCTTCTAGGATACTCATGTCTCCATTCTGGCAAAGGTTCCATTGAGTCAGAGACACAGCCATCTTTTGTCTACTTCTTACCATGGCTGCATACTGCACAGCAAAACTTTCTTTTATCTTGTTGACTTCTTCTAACTCCATCAGTCACAAAACCCAGACTAATGCAAGAAGATGATTTGACAAGATTTCTGTCTCATGTGCCAGAACTTGCATGTTCAGTTTTCTACTGCAATAGCAGAACTTGATGGACTTGTCAAGCACCACAGAAACAGTAATAAATGAATGTCTATTCTGAATTGGCATCTACTCCATCAGCAAAAAGCAAAAAAAATCTAGTACTGTGTCAGTCATCATTGTTTGTATTACACATACCTCCACTACTCACTTCTCAACAACTCCCCACACAGCTGGGCCCCATGAGGACCATCCTATGTCACACTCTCCTCTCAAGCTTGAGACCAGTAGCAGCCTTTTCAGGATGGTACGGGGAACTCTGAAGCTCCAGCATAAAGCAGTGAGTGTGCTGGGATTTATTGGTGTATATAGTCTCCTAAAATGGTTACAGGGTAAGAAAATCTTGCCTTACATTAACAGAAGTTTTAGGGGATGAGAATTCCCTGTAGCATCAGGCCAGCTGTGGGCTCTTTCCATAGTTCTTGCATCAGTGACAGTATGGCTCTGCCTATCCTTTTATTCACTCAACCCTTTTCTGTCTTCACATTTAGTGCATGTACCAAGACCTGAGGCTATGACCTCCAAACCAGGCCAGAGCTTCCAGGGCTGTTCCAGAAATGAAGCACCAACAGCTGTGCTGGTTCTTAAACCAAGAAGCCTGCTTTCTACATAAGAGTCAAATTATGACAAGACACAACTGTGAGGCCATAACTTATTAAATTAACTTTCAGATGCTGCATAAATGTACAGGATTTTGGGAGCAGAATACTCTGTCTCCTCTTTTTCTGACAAAATCACAATATTTCAGCTAATAAAATATTGCCACTTCTTCCCTGCTAGGGTTTCCCTGATATTGTTAGGACAAACACATGTCTGTCAGATAAGGCTGCAAAGTTCCTCCTGAAATGCCCTCCTAGCTTCTCTGTATAATCCTTCCACTATTCTAGGCAGTGGATCAATAATTTAGGTGGAACTGTAACATCACCCCTACCAGCTCATCCAGCTACAGGCAAACATGGCTCTTATAACAGAAATGTATTTGCATTTCCATCTGTGGCCCATAGTTTGCTGAAAATGAGCATAGTTTTTCATAATGACTAAAGTGAAAAGCACAGAGAAACTAAGCACAAGCAGCCTAAAGTGTCTATTAGCTCCTCCACATCCAGATTTCCTTGGGTCAGCACATGGGCACATGGATGCAATACAGTTCAGAGAACTTTGGTCCCCTGTTCAAAATCTTGAATGCTGGAGAGATGGGGAAGGAGAAGAAATGGGGAGGATAGTGTTTTTTTCTTTTTGTTTTTCTTTTTTTTTCCATTCAAGTATTGAAAGAGAAGCTGTGTTGCTCTAAATAAACCATTCTGGACTTAGCTGGGATTTATGTTTTTTTGGTGCACAACTCAACACGAAATACGGCACCTCTCCCTCTGTACCATCCACCAGACTGCATGACAGGAAATGCAAGTCCTTCACTTGTTGATATCTCCCCTGCACACCTTCCCAGCCAGACATGGATCCCATGTCTTAGATATGATGGCTCACAAGAGAAGTTCCTGCTCTTGTAGGTTGATCATCCCTTCCTCAGCTGTGCCATCCCATTAGAGGGCTCTGGAGGCAGAGGAAGAGCTTGTGCGCTTAGCTGTGTGCCTTAGTAAAGTGCACATGTAGATGAGATGGTGGACGGTGCTTCCAAACAGCTTTAGGGTTGAAGGCTATAGTGTCTTCAGCTGGCGTCGGTTCCACATGCCCCTCTTTGAGTGAAACCAGTGGAAAAAGTTTCTCAGGGAGAGACGCTCCACTTCCAGCCCAGCCTGTAAGATCCTGGCAGAAAGAAGGGTAGACTTAGAGAAAACTTGATCACAAAGATACTGGGGGGTTCAGCCTCAGGAAAACTCTTTTAAGTTGTGCTGCTGACAAGAGACTGCAACTAAATTGGATAGTCCAGTAGCTCAAGTGTATCTCGTATCCATAAGCAGGCATCTGACACTTGCTGAGTGTTTATGCACCCTTGAGGGCAGGACTGGTCAGGAATGCCTGCTCGTGCCAGGCTAGGAGGAAAGAGGACAAAGTCTTCTCAACCATCAATGCCTGATCTGCATGTGGTCAACGTGCAGTGTAGCTGTAAGGCATCAGAAAATGACTCTTTTCTTACTAGTGGCTGTAGCAGAGTGTTTTGTGTCTTCTCACCTAATAGATTTGAGGTCAGGACAAGACTCTCCCTCACCGACCAAGCTTCTGGTGGCAGATCTCCTTAGATCCTCACTCCCATGGTCACTGGTCTTCTAAGATCCAATGGCTGTCTCCTCTTGAACACATGAACAATGATAATGGATACCTACCTGTCCAGGAGTTCCCAGTCCTCTCCTCCCCAGCGGTCTCGAAACTCTTTTGTGTTCATGCCTCCAATCTTGTCCAGGTCAGACTTGTATATGCCCAGGAGACCAAACCCATTCACCTCCCAGTAGCCTGAGGAGAACACAAAAGAGATACAGGTATGTTGGTCCTTTTAACCACTGATCAGTCCAGCAGAGCTGCTGGAGAGAGATTCAAACTACTTTTAGCACAATGTTGACACCAGAGAGTCAACTCAGCACCAAGGCAGAGCCAACCATGCCAATTAGCTTTGGGAAGTAAGAAAGGCTTGTGGACCGACAGCATGTGTTGTCCTATCAATTTGTTAGCAAAGTCTCCAACATCTCTGGTGTGTCAACATAGTACCTAATGCACCTGGACTGTCCCAGCTTCACAGGGTTGTCCCTGTGCCTGGATGACTCAGGGTAGCCACCTCTGTCTAAAGAAAATCCTGTACTAATATGATCTATGCCACTTTCCCCACTCTAGCTTGCATTGGTTTCCCTCACCCCCATCTACCAGCTTTCCTCGGGACATGCTGTGGTCCCCAAGAAAAGAGAAAAATGGACAGAAAGGAGTAGAGGAAGGGTTTTCCTAGGCCCTTAAATCCATAAAGAGCCCTAGGAGGTGACCAGGATAAACATTATATAAAGGGCTCTACTTGCTTTTTGATCTCAAATTCCAGGTACCAAATGCTGTTAAATCCTATCCTGTGTCTAACATATCCTCACCTAGTGGACCTGGAAGTATCGCAAGTTCCAGTCCTTGACAACACCAGAGGAATAAATCTAGAGTAGGCAGACATCCTCCTTCTTTCCTCATTCTCCAAGGTCTGAGCCAAAGGGGCTCCACTCCCTCTTACCGTCAGGCCACTGTGGGGACATCCCGCACTGCAGCCTCATGACCATGGGTGCAAAGGCCATCTTGCCTTCCACACAGTGTTTCCTGATTGAATCAATGACTCCAGCTGGGAAGTGGATGTGGAGGTCACACAAGAAGATGATGCTGTGTGGGTCCTGGAACCAATCACACCAGTTGTGAAAAAAATACGTTGACTTTTAAGTAAATCTTTCTCATGGGGCAGGAGACAGAGGTATGGGAGTCAATTAAAAAGCCATTCATTGCCATCAGAAACAGCCACTGAGTTCAATAATCAGTGTGAAATACCATGACTATGACCTGGGAGAGCCAGTAACACAAACCTGCTACTACTGATTTACCTCCTGTCTGACAGACCCAGCAAGTGGACTGGGAATCAAACTGACCACAGGCTCCTCAGAACAAAGGGTGAGACCCTTACTCTGGAAGGACAGGAAACACATGTACAGGTGATCTGGTCTGCTAGGCCATTCCCTTCCTTAAAAAAATATATCTTCGTCACCAAAAGCCGCAGTAGCACCAGACGTACTATAAACTTCCCTGTCCATCCCAAGGGCCCCCAGGCTTACCGTCACGAGGTCTATCCCCGCCTGCAGCCCAGCAGAACGCTCAAAATTCCCTGTCAGCTTCAGGTACTGGTAGCTGAGGGGTCAGATGGGAAAATGAACTTCAGTGTGTGCATGCCAGTGGCACAGTAAGCGCTGCAGGTGTTTGGCTGTGGAGCTGTCCTCACTCTGTGCACCCTCACAAAGAGCAGGAAAGCCTTTGCTGGGTGAGTGCACAAGCTCAGCACTGCTCCAGGTCTCAGCATGCCCTGAGATTCTTCCCCGCTGTGCAACAAGGACAGGGCAATGCCTAGCTAAAGTCTTTTCAGCTCTGTCCTAGGACTAGACCTGTTACTGGAAAGCCCTGGAATGTAACAGAAATGATCAGCCAAGGCAGTTATTCCAGCAAGTGTAGTCCCCCAGAGGTCTCTACACTCTCTGTTCCATTTCTCACAGTTTTGTTGTCTTCTCTGTCCTCCCTCTGCCCCATCACTGTGAGACTTTCTTTTCTCTGCAAAGGTGAAAGTAGAAACAAATTCAACAAAGTTGGCTGAAAGACTACACTAGGTATTGCCTCACACTTTTGTAACACTGTTATACACAGTATATATGTATGCACATGATAACAACAACATATTCATGTATATGTGCAAGGTTTGGTGGATGTTATTATCAGTTTTCCAGCTGCAGTAGGCTGTGGCCAGTCAACATACAGAGACTGGCAGACACGCTGTATTTGTAGCATATGTGTGTGAGAGGGGCTTTGTGACTAAGCAATAATCTTACCTGTGCAAGGTAGATCTTTTCAGAGCCTTCTCTACATCCATGTCATCACTGCTGTAGTCTGTGATGATGATGCTGAAGTAGGGATCCTTTGTGACTCGGAACAGCTCTTCCATGTCAGAGATGAATTGCAGCACCCAACGTGCCTGGTTTTTCACTGGTTGTATTGCAACAGGGAGATAATCTAAGCAAACTGATTTCAATGACAGTGCTGTTTCTTAACAGGCAAGGCTTCTTACCTCCCACTAAACCCTGATAACCTAGCAGGGATGGTGAAATAGGCCCAGGCTAAAAACCTCATCCAAAGAGTCACAGAATCAATGTGGGCTCTTTGGCACCATGTGACAAGGGTTTTCTTTGAGTTTACAGGCCATGGAAGTTTGGACCCTATCACATTTCTGAGGGAGTTTAGCTTGGAGAGAATGGAAATGAGATGGTTTAGACTGATCCAGATTTGCTGTTTAGGACTGCCCACATGGAAACCACCCACTGTGTCATCTCTTGATGTCTTGGGGAGGCAGGTTCTCCTTACCTGGCACCACAAAGTGAACCACAGCACGGTGGTTCCAGGAAAAGCCCTGGGGCCAGCACAGCTCTGGCTCATTCGCCACAGCCATCAGGTGCCGCCGGCGACCCCATGCCAGGTTCCTCATCTTTCTCTCCTCCTCCTCATCACCACCAGCACTCTGCCAGCCCCGTGCAAAGACATACTCGGAGAAGCGGACAAGCCGCCCTCCTTGCTCCAGCAGCTCCAGCTCCAGCAAGTAACGGCTGCCCCGCATGCGGTCCTGCCGTTTCTCCACGTTCACGATACGGTGCAGATGGAACTGCCTGGAGGAGACAGAGCTGTCATGAGCATGTCCCCTGTACACCAGCCCTGCTTCCACCTCCGGCCCGTTTGGCTCTGCTAGGCTCCTTCCTGCTGGCTAGCACAAATCTTTTAGTCCCCAGCTTCCTCTTGCTTTGCTGCACTGCTTCCAAAGTCTCATGGGAAGGTTTAGCACCTGTTTCCTAAATCCACAAGCATGTGGGATTAGACCTGGGATCTCAGCCAAGAGAAAATATTTGGCAAGGGAAATGAAATAAAGGTGACAGAGAAAATAACAAACGTGTTTGAATGACTGTAGAGCTGGTTGTAGTGAGTGTACTCAACACCACCTACAAAGATCTTGGCACAAGGATTTATGTTTGGGCTACTGAAACTGGCTCACGACAGTTTAAGAGCCAAGAACATGGAGGAGGACTGAGCAATCATACATTAAAATCTGGTGTGAGCTGTAGGCTCAGAATGGCTAAAACTGGATGAAATGCCTGGTCATGTCCTTTCAGATCATAGCAAGAGCTTCTGCTGCAAAATTAAAAATGCTCAGTAGTTGAAAATGCTAAGAAAAGCTTGTATGTACTCATCAGTTACACCTGACTGTGACTGACATGACCCTGAAAAAACAAATGCAATCTTAAGATGTAGCATTAGACCTACTTCCAGCTGAGATGGGAAACTAGTAACACTCATTCTATAAAACACCCAGGATACTGGTGACTTATGTGTAGGAACATCAAATCAAACTGAAGCCCACATGGAAAAGGACTGCTTAAAAAATTATGGAAATACAGGCCAATCCAACGGAAGAGTCAGGAGTTGAATTATTTAGCTTCTGGAGGCTCAGAGAAACTATGTCTGTTTGCCAAAGGCAATCAAGATGGTAAGTCTTGACAAGAAAAAGAACAGTATCAAGACCACGTAAGACAACCAGCAAATGGCACCATTTATCAGCCAAAAGAGGTATACTGACAGCCCAGTGTTTTACACAGATTCCTTGCCTGAAATCTTACTTCCTACATGTAGTTTATCATCTGATTCTCAGTAGTTACTCACATAACAGGTATCCCCGGTGCAACATGGTACACCAGCTTTGAGACTCTGCCCCTTGGTTTTCTCACTGGGCCTTACCCTTTACTCCTCTGGTTAAGCTTCTTCAGGAAGACACGTGTAACTTCCAAGGCTTCCCTTTCTCTTAGCAGCAAGTTTCCTGATGTGTTGCATTTCAGGTCAATCCAGTCTGTGCGCAGCACATGGAAATCCAGGTTGCTTACACTGAAGGTCTGCTCCCAGTTCACTGCCTGGTCAAACATTGGTATGTAATCAAAATCCTCATCTTCCTCCTCTGGCTCCACATCCGCCTCTTCCTCTTCTACTCCCACAGGAGATACCGCCTGCGCCTCTCCTTCACCCATGTCCCCACCATTGGCCACCTTCTGCTCAGCAATGTAGGACTCCACCTGGTTCAACCACTGTGGCAGCCCAGGCTGGCTGGGGCTGGCAGTGCTCACAGAGCGTCTTCCAGCTTTGCCAGGGGCTGGGCCTGCTTTCCCAACTGGTACAGTGCCTGCTGGCTGCAGCCTGTCCTTAGTAGTGCTGAGGTCTCCTTGAGGTCTTGCCCTTTCGGCACTTGTGACTCCTGAGTCCCTTGGATGGCCAAGAGACTGCTGTTTTTGAGACACAGTCCTAGAAGAAGGGTTTGTCCTTCTGACAAGTGCTCTTCCCTGGATGACCCTGGCATGCTGCAGAGGGCTCCTGGAGTTGTCTTTGACACCAGCTTTTAAACGGAGTCTCTTCATTACTGGGTTCCCGTCTAGGCCAGCCTGGCTGAGACTTTGGTTAGTAAAGGCCAGGATGGCTGCCTTGACATCAGATCTCTTTGTCCTTCTCCTTTCTATCTCCTCTCCTGTGTTACTATCCATCACCAAGAGGAGGCGACGACGCTCATGGAGGGATAAGTCCTCATGAATATTATCACTGCCCAACATGCTGGTGGGAGTGTTTCCCACCAGTTCTGCCTTCGCTGTGCCAGGGTGCTCAGGGAGACGAGTGCTCTCCATATCCTGCTCCTCATACTGCAGATCATCCAAGTTCCCCTCCTGTGAGCCTGCAGGAGTAATTGAAGTTACACCTCTGTCATCGTCCCGCTGCTTTTCCTGACTTGATCCAGGCACCTGCCTTGCTGGGGCAGCTGCTTCTCACCTCATCTCAGTGTTGCCTCTCCTGCCCAGAGGGTCAGGGATGCTCTCACACATGGGAGCTGTGCTCTTGCTGGTACCAACCTCCCCAGCACATATCAGCCACCATTGCCAAGGGCTGCTGTCTGGCTTGGCCTTTAGCTGTCAGTTTGGCCACAGCTTTGCAGGGCAGGTGTGAGCATAAGCTGCCACACTGCACTCCTTTGGCTCTGTCACTCCTGCCCATGTTTTTGCTAGAATTGTATCTCAGACAAGCTGCGGGCCTGAGTGGTAGTTGTCATGTTGTCCACTACAGCCCACTGTTTGGTGATCTCCCAACCTGCCCTTGCGAAAAATGCAATTGGCATCAAAGATCTCATACTAGGCAGGAAAGGGCTGTAACGTCCTTGGTATGCCAAGGCAACAGCTTCTTTCAGCTGGTGCTGGAAGATCAGACACAAAAGAGCTGGCTAAAAGGATCCCTTGGGCTGACATTAGGGCCCCTACCTGGCCGCTCTGTCTTTTCTCTAGAGTCCAGGCTCTTTGGCTGATCCATTTTCATGTACCTGTAGAATCCAAATCTGCAGAGGGAAGAGCAAAACCCAAGTCTGATGAAAGATACTCTGCCCTCTTCAAATAAAAAATGGCCGTTGATTCAGAGCTGATGGCCCATTACTCCTACCCAGCATCTCTAGATCCTCCTTTCCAAACATCATGACCATCTTTCCTACCTTTGGGCAATCAGATCTTACTCTGCACTGTCAAAGAAATCCATTTACCTTCCTTATCACCTCAGTCTCTCAAGATATTTTTACATAGGTGCAGGAGGAAACCCCAGTATAAGTACCCTGAAACACTTTAGCCTCCCTTAAACTGCTCTAAAGCTCACTTACGATGTAGTGCTCACAAACGAAAGTCATCACACTGCAAAGGCAGCTGATTGATCTCCCTCTCCCTCCTCTGATACCACTACTGTCTGTGCGCTGTACTCATATGCCTGTGCTTCAAGCTTTTGGCAGGGATTTCCAGGGCTGTTTCCCTCCCATTTTGCCTGGCAAAATGGGCACTCAGTTCCCAAATTCGGCCACGTTAAAAATGAATTGCTAAAACAATAAACCTAGGTGTAACTTTCCAGCCTATGGCAGCCACTTTCTCCATCTTTCTTTGTGAACTACGAGCCTCCTCCCAAGTCTATGATGAGATGTGTTGTTTCAGCCCTCAAAATAGTCCTGGAGGGAGGAAGAAGATCCTGAACACAGGGATGCCACCATCAGCTATCTCACTGGTAAAGTGACACTCCTTATCCCGCAAAAAAGTCCTCCTAAATGGATGGGAGTCCTCACACAAGGTGTCTGTCTGTTTTGGGGGCGAGTATGCAAGTGGCAGTTCTCTCGTGGGGCCACCACTGAGATTCAAGCCCCAGTGAAGACAAATGACATGAATTTCTTCTCCCAGAGAGATGCCTGACGATGAGCATGGTTTGGCTTCCACATTGACAGCTTTTAGGAGGAGGCTCCAGCCACTGGCAGCCAAAGTTTGCTGGGAACACACTCCTTGATGTAATGGAAAAAATATACTCTGTCTCAGTTTACTGGATTAGTAGTTTAAGAAAAGCAGTGGCAGTTTCCCCTTAAGACCTAAACATATTTTCACTCAAGTTATCAAAAGGAACTATAAATTCTTCAACTTCAATGTTTTGCAAGGCTTAAGAGATCTCTGAGAATTAAGAGAGTCCTGCACCAATTCTACACCAATTCCAGCCTTCAAGCCATCCCCTCCCTCCCTGCTAGTAAGCCCACATTAGCAGTGTCCTACCTTTCCAAATAATAAGGGTTTTCCTGATAGAAGCATTTGTTGTCTTTCTCCATATGGCTCAGGCGGCTGTAATCATTTGGGTAGACAAAGGATAAATGAACCTGGAAAGAAGGGAGAAAACCAATGTAAAACCCTCATAAATGCCAGACATCAGTCACAAGGCAACCCAGACATAGCTGCAGGGTAATCAGTTCTTTTTAGAGGGAGCTTGAGTCGCTCACTAACTCTTCGTCTCTCCAAAGCACCCAGTAACATGCTGTGAGAATGGAAAATAGAAGGAAGCATGCTAGGATGTGTGCAGGGGTGTGCCTTTTTGTGTCTCTCTCTCAGTATCTGTCTGTTCGTCTCTTTAACTGTCAGCTTAAGTCGTGTAACAGTGAGAACTCGGTAGGAGAGAGGTGGGCAAGCACTCCTGAAGAGATGTCAGGGGCTTCAGCAGTATACCCATAATACAGTCCACTCCATGGAGAATTAAATCCTCAGCCACTGTGATGCTCCATGTGAGGGCAAGCTTAGCTCTTTGGTGCGAGGTCTGAGGGGCTTTGTAAGGCGCACACACACACACAAGCTTATACCCCAGTGAGACCCATGAACAGTGCACAGCACCCATCTCCCTTTCCTTGATGTTGCCCTCTGGTAGGTGCTGGGATGCAGAGATCTAAAAAGATGATAAAATCTGCCTGGAGTGATGAAGAGGCCCCATGGTTAATGGAATCTTCCTCCTTGTACTCCCCTGGGCAAGTACTTGCTTAAGAATTAAAACTCACAAATTGGAGTCCTTGGTAGCGCTGCAGAGGAAATCCATTCACCAGGTAGCTGGGCTTGTACGGGCAGTCTGGCAAGGCTCGGTGCACACGAGACTTGCTGAGCAGAGGCACTGGGAAGAGCAAACATATAAGCAAGCACTGCAGGAGAAGCCCTCCTGCAACCGATGCACCAGCTAAGCTACTTCTGTCCCTGGTTTTTATTTATCCATGTGAAATACACGTTTATTTTTATGCATACCTAAAACAAACCTTGCACAACTCATCTCTTTATATTCCATTAAGGCAGCTGCACAAAAATATTATGCCTAGGGACGTGAGCTGGATGTCAAGAAAGAGGAGCTGTGTTTAGTCTGTGTTTTGTGACTGATATTGTATCTGCCCCTGTCTTCTGCTCCTGCATTGCCTTGATAAGCTGGTGTAGGAGGACAATGTTTCTCAGCAGTGTTACTGCACGTGCTATGACAGGCTGCAGTTACCTCCTCAGCTGCTTTGCAAAGCTTACCTTTGTAAAGAGTGTCCCGGGGGTCAGGCTTCAACATGTCAGCTGGGTGTGCCTTGCTTCCTGCACTGTCAGCAGGCAGGCTCCTGTGACTGGCCAGCGTCTGTGGGATATGCCCAACCTCGTCCATCTTTAAAAGCGTCTCGTCTAGAAACCAGAGAGAGAACAGAAGGGGAAGGAAAGGCAAATTTGTCCTTTGTCCCAAAAAGCACCTCTCTCCAATGTCAGCCCTTTCCAAATGGTTTTGCATCCATGGCAGTAATGCCGTCTCTGGCATAGCAATGCCTAAATGGTGCTGGTCAGGACCTCCACTGCAAAGACACCACAGGAAGGAAAGGCTTTGACCCAAAAAGCTGGCAATACAGAAGGTGTGAGGTAGGAACATGGCTATCACTGAACACATATAGTGATGAGTTATGGAGGAAAATGACCTCCTGCACTGGACACAAAGTGTGCTGCAGAAGCCTTATGCTGGTCGGAATTACTAGACGCCTTGGTATTATTAGTATTAAATTTCTTTTAAAAAGACATCAAAAAAGATGAATGGGAGGAGAAACCTGAGGAGCAGAGTTCTTGCCTGTTTTGGAAAACAATCAAGACCCTGGGGCAAGGCCTTTGGTAGCTGAAGAGGAAGATACTCCAGCAGAGGAATGAAGACCCACAGTGAGCCAGGAGCAAAAGGAGCTCAAACTCAAGAATGGGTATAAGTTAAAATTTTTTTTGGGGTGCTACTGTCCCAGAACTTCACGTCTCCATGGATCTTACTCTAAAATGAGTGGAATTAAATAAACATCCATGAGGGAAAAGCAACATGCTGCCAAGAGCACTAGTGTGCAACTTTTTTGGTACTGAACAACTTGAGAACCCAGGGATGACATGTGACACAGTCAAAAGCTAACATGGAAGAGAGAAAAATTGTATGGGTAGAAGATGACATAAAGATGAAGACTGCAGCACTGTACCTAATCACAAAGGGATCTTCTGGGATGTCAGTCGTCTATTCTACAGGGAATTAATAAGAAGAGAAGAGCAGAAGAAAAACGGATGAAGATGGAAGACCTAACAGAAAGCCTAGTCCTGGCCAAATGGCAGGTTTCAGAAAATACAGCAGCACATTGTGATCTGAGACATAGCAAACAGATGTCTTGATTACAGCGAGGAGTTTTCTATGCACAGAAGTGCTAGCATGGTGAAAAGCCCAGGAATGTTGGAAAGCAACAGTAATAGATACGGAAAGGGGGAATGCTGGCAGATGAAAGTGATGCTGACAAAGCTAGGTAAGGGTTCTAAGGACTAAGGTAAGGACTAAGGAGTTCCTTAACTAATAAAGGCATCACTTCATGTGCTAAGGAGGGTTTACAAAACAGGAGGGACTGGACTGATGTGTTTCCTGCAATCCAGCACCAACTTGAAGAGACTTGGGGCTGGTACAGAAGAAAGCAGCAACTCCCAATAAATATCACTACTGTATCCCATTGTGTTCTGGACCGAGAGTGAAATCTCCTGTTAAGTGTTACAGTGGACCCTTCTCCCTGGTCGTATCCAGCTGACGGCACACCCGCACAGCTCATACTGACCCTGGCTCTATCCTATGTTATTCTCACATCTGGAATACTTCTCACCCTTGCAGAATCTTCTCACTACCAATAGACTTCCCTGAAATAATGCTCCAATTTTACTTCCAAATCTACTCAATTAAATAATGAGTCACACCCATGTCCAGAAGTCTTTCTCCTGACCTGTCTCCACCTTTTTCTCCTAATGATCTGTATGCCTGGTATTTGCCTGGCTAGACTATGATTCAAGGTGATACACCACTGATATGTTTTGGAAGAATGGGGAGGTGCTCTGGAAAACCTGCGATTAAGATACTTACTAGCAAAAAGGGAGAGGTATTGGGAGTCAATGACTTTGAACTTCGCTTCTGGGTCATTCAGTCTCCACTGGAACACAGAAACATATTAAAATGAAGTGTTTATGGAGATAGCCAAGTCTGAACAAAAGAAACAGGTACAAGTTGTTTTTTTCACCAGATGGGCTTGCAGTTTCCTCTTTCTCCCTACTATGACCAAATTTACTTAGCAGCAGAAGACTGGTAATGAGCGGAGATCCCCCAGGAAAAATCCAAAATGGGAAAGTACAAAAAGCTGCAACAGAGACCCGAGAGGGCAGAAGTATCCCAAGTAAGCAGAGGAAAGGACTATAGCCAGGACATGTGGCCAGGACTATCTCACACAAAAGTAGGTAAGGGCTCTGGAAAGGATTAGATACATCTCATGCAATGAGGACCTGAGGCCTGGGAAAGGAGAGGAATCATTACAAACATCATTCTCAAGCTCTGTGGGGACATAAATACAGCACAGCCATTTCCACAGACTCACTGCTACTTCCACATGGTCTGTTCCTCTGTCATCCTGCTTGTGCAGCACCTCAAAATAGTACCTGCCTGCAGCTGACAACCTGTGAAGAACAACGTGTCTGTCACCAGGAGCATTAAGGAACATTTCTTAGCTTGTCAGCAGACAATGCGTGGAGAGCAACCACACCCATGAAACAGCCTAATTCTCAGGGTGAACAGGGTTAGGGCTGCCAAGAAAATCCAGATGCTGACAGTGAGATAGGTAGCTTCCCTTGTGCACCTGGAGAACTACAAACCCTTCTCAACTAATTCTGCATAACTTCCTTTCAGTCTTGTCTGCTGCGTTTTGACCTCTGGGAAACCTGGCCAGTTCCAAGGCAGGAAGCTTGGGATACAGTTCATTTAAAGGAGTCTGGATTTGCTGGTGGCTGATTCATCCATGGAAGAAAAATTTAGTGTTGAATTCCTGCAGAAGATCAGCAAAACACTGGCAATACCCCAGAGTAATTCCTTTCTCTATATTGCTAAATTTTTCAGGACAAGCCTGGGGTCCTCTTACTTGCTCTTGTGATTTCCTGGTTATGTGCAAAGGTGGCTGGGAGCAAGAGACTTTGCTCACTCACCTCACCATCTTTGACTGCTGGCTGTGAAATTTCCCAAACTCTCCTGGTGCAGTCCACTCCCTTCCCGTCTGTGAAGAGACCAAAGATGCTCTAGTTAAGATGAGTTTCTTTCCTTGTTATTGCCCTGAGAATGATGAAGAGGGAAATTTGAACTCCCTCTTCCCTCCAATTCCTTGTGATAACTTGTCTGTGATATTCATCATCTGTGGATGGACTTAAGTCTCCTAATCATGAACAGGGGGCTCTCAATAGCACTACCAATATGTAACTGGCTTAAGGTGTGACATGTCATACCTGTCTGGCATCTGTGGTGGTGTTGTCTGTAGTTGGGCAGGGAAAGAAACAAGGAAGCACACAAATCAGGAAGATCTCCGTTCTCGCAAAAACATTAGTTTCAAAAGAAGAAGCTGTGCAGCATGCACTGTACCTTGCCTACACTGGCCAGCAGCTGGAGACCAGATGTCTTTTCATCTGTACTCAGCCAGAACTCAGCATTGTCATCTGCAGCAATGGCAAACTGAAACTCCCCTGTTGAGAGATGGAGGGAGTGAGTAGGGTTCTGGGGTAAGGGCTTGTGCATAGAACAAATCCCGCTCCTCTAAAATGCAGTCTTTGCCCTTTTTCCTGGTGACACCATAGCTTTCCCTTTGATAATATCACCCTCACCCCTCTGAACTTCTCTGAATTCTCTAATTCTGCTGTGATTAAAACCAAACTTTTCAGATGCAATTCATTCACTATCCCTCCTGCATCAGTTTCACCTGATGTCTAACCTGGAAAGCTAAGAAGTCTATGTAAAGTCTTACTGACTCTCCTTTTGTTTCCAGAGCAATTTTTTTGTGTGAGACACTGTGTTTGGACAGAAGAATTGTGCACATGGAGCCACAAAGGGAGAGACAGGGATGCTTGAGATTCACTGTTCTGGCTCAGCTTACAGGGATGGCATCTGAGGGCCACGGGACCATAAGAGGCGGGTGAGTGCTAGCAGGCTACTCTGGGCAGAAGCATGCAGATGGCTGATACAGATGTCAGCTGCTGTCAGATGGTATTCACGCACCCAGTGAGCAGCAGGGACATAAATGATGTCATGTACAGTCCTGGGCATGTGAGGGAAGGAGGAAAAGCTCAGACATTGTTCTTGCCCACGTACACACCACGGGGATATACATTCACAACAGCATTGTTATTTATCTAGCACTTCCCATCTGTTTTCTCCTCTGCTTTTCCTTTCCACCCTACAAGGAAGGCAGATGTGTTTCCACCCATACCAAGGCCACGGTCAGTCACGCACATCATGAGGAACCAGGCATCGGGCTTTCCAGGGTGAGGGCACCAGTGGTTCAGCACCAGGAGGGGAGGGACAGAAGAGAGGAGCAGGTGACAAGAGACATGAGCAATGGCACAGCAGCCTCAGAACCCTCACCGTTGGTGAAAGGATGCAGGTAGCCAAATATCCGGAGACCATAGTTGGTCCATTTCGGAGACACAGCCAACTTCTTCAGTGTAGCTCGTGTCTGAAGTGGAATAAGAAAAAAAATTGTAAAAATAATGTTATATTATTTTGGATTATTTATTATGAAGGGGAGATGCAAAAATCCTGGGACACGTGAGCAGAAGGAATTATGAGGTTTGCTCTGAGAAGATGACAGGGTATGGTGTGTGATGGAGGTAGAGGGAAAGAGCAGGCCAGATGAGAAATGAATTGGAATAGGTGTTGTAGATGGGAGAGCTGCATGGAGATGCCATTGGGACAGTGGGGACAGGATGGGGCATTCACGAGCTACTTGGAAGGAGAGTGCCAAATACAGGAGTCCTTCACCCCATGTCCAACGCCTGACACACCAGCATGGGTAAAATGAGCCTCCTCTGTGTAGCAGAAGAGCTGCCACCTTTGAACTCTTGTTAAACCCTCCTGCTCCCTCAGAAGGAGGACAGAGGAGGTGGTTGAGAGTGTTGTGATGGATGCTTATGAGCACCAGGACAGACAGATGATGGAGGGAGATAGGGAGAGGATATGGAGGGAGCAGGGGTGATCCAACTGGGAAGAGCTGCAGAGTGTGGGAGCAGCAGGTGTCATGGTCCTACTTACATGAGGGAAGAGGGGGAAGTGGAGGTTTTTCCTGAGCTGCTCAATGGAGTTGCCACACCAGTCCTCAAACACATGCAGATTGGCCTGGCCCTGGAACTAGAAGGGAGAAGTGAGGGACCATGAATATTTGCCCCCTCTCCCCTGTTGTGACAGCCTTGGCCATGGCCCCAGCACTGGAGAACTTGTGAGAGTGAAGGAAGAGGCTACTGCTGCAATAGGCTGGTCTACAGGAAACATGGGTCCAGACCTCTGCTTTTCATCTGCTGAGGGTTTGAGGTTGAAACATGACTGTATGGCACCAGGAAATTGTGCTAATGCTAAAGACATTTCTGTAACATGGCTGGGGTTCACTCCATTAAAGAGGTGTTTAACAAAAGGGCTATGCTCTGAGGCCACGGTGTGGAACATACTGCAGGGTGGCAATAGCCATACCATGATGCAGCAAAGAAAGTGTAGGGTCTTACATTCTTCAAGATGTTTGGGACTGTCACCATCTCAGAGCTATTTTCCTGACCCAAGGAAGAGGGGACATCCTTGTGGGGGGAGGGAGAGAGATGGCAGTCAAAGCATGTCTTGAGAGGTAAAGCTCACGGAGGATGGTGGGGACAGGGAAGTGGAGGCTCAGCAGGGTGGGGAGCAGCAGCATAGGTGGGTCAGTAGGCAGCATGGCCTCTGTGTGTCTGTAGAGACACAGAAACACTGGACGGTATGTGGGCATCCCCTCCCAGGTAGCTCAGGAGGATGTGCAGTGGGGGTACAGATGTCTGACCCCATTACACATCCAGCCCTGCCAGGAGAGGCTGTTGGTGTCCAACAGAGACCTAGAGCACAGCTTTGTTGGGAAAAGTTTGCTGGCCACTGTGAGGTTTCAGCAATACACTCCCCTCAAAGGACAGACTTCTTTCCTGTCAGAGCCGTTCAGGAGAGAATCACTGACTGCTCCCCAGCAAAGTCCAAGCTCTCTGCCTGCAATCAGTGGAGCTGGATGCTGAAACCCTCGTCCCAGACTGGCATCCAACAGCAGAGAATAAATAAGTTGGAAATGGTAGAAGCTACCTTAAGACGACAAAACGCTGAAGAAAGGAATAAGTTACAGTGGGACCAGGGGAGTTTTGCTGTGGCTGTCTTGACTATATAGGGGTTGTGTGAGCAGGGCTAGAGAAACAGCCGGAACAGCACCCAAATGTCTACAGATGGCAGCAAATTCTTAGTTTTTGCTGGGGAGTCTCTAGCAGGCCTGAAGCAGCACAGTGGAAGAGGGTTCAACCTCTGTGCACTCCTGTCAGAGAAACTGCTTCATGGAGTTACTTTTCCCAGGGTGGTGTGTTGAAGGTGCATTTTGAAATAAACTGGCTTGAACAGGCTTGGCTAAGCACCAGTAATACTCCTTATGAGCTGTGGACTTTAATCATGTATGTGAAAGCCATTACTGTGTGCCAGGCAAAACACATTCACAACCACTGCTGTTCTTTCATCTCTCATTGAGTGGTCTCTCATTAGCCCTCTCTCACGGGTGTCTGCACTGCCAGGACCTGACAAATGTTTGCAAATCACCCTCCACTATTATCTCCTCTTCTTCCCTCGTCTGCTGATATCCCTCAGCTTGGATTCTGCCCACCAGACAAGAGGAAAAGCAGTGAGACAAAGTAGATGTAATTCCCCAGAGCAACGCACAAAATCAGAGCGGAAATGCACAGAGGGCTCAGGCTGCTAGATGCAGCCAAAAGAAACCCAGGACCCTGCGGGAACTTGCGATACAAATAAATCACTCCAAGCATGATAAACACTGAATTGGAATGTAACTGCTGTGTAGTCCTGTGCCCCTCGGTCAAATTCAGGTTCACACCCAAGGGTCTTACACTACTTTTCTCAGCCAAATCAAATAATGGCAATTGCTGTTTCTTATGAAACACAAAGTGAGGTGAACAGGCTTGGCTCCCACAGCGAGTCACTGGCAGAAACAGCCCTACGGCAGTCTGCTGCTACCCACAAATGATGCTGGTTTTTCTTCTTAGAGAATTGCTTGCACACTGCAGATAGAAGGCTCAGAGCCCTATGAAACACAGCACAACACTCCCACACTGTGGAGAGGCTTGTGCTGCAGTCTACTCCTGCCAAAGACAGACCCAGGGGATGCCCTTAAAGCTCAGGACTGCAATGGAGTTGGGCCGGCTTTGGCATGGGGTAGTCCAAATGCAAAACCAGATATTTATGAGGGAAATCCCAGAAGATTGGCTAGACTCGCTCAAACATTTGCAGAGGAAACTTGGACCAGTCCCATTGCAATACAATATTTTATTCAGAATTTGGCAGTATTACAGAGAGGGTAGCCTCCTAAAAAATAAGGCAGACACCACTGTACTAGGTGCACCTTCAACGCTGAATGAGATGGTCCTTGAGATTTGTAGCCTGACACTTCTGTCTCCAAAGTCTTTACAAAGCATCCTGAGAAGATATTCTGATAGGACTTAATGAGATCATTTTACTTTCCTGCACTCACAGCTACTAGAAATAATTAAGTGGTAAATAATGTAATATTTCTTGCATGTGGTTTCAGAGTCTTTTCTAAATCAACAGATTTTTCTCCTGAGTTACAGCAGCCTAACTTACTTTCTGCTTCCTCTGAAAGGGAAAAGAAGAACATTATTGACAGATAAGTGTTAGCTGACCAAAGCACTGCTCTGGGAGTGAAAATTGAGCTAGGCTTTAATTTTAGGCCCCCACGAGTCATCAGTGTAGCAGCTGTTTTGAAACCCTATCACTTCTGTCCCTCTAAATCAATTCATGGCTGTCCATTGCAGGCAGCCGAGAAATTCCTGTTTGCTAAATACGTCTCCTCTGGAACACACAGTAACAATCTCCTTTTTGGGGCTTTTGCAGATTGCAGTTATAGATTAACATAACCACCAGTCCCAACGCATGCACACAGGAATGTCAATGAATTTTCTAAAACATGGCTACCAACTCTCACTTTGCAGCTTGGAACTATCTGGCCCTGTTTTTCGAAGAGCTGGAAATTTAAGACCTGGCAAGCAACAAGTTAAGTTCCCCTTCTCCCCTTAAAAACATCTGCTTTGAAAATTCTGGATAGATTGCTTCAGCCAGAAGCAGGAATAGAAGCCAAGAGTATGTGCTTTCAGTGGGAACTGTTTTTATACGACCTGTGCCTTCACATTCAGAGAGTGCCTCCTGTCCCCCAGCTTCCTCCCTGTCACCCCCTCCCCTCCACCTCCCAGTGGCTTATCTCCAACCTGCTGAAACAGTAGCACCCAGCTCAGATGCAAAACAGGCACAGGTCGTGCAACAAGGGCACTGTTAGCACAGGGTGAGTGTGCCCAGGAGCACATGCACAAGAGCTGTTCTCCCTGAGGAGGTCTGGGAAGGCTGACACTCTCCTGATACAATAGCACGGGCACAAAGGGACCCAAGGGAAGGCAGAGGTGAACCCTAACAAGTACGGGGAGGGGAGAGCTGAGACAGGCCCTTGCTTCCGTCCTGATGCAGAAGCGTCCATGGCTTTGGGAGTGTGTCTGATCTCTGAGCCCCCAGCACCCATCCTCCCTGCTGAGCATGCTGAAATAATGCCTGTCTCCAGCCCTGTCTTGGTATTAAAGGACTTTGGTATTTCTGTTTCCTTCTAGTGAGAAATTTTATATTATCAGCCCCTCCTAAAAAAATAGACCTCGGAGGAGGATAAGACACAGAGAGCCCCGAGCTCTCTTTCTAGCCCAGACCCCACCATACCAAAACAGCCTGGGGGTTGCACCACACATCCAGGGGCTCCTGGTGCACAAGGAGCCTAAGGAAGAAAGGTCAGGGCAAGCAGCAAAGCTAGGAGGAGGATTGCAGAAGCAGAGACATGACCTGCTGCCCCAAAACTGGGGCAGGATGGAGAAGAGAAGTCTTGTAATTTAATCCTGGGTGGCTTTGGCATCACAGAGGCAAATCAGCTGCGTAGCTGCATGCAGGCCAGGGAATGCACAGCACCAGGGATGATAAACAGGGCACTGAGAGGGCCTGAGCCAGGGAAGAAAGGCAACATTGTGCTGCCAAGCAGAAACTCCTGAGTTTATAAGACTCCTCTGTCTCCACAGAGTGGCGCTGGCCCCTCCTCCTCCCTGGACCAGCTCCCCTGACTAGGTGACATTCAGCAGCCAGCAGCTGGGCTTGGCTGCATGCTCTGCTGTGCTGGGCACTTGTGAGAATCCATCAAGACAAGTTAGCTACACAGTCTCGCTGTCTGGATGGGCCTGTGTAGGCAAGAAAGAACATCAGCAGGGACAGAGACAAGAGCAACAGCTCTGTCTTTTACTCTTCCAATGAAAGGATGCTTCCTCTTAGGGCAGGTTCGATAGCAGGACAATACTCCAGAACAGTGCTTTGGTTTCATGCAGCACCTATGCACCTATACAGGTGTTGCCTGCAAGGGGCTGTGCTCCTGTACGTCCCTCGCACATCTGTAGAGAGAACAAAATCCTGAGGCTGCACAGACATGACAGAAGTATATTTTAAATGCACCCCAGTGCTTTCTCCTCTCAGAGCTGAACAGAAGATTTTGCACAGGTAAATGGGAACAATTGGGCTAACTAGGCTTTTCTGAAAATCTTCCCCCACATCTACAGCAGTGCCAAATGGTGCTACTCATGGTCCCACAGTGCAGTTTCACCCTGACAATAGCCAGGCACCCTTTTGAATTAGTTAAACAGATCACTCAACATCTCTCCAGCCTGAGAAGGCAGTGGGTGATACTGGAAGCTGGAAGACTTTGTTGTGATGTCTGGAAGTGACAGTAAGGGTAGGGATCATCATGTGCACAAGTATCTTGAGGAGCCCAGGTGTCAGGCTGAACCCTCTCTTCCTCCAGACATAGGGTAAAACTTCATTAGGGATTTCCGATGTGCATACTTTCTTACCGCATTATCCAAGGCTGAAGACTCAAACTGCCTGTTTCATATCCTGAAACTGAGAGGGGAAAATTGAAACGTTTTTTGGCCATGCTGACTGCCAGCTTACCCTACAACTCTATTAATTATTTATGTTTGTTAGGAATATACCTCTCTATTCAAACAAAGCCCAGTCTCCCGACCTGTGTGAGGCAACCTGGTGCCACTCGCCCCCGGAATCAGGCTGCATTTAAGTCATCAGAGATGCCATGGGGAGTGCACATTGGGATTACAGACCCTGGATAATTAATTTGGGCAGAGTCACAGAAATCCTGAGACCAGGAGAGATTTCAGCCAGTGGTTAAGAGGACATCAAGAACTCTATATGAAGCTGTGTCCATGGATCCCTCTCCATCTCCTAAAGTGAACCGCTGGCCTCTATTTGCAGTTGGGGTGGCTCTGCTGACCCTCTGGGTACAGACACTGCTGCAGCAAAGGTAGGAAATTTTGCCTTATAGAAGAGCCAAAGATAAAACTGTACAAGCCACAGCACATACCTCACAAGCTGCATCTATAACCCAGTAGGCTAATTGCACAACACAGTCAGCTGTTTTCGAGACTAACATGTTTTTGAGAAATCAGTAGAGAGGGAATCAGAGACATGGGGCAAAGCCCCAGAGAAATTGGAGGATGCCTTTCAGAACCTGTATCACCCAGTGCCATGGGAAAGGGTTAAATGCTCCTGTCATCTCTGTGCAGAGCAGCAGTCCTGGCCCTCACCTTACTGGCTCTTAGCCAGCAGCTGCTCACCTGGGAAGCAGCCCTGCCCACACCCTGCCCATAGGGCCCTGCAGCTGGAAGAAACCCCCAGGCTCCAGCTGAGGTAAGCACACTAGAGCCAGTGCAGCAGAACAGATCAATGGTCTGGTCTGGTTGTGGGCACTAGAGTGTGACTGGTGCTGGCTGCTTCCAGGAAAGTTTTAGCTCATGCTGCAGGGACCTGCACTGCTCATTGCAATGGCTGGAGGGGGACACACTTTCCCTCCATCGCCAGTGATCATCTTGTGTCTTGAGCACAGGGCCAGCAGCCTGCTCCCTCCACAGGGGAGCTGCAGGAGCCCTTTAATTTGTGCAGGTCTCTAATCACCTTTAGGAATTTACTGAGCTGACTCCATTAGCTAAATGCCCCCTGGCTGGTGTCCCTCTCATTAGAAGCAGAGTGCATTGCTCCCTTATCTGAAGAGGAATGATGAGATAAGGGAACAGGGGAGGAAAGAACAAATGAGGCATAAAGGAAACAAAGGGGGTGCTTATAACCAGTCTGCAAGGGTCACCAGAGAAGGTCTCTGTTCATCTAAGTGTCACTGAAGTGGAGAAATCTCTACAGATGATACACAGGGGTTGGATGGCAAATGCCAGAGCAAGAGCAGAGCAAGACACTTCAGTGTGCCACAGTCATGTATTTGCTTGTTGAATGCTTTGCTATGCGGACCCCAGCCCTGAATAAACGTCTTTTCAGGAAGGTAGTGGGCTGCCTGCTCTCAGGGAATTTTGGGTGGGTGCTTGGTGCCCCTATGTTGGAGATGCCAAATTATTTGGAATCTGTACACTCCTGTCTTTCCAGATGATTACTTAGATCTGCGTCATTAAGCAGGGAGGGCGATGGACTTCCTGCCTTCCACTTTCGCTGTACAGGTCTGTAGCTACACTTTCCTCATGTATGACAATGGAGAAGTGCACACACCTCTGGCATCCATGGGACAGGGTTGTCCAGAGCTGCATAATTCGATTTATTCGTCCCATCTCTCTGCAGCTCTTGCTTCTGAAATACAAGTAGAGAAAAGTCAGAATAGCCTGACAAATGACATGGCACTGCCATCTACTCAAGAGGCCTCAAACCTGATTATAAGACCATATGAGAAAACAAGTTCTCAAGCTCCCTTTCCAAAGGACAGGACAGTTATCACAGCCATAGTGGAGTGAAAATGTTCTCTGGCTTTTTTGACAGCATATTTCAAATGAGCTACTGTGAAAAAAGGATACCAATACTTTATAACTGCTTGCTAGCACAGAATCAAAACTTAGGTGACTTTCTGGTGGGTTTTTCTCCCATTCTTTTATCAAAAATGTACAAGCAATAGCTCTTCCAACACTGCTTTTAGGCAGGAGTACCAAGACATGCTTCACTAATGAGCAGCAAACTCTCTTATGACTTTTCATTTCTGCTTCTGTCTTGTTTAGTTCTACCTTCCTGTGCCACATAACCAGCCAGCTTCAGCCCACCACTGTGGCTTAGTACACCTAAAATAACTTAATTGACTACACTGAAGTCACTGTACGTTTACATTGCTGTGAGTCAACTCAGATTTTGTCCTGTAGCAAACTTTCTTTCCTACCTCAAGAGAGAGCTGTTTCTTGGGGCCAGCATCAGAAAGGAAGGTTTGCCTTTGTAAACACTCAGAAGACATCCCATGTGTCCTCACCTGGCGCTCCAGCTCCTGTGGATAGTAAAACTGAAGGCTTGGGTCCCCACCTGGGACATTTGTGTCTGACAGAACCTTAACCAGCTCCTTCCAGTTTTCATATTCTACAGAGGAAACAGAAAGAGCTGTCAGAAAACAGTCTAATAAAAGAAATCACAGCAGTTACCAGAATAAACAAGTCCTTTTCAAGGCTGAGACACCTCTAACACTGTGGAATGGTCTAGCTGAGACCAGGAACTGTTTATGTTACTTGGAGTTGGCAAACTGATACAGAGAGACAAACTGCCTTCATCTTTCTTAAAAGTTATTTCCTCCTTCCTATTAATTCAATATTTATATTAATGATTCATCATAATTCTAAAATACATGTCTGAGATTTCATTAATCACCACAGGACTGGAAACCTCTTTGTAGAGCAATCACATAATTCCAGTGGTCAAACTAAAGAACACCAATTTTTGTTGATTAGCAATGCCAAGGCAAAAAAAGACAATAACTAGATTACCAATTAAACCATCAAAAGCATATTATTCGTACATATTATTCTAATTCCATTTGCACAAGAAAAGCTATCAATCTTTTCTTGAAGGAAATTATGGCAAAGAATATACCTGTTGGGACATTCAGCTGTAATGACTAAAATACAGCAGTGATGCAGTTAAGGATGTCACCATTCAAGTGAAGTCCCCTCCCAGGTTGAAAGCAACTCCATTTGAGATTCCCTCCTCTCCCAGTCTGCTCCATCCAGAGGTCAAGATTGATTTTGACTTATTTCTGTAACTGGTGGCTTTCTGGGCTTAGGAGGGACAAAGAAGAGCAGATACAGCATAATCTTGTAGCTCCATGTGACCACTGCCCATACCACTAGAGACAGGGCTGGCGAGCAGAGCTCGTGCCTCCTCTGCAGAAGATTTTTTTTCAATCAGATACTAGTTGAGTAAACTACCGTTTAATGCAGCTAAGCACATCTTATGCTTCAAGGACTGACTGCCACAGGAAAGAAGGAGAAATTCCAGTGTCTTTACATAATTTTATGTATAATTGGTGCGTTTCCACCTTGTTCAGAGCAATGAGGCAGGAACCACTGGGAGTGTTCCGCAGTTGGACACATGGTCCCACTTGGAATGGGACTGAAACAGATTTTGTAATTTGAGTGAAATTCAGCTCCTTTGAGGGCTCATTATACTAGCAGGAGGGGACTGCAGGCTTCTTTTTCAGAGGAAATACTCAGAATCAGAATATTCTAAATTGGAAGGTACCCACAAGGATCATCGAAGTTCAACTGGCTAAATTAGAGAACAATCAAGTAAACCAGGAAAAAAATAAAACAATGCCAACAGATGTCAGTTCACCTCTAGAGATTCACTGACGGAAAATACTGAGAGAAGCAGGGGTTTTTGCCTTGTGTAGAGGGAAGAGATTATTTGGTTTCATTGTTAAACTCAGCACTTCACTGCCTTACGGAATAAGGTCAGGACAAAGCATTCAGGAACCTGCCTCTTCTGGGAAGAGGATGCTGGTCACCACAGCCAGCCATGCTGGCTGTTCCTGCCCTTGCTTCACAGCAAACACAGAAGCCTGGCTGCACATAAGTGCCAATGGCTGACATTTCTTTGACCCTTGGAGAAGAGAAGAAAGGGAGACAATTCCCTGTGTTATACAAATATTTATTTACCTAACACATCAGCCAAACACGGAAGAGACAAAAGAACTGGGAATTAATTTGCAGGCAGTGATTTCCTTGCTGGGTAATTTGTGCTTTGGCAAGCTAATTCCCCAGTGTGGTAGGAAATGATTTTCAGAAAATCATAGGATAAACACTCCCCTCAGAGAAGGTTCTTGGCACTCCAGTTCCTTCTGAAGTTTGTATTTGCCCTAAGGATCTTCATGGGACACCCTTGGAGAAGGACCTGGATTTGTCCACGCTTTCCCTGCTAGGAGGAGGGAGCTAGAGAAAAGAGACAGATCTCCTCCGGCTTTTTGCAGTTAGAACACCTCCTGAGGCCAACTGCTGACCAAGGTTTTCTCCCCAGCACAGGTCAGAGGAGTGAAGACATGGCCTTGCAGGTATCCACTCCCGTATGACAGCTGGAAAGCAGAGCCCTGTGGCTACACCCACTGCTCTGTCTCAAGAGCATCTGAGCAAGGTTCAACCACAGGTTCAGCCTGTCCTCAAGCTCTCCATTAGTACTGCTCAGCAGCTCAGCTGGCTGGAGCACTCTCTTGATGGCTATTTTAAAGTTAATGAGACTACGCCTTGAAAAAGGCAGCAGTCAAAAACTGAAATACCTCAGCAAACACTTCAGTATTGCTAAGAAGGAATGCCAGAACTATTAGATTTGATGGTTTTGCTCCAGCCCCTCTACAGAACTAGTTTTGGTTAGGTTGGGAAAAGGAAAAAAAATACCATAAAGGCAGAAATCTAAGGCTTTGTGGCTGTTAGCCTGCCAGATAGATGCAGTACTCAGCTCTTGGCTTTTCTCTCTTTTCAGCATCACTTCCCAAACCATTTCCCATCACCTCCCAAAGCATACCAGTTCTTTTCCAAGGCTACTTTTTAACCCCAAACACTTCCAAGGAAGGCACTATTGATGCCAAAAGCAGCAGCCAGCCTTGGTGCCACATACTTGCTCTCCTTGACATAAGGACCAGCCTCCCTACAGCCACAAGGGATAGTTCAGAGCAGTGATTCACTCAAATCCATTCCACAGGAAAGAAGGGCACAAGGCTTTCTGATAAACCATCTTGTCCAACTGAGCTGGCTGGTGGCCACAAAAGCCCCACAGCAGACCCCAGGGAGAGGGATGTCACTATTTTCAGAGCAGTATCCATGCTTCCAGCAATCTGCAGCTGCACCTAGCATGGTGTGACATCAGACTTGCCCCTTTCCCATCCCCGTCTGTGACAGCACAGCTAGCACCAGAGCACAGAGGATGGGGAGATTTGTACCATTTTGTGTCAAGAGGGACCTGATGAGCAAGGAGAAGTTCTCAGAGACTCTGTGGAGGGACAGAAGAGCAGAAAGGTTCTTAGCAATGACAGGGGTTCTGCACAGAGTGCACCCAAATTGTATTTC
This sequence comes from Serilophus lunatus, assembly GCA_013399895.1. Taxonomy (NCBI): domain Eukaryota; kingdom Metazoa; phylum Chordata; class Aves; order Passeriformes; family Eurylaimidae; genus Serilophus; species Serilophus lunatus. The sequence continues at coordinate 1,092,877 of VXBA01004870.1, read as the reverse complement.
TTTTCCTCACTCCAATCTCCAGGATATTTTCCCTACATCTACAACCAGGCACTCGGCTGATGTCCTTTCCATCAGCAGATTTACATCTTTTGTTCTACTGTTGTGCTCTGGTGGTTCAAGGTTCAAGCTTCATAGGGATCAGCCAATGCCCAGAACCATGAAGATCCTTCTTCAGAGGAAAATGATCCCTGTTCCCTTCAGGCAGGCTGGCAGATGCCTGCTGAGGACTCAAATGCCCATTGGGACTGACCCTCAGTTGCACTTCTGAATTTGAGATGGGAAGCCCTGAGGACTTGAGCTTCCTTTGGGAAATAGAGGCAGGTGAACATAAAAAAGAAGGCAAGCTGGAAGCTGAGACAGATGCTGCATCCTATAACAGAAACCTTCACAAGAGGCAGCCAGTCTGGAGCCAACTGCCCACAGAGTCAGTGAACCAACCATAAAGAGACAGAAAAGCTGTAGCAAGAGAAAATAAGATGAAGATGATTCTTGCCTTGAGTCTGGTTAGGGCCCAGGGCCATGTCTGCCTCTCTTCAGCTATGCAATGCACTCAAAGCCCAGCTCAAGAGGAAAAAAAAAATAAAAAAGGAGAAAGCTGAAGCCAGAGATAACAGGCAGCAGTACCAGGGGAACTAGCAGGCTTCGGGGCAGGAGTGTGACCAGAGCTGTTCTGTGTGTGCAGAGATTAGATCCATCAAGCCACTGTCGTGCCCTCGGCCCCAGACAGTGCTCGACGTTTCAATTAGCCTGCAAAAGTACCTGGTAACAGTGTAAGGAGGAAATCCCAGACTCACTCAGGTGATCAGCTTCTCCTCTGAAGGATGAGATTTGATTACTCTCTTGTTGTTACTGTTGCTTATGTAGCTGCAAATGCTATTAACACCCACATAGTATCCAGCCTTTTAGTAACCCCGCTAAACTATTTCACCCTGCAGCCTCAGGGAAAAGCAGGTCCACTGGTTCAGATAAAAAGCATTTTCTTTCTTTTCCGAGAGCCTTCTTCTCTTTTTGTTGCAAGGACAGGGCAAGAAAAAAGCCTGGCAGGTATTAAGCAAGGTTACATTCCTCATTACCCACACAGCTTGATATTTTAACCCTCTCTTGGACTTATTTCTCCTCTTATCCTGGTTGACTATATTCAGCTTACTGTTATTCAACAGGACTTCAGTGTGATTTGAGACCTTTCCCAGTATCACTCCTGGCTGAACAGGTATGCAGGTGCAGCACTCAATATCCCCACTAGTCCAAAAGACGTGGGAGAAGTTTGTTTGAAACTGAACATGACACAGGAGCTGAACTCAGCAGTCTCTTGCCCCCATGTGCATCAAGGCTCCTGTCATGAACATGAGCCTCAACTCTACCTCCTGCTCCAGCTCCTCTCATGCAGATTATACTCCACTCACACAAACAGTGCCCTGGGAGTACCTTCACCCTGCCACACAATGCTGTGCTCAAAAAGAAGTGAGGCTGTGGTCCAGTCATCAAACACTTTTCCCAGTGAGATCATGAGGACAAGCTGCCACACCGTGCTGTACAACTCAGGCAGCACGGATACATGGCTGCAGCCCTAGAGCAGATATCTCCCAGTCACCTGACCCAGGCAGTGCTGCATCATGTGCTGGGAAGAGAGTATTTAGAGTTTGACACACCTTTCATGCACCCTGACCAGAGCAAACCCTACTGATAGTGTCACACCACAAGGGAAGCACAAAGCACCTCCTGGTCTACCACACATGCATATGGAGCCCCATGATACCAAATGTAAAAAGCATAAAAAGGAGGTGTAAACTGAACTTCTGGAAAGAGAGATGTGGGCAAAGATGTGTGAAAAGGGTCAGCCAACAGTTTCTGGACATAAAGATGAATGAAAGTTAGGTCAAGTCATGAATCACAGGTGGGGCCAGAGAAACTACCAAAAAACCCTTATTCAGGGGTAGAGCCAGGCCAGCAGCATTTCTTTGGTTACTGTTGGGGTNGGGAGGATGTGTAAGGGGTGCCCAATTGCCTTGTCTGTGAAAAATCCTGTTTTTCTTAAGAAGGGAAGAGGGGCTGGGATCTTGGTGTCTGAACCTGCAAGGCTCTGTTGCCGTGGTCGTTTCCCTGTGTCCCGGATCGGAGCTGGGGGCGGCGGCAGTAAGGCGGGTGAGGCCGGCGCCGGCTCCAAGCGGAGCCACAGAGTGAAGCAAAGACTTGCTGAGGGTGTTCCCCTCTCCCAGGTCCTGGTGGGCGGCGTGGGTCCGGCAGTGGCGGGAGGGCACAGGAACAAAGCTGCGGCGAGGCTGTGGCTGGCCCGGTACCATGTGCAGTGCCGTGCCAAGCAGCGGCTCCCAACCCAGCAGTGGCACAGGCAGCAGCTCTGGCCGGTGGCGGCACACAGCAGTGGCGATTCGCGGCCAGCAGCAGGTGGCCCTGGGGCCGGCAGCGCCATGCATGGTGTGTGGTGGTCCTCCAGTCCCGGTGCGAGTGGCAGCCCAAAGAGCGCGGCCACGGGAGCACCCCGGTGGCCCACTGGAGACGGTGGCGGCAGTCACTCTGGGGCATCCCTGGAGTGCCTGCGGCCAGTAAAAATGGCACCTCAACCCCTGACCATGCGGTCTCTGGCGGGAACCTCCATTTTGCCTGGAGTGAAGACCCCGGAAGAGAGGTGGAGCCCGGCTCTTCTGGCCAGTGAGGAGACAGCTCGGCCAGGAAGAAGACAGCGAGATTCGCATGAGACCTGGAGGGCTTAAAAATCTGAGCACGGAAGTCTTCCCCCTCTTCAGCTTCCCGTCCAGCAGCGGAGCACACGGCCCCTCTCCTCCCGGGTTTCAGACCATGCGGCGTGACTCCACCTGTTCCCCTCGGCACCAGAGGGAAGTCCAGCTTGATAGCAAGTAGTAACTTCCTGAAGGTGTCCTGGGAGGGGGGTTGCTTTTCACTTCTTTTGTGTTTTGCTGAAAACCTCGAGGGCCGGGAGTGACACCATCAGAGCGGGAGGGAGATAGAGATGGCTTCCCTACTCCTCCCTCTGTTTTCTCAGCTAGTCACCTAGCTTGGAAAGCAGTTTCAGGGGGGTTTTTTTGTCACTATTTTCCCTTTTTTTTTGTTTTCTGCGTGTTGAGTGTTTCTCTGTGTAAAATTTTAAGTCCCTATAAGTTGTTCCTTTTCCCTAGTTTGAACCCCAAGTAATAAACTGTTCCCCTGCTGCTAATTCTGTTCAGTTTTCCATCATCACTGTGCACGCCCCTTAGTGATAAAAAGTGGGTTCAAAACTGCTACAGTTACTTACTTAAGACAATGCAAGGCATAGGCAGAAAAGAGTGAACTCATTGTCTTCAGATCAAGATCAGAACAACACTACTGGAGTTAAAAGGATTCAAGAAACAACGAAACCCGATGTTAAGGAGGAAGCCCCGCAAACCTTTCCATTTCCAGGTAGCACAGAACCCTGCAAATATGACTGCTGACTTCCTGCAGGGATAAATCACAAGTTGGAGTCTGTGTGCATAGACATAAATTACTCCATTCTTCCTCCAGGTACAACTTTGGTTCACTGCTATGAATGGCTTTGCAAACTGACAATGAGCTGCAGAACATTGAAAGTACATGAAGTATGATTGAGGAAAAGGCAGAGCATTGCATTTGAGAAGGAGTGGAAAAGGAGCAGACGTAACTACCCAGGGCACTAATGCAGCCACACTGCCAGACTTACCCACCAAATAATACCTTGCTGCTGTTGCCCTCTAGGTATAGGAAATGTATCTCATGCAGCAAGAGAGGAATTGATAAGCAACGGTTCGGGCATTAACAGGTTTTGTGGGAAATATAATTCAAATTTGTCATATAAAGATAATGATTTGTGAATATGATTTTAAGTATTTAGTAACTATGCCTTATATAATTAGAAAATCTTAAAAATAGAGCTATGAGATTTTGTTTAAATTTAGTTAGGGTCATGCTTGACTTAGAAATAAATGGGGATTTAGATGAGCTAAGCCATTCATTCATTCATCAGTAAATTTGCGGATGACACTAAGCTGGGAGCTTGTGTCGATCTATTGGAAGGAAGGAGGGCTCTCCAGAGGGACCTGGATCGGTTGGAGAGCTGGGCAGTATCCAATAGGATGAAATTCAATAAGTCTAAGTGCCGAGTCCTGCATTTTGGCCGCAAAAACCCCCTGCAACGTTATAAGCTGGGGGCAGAGTGGCTGGACAGTGCCCAGGTAGAAAGGGACCTGGGGGTGCTGATAGATAGCCAGCTTAACATGAGTCAGCAGTGTACCCTGGTGGCCAAGAAGGCCAATGGCATCCTGGCCTGCATTAGGAACGGTGTGGCCAGCAGGAGCAGGGAGGTTATTCTGCCTCTGTACTCGGCACTGGTGAGACCGCACCTGGAGTACTGTGTCCAGTTCTGGGCCCCTCAGTTTAGGAAGGACGTGGAGATGATTGAGCGTGTCCAGAGGAGAGCAACGAGGCTGGTGGAGGGTATGGAGCATAAGCCCTATGAGGAACGATTGAGGGAGTTGGAACTGTTTAGCCTGGAGAAAAGGAGGCTCAGAGGTGACCTTATCGCTCTCTACAGCTTCCTAAAAGGAAGTTGTAGTCAGGTGGAGGTTGGTCTCTTTCACCAGGCAGCAACTGACAGAACGAGAGGACACAGTCTCAAGCTGCATCAAGGGAGGTATAGGTTAGATATTAGGAAGAAGTTTTTCACAGAAAGAGTAATTAAGTTGTGGAATGGACTGCCCGGGGAAGTGGTGGAGTCACCATCCCTGGATGTGTTTAAAAAAAGGCTGGATGTGGCACTTGGTGACATAGTCTAGTCTAGTTGAGGTTCTAGGGTAAGGGTTGGACTAGATGATCTTGGAGGTCTCTTCCAACCTAGTGATTCTGTGATTCTGTGATTTGTAGAAAGCATTTTTAAAGACCATTGTACTCTAAAAAACTTAATCAATAGAAAATAATCAAATAAGGAGGTTAATTCAACAGGGAATTGTTTTAGTAGATGATCTTTAACTAAAGATAAATGTGATGTCTTAGGTAGTTAAAACTACTTGAGGTAGTTAAAACTGTCTTAGGTATTTAAAACAATAAGGTAGCGAGTCAAAAATTAATGAAGCTGGGATGTGCTTATGTTGAAGGTTTGCCAACATGGAAAAGTCAGCCAAAGTTTGGATGATGAAACCAAGGAAGAGAAAGACAGCAACCCCCCCAGCGAGACCACTGACTCAATTCACGGTTCAGAGAAGACACGACGCGGCAATGTTGCTCCGTAAATAAGACATTGGAAGAAACCTGAGAGCACCTGGATGATATACAAAGAGGGGACTGGAATAATTAGAAAGTATTGTTAAGTTCTTTGTTTAAGCTTGTATAAATATCCTGTTTTGAAACTGTTCCCTGAAGCTACTTATGGCAAATAATTCCCAGTGGCTCCTGACATTTGCTAATAAACTGAATGTTCCATCTAATGATTCTTTGCTGTTGGGTGTGATTTCTGGATCTTTGAATTCTCTTGCTTCTGCAACTAAAATTTTCCATTGCCCTAGTTTAACTTATGCCACAAGATTATCTAGCAAATATTACCTGCCTCCTGAAAGCTCACTGAAGTTATGCACATGGAGATGCAGTGCTGGATTTGAGTAAGAAAGCCCATGATGTTGCTGCATTATCCTTCAAAATTATGGGGCTGAGTTCCTAAGTCAGCTCCAGAAATGCCTCAACCTAGTGTGTATTAGAGCAAAACAACTGCAAACTATTGCTTATCTGTACTTGTCACACTGAAGACAGAGGAGGTTCAGGAGTTCATCCAGTGTGGAAAGGGGCTATGACCCACACCCAGCTCAGATGCCTGGCCACAGAGGCTGGCTCAGCTTTGGCTGTACCCCCCCATAATCCCCTGTCCATGCTGACTACTGCCAGCATGAGCTCTAAGTCCTCTCCTGCCCATCCTCACCTCTCTGACCACACAACTTAATCCTTCCTCGGCTTCCTCTCCTGCTTCTGCAAAACTGCACTAAGGAGTTCTGGAGGGTTACACTAGGGAAAAGGAAAGAGCAGAGCTTTTCTTTTTTCAGGAGAAGAGACTGGGGAGAAGAGCACCTACTGCTGCTTTCAGGAATATAAGATAAAAAAGACCATGATTTTGGCACTCCTAACTTCCATGCAAAGCAGGAAGAAATGTTTTCTGCTCTGCTACTCTTTTGCAGTATTTCACAGGTCATCTTAACCACATAAAATACATACAGAAGCTTTTAAATAATGTTTTCAGCACTGCGCCCATGATAGCTGTGAAGTTAAAATGCTTAACTGCTGACAAGTTCAACTCTTTAATTTACAGAATGTGTGGCAATTGTTCTGCAATCATGGTGTGCTTTTCCCCAAGACACTGTATATGCCATCAAAAACAGTCTCTTCGTTTTTACAGTCTTCAAGCACAGCAAGACTTCTCATAACAGCTACAGACAGTGTTAAAAGGGGCTGTTTCCAGTCTTACCAAGAGTAAGGGTATTTCAGTAGTTCTCATCATGGTATTACACTTAGCAAGTCAGGCTTTTGCCAGTCATTGTAAAACACAGGATTTACATCAAACCATTTACTGACGGGAGAACAAGACATTGGGCTTCCTTGATCTTCAACACTTTCAGCACTTAGAAAAATCGGCAGGTTGTCAGAGAAACAGTCAGGTACTATTCATACAAGGCTAAGTTTTGATTTTTATTCCTGCTTTTAAGATCAAAATAATTTTCTACTTTGTGAATTCCAGTTTCATGCTTTTCTTTACTCCCACCCTTCCCCTCTGCCCCCTTTGGTGAACTATGATATGCAGCATTATTTTTCTTTCAAAATACCTCCAATCCTGGAACATTTGCATTGGTTTCTACCAATTCACTCTCAGTGACCACATCCTCAACTGATGACTCACACTCTGCAGTCTGTCTTATTTTTAATAAAAATAATAACAACTTTAAAAATTCCTATCTAAACCTCAAGGTGACCAGCATCAAAAGCAGATGTTCCATCTGATTATGACCACTGCAAGTAATATTTCTGGCACACTCCCCTTCATCTGGAGGAACTGGTAAAGTCATGACCTTAGAGACAAGAGAGGCAATAAAGGCCTGTTCCACTGTGGTAACAAGTTAATTAAAGCTGAAGTTCACTCCATTTATGTGTACCTCAATGCAACAAATCGCATCCACTGTACCTGGAGACAGACCTGGCAGGCTTCCTGCCTACTTTAATTCATATGTATTGCATCATCATTAACAGCAGTAAGGACATATTTTATTAAGAGAAGCATGTTTCTAAATGTTTTCAACCACAAAACTATCCATTGCTTTGATGTCTGTGGTATCTGAATAAACGCAATTAAAAAGAAGTAATGTATGTAGGGAGCTTCCCTCCCCTGAGCACCAGGAGAAACCTACAAAAATATGTAATGAAAGAAAACACAGTTCTATGCTCAGCAGTCTTTGCCATTTGTTTTTCCTTCTGCAACAAGACCATGCTTAAGAAAGCTCAACAAGGTCATCCATGAAGCTTTCAAAAAGCTTTAGTAAGTGCATTTTTCTCAAGCGATCCAAACACTGGAGCACATAGACTGCTCAAAGAGCTTTCCAAGAATTTTTTTTTACACAGGAGCTGTCTAAGATGTGAAGCTGAATATCAACTGAGCAATAGACTTCAAGTCAACATTTGTTACTTCTTTACCAAACATAGCTAATGCTATGTTTTATCTTGGATGGGGATCTTCCTAAAGACTCAACAGCTTGCCACTTCCATGTTAGATGCAGCATTCCCAAAATATCTGCTTGCAGCTTGATTCTCAAATTCTGTGGAACTTTGTTCTCTAGAAAATGTCATTCACTGCTTCCATGAGAAAAACCATACACCTTATTTATTTCTCTACTTGCCATTTCTATTTGCCATTTTGTTCAAAGCTGTTGTAGCTGCTTTCTTCCCATGAAACCACTTCAAAGGCAGTTAGCCACTCCTGCTGAAACGTTCTGTTTCCATGGTCTCTATGAGCACTGTGACAAAGTTATTACCCTGTGCTATCAATAGTGACTGGACACAGTCTAGGGGCGTGACTAAAGGAAGAGAAAAATTAAGATAAAGAACAGGCTGGGCAAATGTTTACCAGAAATGGTGCAGGTAGGGCCTACCTGACCTCAACAAGGAAGGGAGATGAACCAACGCTCTTGCAGGACACCCCGGAAATACCTTATGATTTGTTTCAATTACTTTCATTTGCCTATGAAAGTAGCAGTTGAGGTAGCAGAATGACTGTTCTTCCCATAGCTCTGAACGGGATGCTCTGCTCTGACATCAAATCAAGTCCTATAGACACAGACACCTTGAAATGTGGGACAACACAACAGTTCTCCAAAAGTTATGCTGAGGAGGAATCAGAATACTAACGAATATCAAAAGCAGAGAAATAAAACAGGTCTTCCAAATAACAAAGAGGAATTGAGTACAGTGGAGTGTGGTGGCTGAGGTACTGCTTTGATAGTGCTTTCTAGGTATGCCAGATTAGAAACAATTTGATGATCACATTTTGAGTCAGATGAAGCTCTTCTATTAATGTCAATGGGGTTTGGATGAGGCCCTAAAAATACTCCAAGAATTTCAGGAACTTGTATGCAATCCTAATATACGAGTTTATTTCCACAATTCTGGTTCAAAATTCAAAACTTCTGGTTCAGACTTATGTATCATATAGAACGGTTTGGGTTGGAAGGAACCTTCAAGATTATCTAGTTCCAACCTCTCTGTCATGGGCAGGGATGCCTTCTAACTACACTAGAGTGAGTCAAAGCCCTATCTAGCTGAGCCTTGAACACTTCCAGGGATGGTATACCCACAACTTCTGTGGGCAATATGTTCCAGTGCAAGGATTTCTTCCTAATATCTAATCTAAACCCCTAGACTTTTAATTTAAAGCCATTCCCTCTTGTCCTATCACTAACTGCCCTTGTCAAAAGCCCATTTCCAGCATTCTTGTAGGCCTCCTTTAGGTATTGGAATACTGCTGCTATATATATATGATCAAATGTCGATTAAAATGGCAGCAAAAAGCAGCTGGAATATCAGAATACTCTTCAAGAATGTCTGAAATTTCTCATCAGATACTGACAGCACCAAATAAACACCCAAAGCTTCATTTGATCTTTAAACCTAAATGCCAGACTTAACTGTCTTTGCAGAGGAACCATGCATGCACCTCTCAACCTAACACTAGCATCTCTAACAAAGGTGAGGTTTGTAGCACTGATTTCCTCTGAATCACTATCAAATACCAACTGCTACTCAGGGCAGACTAACATGCAAGACGGACTAACGTTTTCAGAAATTACAGACAATCCTACATACCTGTGCTTAAAAAACCATATCAAGCCTCAGAGTACTAAGGGGGCACGAACATGCTCCTCCATGACACAGGCTCAAAATTCATATGGACAAAACAAGCTGCCAGTCCTTCCTTCAGGCATCCTGCCTCTAAGCAAATGCCTGCTGTGCAGCGGGATGTGCTGCAAAGCACAGAAGCTTCTGACACAGCTTTATTTACACAACACGGGTTGCTATGGGGAAAAAAATCAGGGTTGTGTAAACTCTCTTTATAGAGCTCTTACACAATGACATAATTCCAAAATATCAACTTCTGAAATACTGTTTTTCCACTTTCTTGACTAAATCCCATGGCAATGGCCTGCTTTGGGTCTCTAACCAGCCTGTGCAACACATTCGACAAAAATCACTTACAAAGTGGGAACCAGAAGAAGTTCACAGAAACTACATTTTGTCCCAGAATTACAGAATATCCTGAGTTGGAAGGAACCCACAAGGATCCTCCAGTCCAACTCCCAGCACTGCACAGGGCAACTGTAAGAATCCCACCATATGGCTGAGAGCCTTGTCTAAATGCTCCATGGGCTCCCCAGGCTTGGGACTGTGACCGTCGCCCTGGAAAGCCCGTTCCAGTGCCTCTTTTTCACCCCTTGGTGAAAAATGTTTTTCCTAATATTCAACCTAAACAGCCACAGAGATCGAAATAAGAACCTGTATTTACAATTACTCTATTTTGCTAGAATACTCAAGCCTAAATCCCACTGTCTTTGAAAGAATTTGGCATAACTTAACCAGTTTGCTGAATATTTCCACCCTGCTAAACAGGGACAAACTCCTCACACACTTTGGGATTATTTTTTTAATGTGATGCATTTAGATTTAAAACTTCCCCAAAAAGATTTAAGAGATGTCTTGGAAGGAGAGGCAAGAAGAACAATTTAGTTTGCTCTGTAGATCTGCTCTTAAAACTTTATTGGTTTTGAGCATCCCAGGGCCCCCATCAGCCTCTCCACAAAACCAGACCCAAACTCTTCCTCCAAGAGTCTGCAAACCCATCAGAGGTGGGAGAAGGATGACGATGGAGCGGGATGCCTCGGATGTCAGAGCCAGCGTCCCCGGCTCCAGCCCCGCGGCTCCACACTCCCAGGGGTGTCCCGGGCAGCGCCTTTCCACAAGAGTGCTGGGGCGGGCGGCACCCGGGGACTGGGACCGGGAGTGGGCCCGAGCCGAGGGAGGCCCGGCAGACCCCGAGCCCGGCCCGGACACCGCCGGTGGGACCGGGCGGACCGGCACGACTCCGTGCCCCCATCTCCCACCGGCTCTGCACGGCTCGGCACCGGCTGATCCTGGCGCTTGTGAGCACCACTCTGTCACTGGAATTTTTAAGTACCTCCATTTTTTACAAAGGTATTAAAGACAGGGTCATTCCTTTAAATTGCTGCAAACATTGTGTCGTTAAAAGTTCTCTGTCGCACTGCTTTGTGCGTGGAACATGATCCCTGAACTTTCCCCTAAAGATTCCAGTGTGTGGCTATTTACAATGAGCACATTTGCAGATGTGCAGGCATATAATTATAGGAAGTATGAATAAGACGCCGGTGTAAAGCATGGCACAACTGAAAACCGGGGACGTTTATGATTCATGCAGTTTAAAAGACTTTTAACAGCTGATGAAGGAGATTCAGTTTGCTTTAGGAAAGTACATGCAATTATGTATTTACTGCAGAAAGAGCAGAAACAAAGCAACTATTCTGCTCTTAGTTGAACCCTAGGCATATCTATCACTGAGAAGGGTTTTAAAGAAGATCTTTCTTATCTGAAGTGCCATGGATTGTTAAACTGCATCTCTGATTTTTAACTGATTCCAAGTGTGGGTCCTTTTCGAAGACTGAGTGGAAAGAGATCGACATCCTTGGGGGAAAATCCTTACGTACTGTATCTCCTGTCATTCTCTTCCTGTATCAGGTGTTCAAGTTGCAGATCGTTGGGGTTTTCTTCTTCATTATGACTCAGTTTAAATGTTATCTGTTTGTGAATTCAAAGTTGAGAGTTTTAAACCCAAATTCGAATGTTTTAACTGTCAGAATACAATGCTAAAATTACAGTTTGTGAATGACATCCAAGCTCCGTTATAAATTTAACTCATTCCTGCATTACCTTCTAAACCTGTTTGATAGGTCTAGAGTTTTTTCACACTGCCCTAAATTTCATAAAATTAAGGCAACCATTTCTACTGCTCTTTCAGAATGTCCAAAGAACTGAAAAATTAGTTATGGGGAAATTTTTAGTTTGAGTTCTGCTAAATTTTTGTCCCAGACAGAACAAATTCAGAGCCATTCACAAGCTGAGGAGCAGCTGAACTTTTCAGAGACAAGACTGCAGGGGCCAGCCAAATGCTGCTGCAGGGCCCCTGTTTTCCACAAGCAATCCGTGCCACCAGCAGACATTCCTGAGGGCTTCCAGGAGGTGATCCTTCACCCAGCAGGAGACAGCCGGGTTAGTTGCCTTGGAGCTGGGCCAGCATGCCTTACAGAGCTATCTTGTTTCAGTGGAATATTTAACTGTGCTGTAGCTTTCTACCAGAGCATTAAAATCACCCTGCCAGCCACTTAAGGTGGCTTGCAAGGACTGATTGCAAAACTATCACTTTCATTCCAACATCTTGGAAATTTCCATAAGTTAATGAAAAGGGGTTTCTACTGCCCAGCACTTGTCCAGTAAATGTCTAATGGACTTCAGGACAAACGAAACCATAACAACTGTTCAATCTGCCTCTTGTGTAATTCAGTACAGGAAACTCATACAGTAATTCCTGTACTAGCTCCGGAAAATATATCCAACAAAAATGCCATCTGACATCGGTTATTTACATGCTGACCTGAGATTTCATCCACATTCTGTTCTCAGCCCCTTTACTAAGTTTTACAGACCTTTTCCACAGGCTTCTGGTATGAGTCCTACTGAGCTTCACCAACTATGTTCAATTTCAATCCTTTTCCATAATGGTATGTGTGTACTGCCTTATACAACTTAACCACATATATCAAAATACCCATTTCTAGCATCTTTTGCCAAAACTGAAGGCAAGTGAAAGCAGCTGTCCTCTTTACTGCATTTTGCCAATAGTTGTTCATCGTCTGTTCTCTGACCCCAGTAACTCACAAAGCTCCAGGCTCTATACAGCAAGGAGAGCATCAGACCTCAGGTCTGGTTTCTTGAAACACTACAGTGCAGTTTATGTGCTACACACTATTTTATGGGAAAAGTTCCCATTGCAGTGTCTCCTGGGATGGAGATAAGGACTGTGTGTGGCTGTGACTTCCCAGGCTCCAAAAATAGTCCAGGGCAGTTCATTCTTTATTACTCTTTTAATCTATTTTTTCTGCATCCTAATACAAAAGCATAGAATTGCTGAGGTTGGACAGGACCTCTGGAAATCAACTAGTATGGACCCCTACTCAAGGCAGTGTCATCATCACCAAAAGCAGGTTGCACAGGGCCATGTCCAGTCAGGTGTTGAGTACTTCCAAGGTGTACTAGTTGAAATCAAACCAGTGGGAGATTGCAAGTCAGAATTATAATTTAATAGAAAAAAAAAATTAAAAGAAATAAATAAATGCAGTAGTACAAGAACACTGACAAAGTCAGATACACCCTGACACTCTATGGTGGTAGCAGTCCCAGCAAAGCAGTTCCATTGAAGCGGTGATTCTGTAGAAAGAAAAGGGTGAGAAAGTCCAATGGTAGCTCTTGTCCTCTGGGAGTCCAGTAGGTAAGCACTCCTGTGGTGTTCAGAGTCTCAGCTTATATCCAGGATGGAATAGTTGGCTCCTCCCTCTGGGCGAAGCATCTCACAATGGGATGGTGAGTCGTGTGATAAGGTCTGATGGGCCCATTAACAGCAGATAGTCCAGGAGGGAGGTATCTCTGAGTCATGGGGTGAGGCATTGATGGCCCAATAACAGAAGATAATACAGAGGGAAATGGCAAGGAACACTGCTTCAACCAGCTGTTTCAACAGCCAACGGAGATGGTAATAGAATATACTTCAACCTAGGACACAAGGACAGAGAATTCACAGCCTCTTTGGGCAACCTGTTCCAGTGTCTTACCTCCTTTACAGCAAAGAAAAAAGCTTCTGTTTAAATGGAATTTCCCTCTGGCTTGGTTTTTGCCCATTGCCTCTTGTCCTTTCCATGGATGCCACTGAGGAAGGAGAGTGTCTCCTTATTCCTTACTCCCTCCAATCAGGGCTGAGATCTCCTTGAACTTTATCCTCTCCAGGTTGAACAGCCTCACGTCTCTTATCCTTTCCCTGTATGTCAGATGCTCCAGTTCTGTAATCGTCTCCATGGCCCTTGGCAGGACTCACTCCAGCACGTCAATGTCTGTCCCCTGGGGAGCCCAGAACTCAACACAATGCTACAGATGTTTCATGTGGGCTGAGCAGAATGGAAGGACTGTCTCCCTCAGTGTGACCTAATGCAGGAGGCTGTTGGTCTTTGCTGCAAGGGCTCATTGCTGGCTCATGTTCAACTTGTTGTCCACCAGGATCCCAAGATCCTTTCCTGCAAAGCTCCCTAAGACTGTCTCTGATGGGATTCTTTGAAGCAGGACCCTAAACACGGCAAAGCCTGGTTTCCTGAAGTTCAAGGCTGTAATTTGCCTTGTTACAAGTTAATTCCAGTCTGTTCACCACACAAGGCAAAACCAACTTGCGAAACTAGTTTTAAACCAACCAGTCATCTAAATACGTTGATAACTCTCAACCCCAAAAGTTTACAACTTCACTGCTTTTGAAAACTCTGTCTCTAAGTATCTCTGAAGCAAGAGTCCCAAGGGAAAGTGCTGGGATTTGAGCCAAGGGACACATGTGCCTTCCTTGAGCCCGACCTAAGATAGTAGTTCATTCTACTGCCTCAGTGTTTGCAAAATCACTGTGAGCCTTCCTCTCTCATTCTGTGCTCCCCATCACCTCATTAGAAATTCATCTTCTCCAAAGCAAGTTTCCAAGTTTCAAGTCTGTGATCAAAAATCTTTGCAATCCTGAAAAATCAGAATGAAGGGACAAGAGAAGAGATTGAATGCCAGAAGAAATAATGAGAGGTCTTGTAAGCTAAGTTTATTATTCATGTCCTTACTATATTAATGAGAGAAGAATTTTTTCATTCAAATAAAGCAACCACAGAATAATATCCAGGCTACCACAAGAGCATTTCACAGGATTTATAGAACTTGGATCAAAACATAAATCCTCTTTGCTGCAGGATATTAGGGCTTTGTCTATTATATTTCATAATGCACATAAGTGCCACTGTTAGACACGCTCTTCTACTTGAAGAATTGAAGCCAAAATGATGCAATGGGATTATCAGTTGTCTATTGTCCATGAGCTTATCCATCAAAAAAAATCCTGTTGTGATGGAATATGCTAACAGGTAAAAACCCAAAAATTGCTCACCTCTGCCAAGTTTCTTTGCTGCTCTGCTCTGGGTGTCAGCAACAGTTAAGCCAAGAGGAAGACTTGGTGTAGTGCATGAAATGGAGGCAGCACCATTTCAGAATGGCCCAATCCACTCTCATACACTTTTGCTTGTTTAGGAGACATCAAGAGGGACACTAGCATAACATATACCGCACGGTGGATTTTTACCTGCTTTTAAGGATCTGGGCTGATTGAGTGAATTATACCTTTTTCTACAATACTGACTGAAATATTAGGTGTTCGTTCAGCACTGGTTTTGATATCACTGCAAAGACAGGGCTTTCACTCTGTCTGAAAAGCAGTTGTGTTGATGTTTGAAAATTCAGCAAACCTTACCAGAAGCACTGATGATGGAAAAACGTCATGAAGACTAAATATGGAACAAGTATAAGTCATTACTCCACTAGCAGCAATAGGGATTCACTAGCCCACAAATGCAACTGCATTCACACAGCCAGTGAAATTCAGCCATGTCCTGGATGCTAATATGCTGTCCTTAACTGTTCTTCAGTCAACCTTTGATGGTGAGAATAACACAAACCCATTCGATACAGAAGTACTGTGAGGCTCAATTATTTCACTTTCAAAAATATCAAAAATTACAAGGATGAAGAATCTGATTCACAGGGTCTGTGCACTCAGGCTCATCCAGATTTGTTACAGAAATGCTACTGATTCTATTCAAAGAATCAGTGCCCTGGGCACTCTGATCCTCATTAGAAATACAGAAAAAAGTTAAAAGAAAAAAAAAAAAGATTCTGATCTCTGCATCTCTGAAGTTGGCAAAGTTAGCCTCACTGGGTTTAATTTCAAATGCTTATTATGCTTAAATGTATAATTGGGAAATATCAGAATAAAATTTTTTTATGCTTCTTCGCACATGATCAAAAGCATGACTGTCACAACACCAGAGACACACAGCATGTCCCAGACCCCTGGTGAAATCTAGTCCCTAAAGCATTCAGCTGTTGTAAGCAACCCTTGTGGAGGGAGTCTTTTTTGACTTTTATGTCTTTTATTTTTAACTATTTTGGAACATCTCAATTAAAAGAAGAGTTTAATTAGCAATTTCATCCTTGCTATAGACTGTTCGAGTTACCAAAAGATACGTAAAGAGTGCACAATTTTCCACCAGATTCTTTACAAAATTTAAGATGTTTCTGAAATTCAGACCCATAGCTAACCCCAGATTTATGGGTCATCTTCACAAAACCTGAGTTTATTTATGCTAACAATGTGGTGAGTTCTCTCTATAGGTAACCTCTCTCCCAGCAACAGCTCAAATGACAGGAAATACATCCCAGGCATAACACTATCTTAAAATTATTAGGGAACAGGACACATGACAGAAGAGCAAAAAAAAAAATCATGATTTTTCGACCAACTCTGCAATAACAAGATGATTGTTCAGTTTCTCCCATCTCTTCTCAGCTGGCCTCCCTATGCTTTTTATTTCATTTCTTTTTCCCCTCATTCCCTTGCCCTCTCAATCTCTTAGAGCCTCTGACTGTTTTTGGGGAGCACGCAGACCTTCCCGTCTCCCAGCAAGCCACCTGAGACTCCTCTTTCAAGGTCTCTTGTGTTTTCTGGTGAGCTCTGTCTCTTCTTTCATCATCTGCCTGCAAGTCCTGCCCCGGTCTTAACAGCATTGGAAAGAAACACAACCTGACAGCATTAATAAATGATAGCTGATCCCTCCTCTCCCTTTCATCTCCTCTGGCCATAAGCAATTTGCCTGCTCCCAAGGCCAGGAGCAACCATTCACAAGGGCCAGGCTGTGGTGCTGCAATGTCACAAGCTCCAGGTCTGACTCCAGGACAGGTTGTCTCATAAGCAGGATGATGATGGAGACAAAATGTTGGTCTCAGCTGCCCCGGCCTCCTGCCAACACCTTGAGTGAAGATCCTGATGGGTCCACCTTGAGGGACAACAGAGGCTTCCATCCATCCCAGGGGACTTTTCCAGCAGCCTCCCACACCATCAGAGCTCAAGGCACCATTACATTTTATATGGAAGCCACAGACTGCTCCCACCTCCATCATGGCTCCCAAGAAATCAACTGCCACGCCCTAGTCCTTCCCTGCTTGGTGCCCAAGGCTCTTCTCACAAAAACCCATTAGATTTTATGACTCATCCCTCACCCTAGGGTAAAGCTAAGAAAACAAGCAATGATGAGAGAGAAAAGGATAATTGTAAGATGAAAAAAAATTTATAAGCTATTCTTCCCAATCAGGACTTCCCCATCTCAGACATGAGAAAAGCATCAATTAAACCACTGCAGCAGGCTCTCAAGAGCCCCAGCAAGGGCTGTGTGTGATGGACACAAAACGGCCCTGCTGACTCCTGAAAAGCTACAAGGGCCTGTGGGAACCCTTAGTGCTCATGTCCTTACAGTGTAGGGTCACATTTCTTACCACAAAAGAAGTCCCTTCCCCTCCTCTGACAAGACACATCACTGAATCCAAATAGATTGGTGGGAGCAGGATTTGAGGACACCCCGGAACTTGTGAACCCAAGACAGAAGAATAAATCCCATGGTGAAATCCTGACTGCTTCAGTAGCACAAGCAAGGCAGGAGCTTAAGAGGAGCACAATTGTTCAGCAACTCAATGTGTAGACTTTAATGAGGACCCAGGAGATGCCAAAATGCAAATACAGTCAAAGAGGTTATACAGGAGAGCATTTCAGTATTACGTATTTTCTCTCTTTTAGTAGCTTGCTCCAGTTCACTCAGCTTTTAAATCAAAAGGATGTTTTCTAACCAATGGTGCTGGAAACCACAAGCTGAAAGACCACGACAAGTTATTTTTTGCTCTTTAAAAACAAAACCACCACCCAGCGAGGATTTTGCCCAATGGTCAAAACTGCCCAGCTGTTGTTCTGCTTGCACAGCTGTATATAGTTTGTACAGCTACAGGAGCGGAAGGAACAGAGCAAAACCAAGGTTCCACAACCAGCAGCATCAAAAAGATTCTTTTTACCACTTGTCTTCCCAGTAATTACGGTAGCTTTCTCCCAGCTTTCTGGGTGATTGAACCACCCTGGAAGAATCAACCCCAACATGTTTTCAACCCATGTTTTGGATTACTCAGGGAGAGCCAATTTTTAGTGTGCTTCTTACAAGCATTCACAACAGGCCTGGATTATCTAAGAGTTAGCCTTAGACAAATCAGGAAGAGAAAGAAAAAAAAAGCAATACCCATAAAATGAACTGTTGCTAAACAACATCAAATACATGTGAGGAAATTCTGATCTGCTCCTGGAAGCTCCCCATGCAAACACAAAGTGAAATAAATATAGTAAATTATCTATTGCAATTTCTTCACTCAACTGTAAGAGCTTCTGCCAGAGATACAGTTCCTGTTCATGGAACAGAAACCACAGACGCCCGCCTAGGGCTACTCAGGAGACAGACATAGTCCAAATTTACTGAATGCTGCTGGTTTCAATTAGGGACCAGAGCTTTAACCAGTACTTTAACTTAGTCTTATAAAAAAGGATCCCTCTGAGAAGAAGCAACATATGTGCAGTACCTCCCTGTGCAGGAAATAAAAGCCTTACGTAGGAATTTAGTAATTAGCAGATCAGACCATTGGTTCATCCCATCAGATAATCCACCTTTGACCAGAAGCCAACATCTAATGTTTAAAAGGCAGAAGAAAACAATCTTCAGATTACCTTTAGCTGTATTATAGAGAAGAAAAAAAAGTCCTCATGACCTACACAAACAGTCAGCCTTATGCCCTGCAGCACAAATAGTGATTACTCTTATCATGCGTAGTTGCAAGTGTTACCATTACTCATAAAATTATCCAACCCTTAAAAAAAAATTCCAGCCACATCACTTGCATCATCGGCTCCTGCAGCACCAAATTCACTATGCTGAAAGTACCCAGCACATACACAATAGACTTATTTTACAAATAATGCCTTTTAAGTTCATGGCATAACTCCCACTAAATGCTACGGTGCTGAAGGAAACCAAGAGAGTGATTTCATTTTTAGAACCACTTCTAATTCTGCTGTAGGACCTGCTTTAAACCATCTCACTTCAGGGACGAAGGGGGAAAGGTATCAATATCTCACATAAGTAAATCCTATCACAAGTAAAACTCTTTTTCCTCAGCCTTTGCTATCCCTTTCTCTTGGTCCTTCTCAGACCTCATGATATCCCTGAGGACGGAAGCACACAGAGCTAGCTGCTCTGCTCCAGATAAAGATGCATCTGGGTTCAAGGGAATGTCAGAGCTCAGTCATGCCTGTTTATGTTCTCTTCTATTTTTAAAACAAAGCTGCTCTGGACCATATTGGCTTTAGTCCAGTGGGAGCCCTATCACTGGCTTCTGTGGGCTTAGATCCAGCCTTTGGCCCTCACTCTACTTACATTTTGATGAGCTGCAGCAAGCAAGACAGACAGCTTTGTTGCACAGCCAATTTTTCATCATGCAGACTAGTGAGTGACTCCTGTGTTGCTTTTACCTCTGAGCAGCCCCTGCATGACAAATTTTGAAAGAGGCCTACTTGTGTTTTTCAGTTTTAGGTGAAAGGTGTCTGGTTTCACTGTGGCCTTTCCAGACAACTCCAGTAACTCAGAGGGATCCAGTTATACAGATGCAGTATGTACAGGTTTGACCATATCAAATCTCATACAGCTTGACTTTAATTAGCTCATTATGGCCCAGTTTTGACCTTAGCGATGCCATGGAAAATCTGGAGTAACTCTCTTGAACAGCAGAATTTTGAGAACATCATTTGGGCTCTGTGGTAAAGTTCTGACACTCCTGCAAGGACTGACCAGTAAAAAGCCATGAGAGCAGCTCCAGGCAAAAACAGAGCTCCAGGGCCCAGCTTTCAAACCCAGGTGTCTCAAAGTCCATCCACATCAAGGAGGTTACTTTCTGAAGTCAGGAACTTGCCGTGGCATCCTCCCCTTACGAAGATCCTCCCATAGGAACTCTTGGGGGTGAGACTGGCTTGCTTAAAGCCAATCACTGGGGAAATCCAAACATTTCAGCTCAGCTTGACAACAGCACAAAGGACAGGAGGGTAAAGGGTGTACCGCTGTGGAGCGGACAAAGCTTGGTGCAGCCAGTGGCTGTTACTCCTGCCAGGTTCTGTTCAGTGCTAGGTGCATGAGGATCTCTGCAGAAGTTCACCTGCTCAAAATGGAACTGTTCTTGGCCCACAGTCTTACAGACTCATGAGCAGCTCCCTGCACCTCTGTGTCTTTCAGTGTATAATAGTGTCCAATACCATTCCTACATGGACATCTTCATGCCATTCCAGTGTTGTCTTTATACATCAGCCTATGATGTTACCATGTTAGTTCATCCATGGAGGATGGCAGCTCTGACTGTCCCCACCCAGATGTCCAGATCAAATCTTTGCCATTACCCACTAGTCCTGACCACTGCAGTTGTTTCCTTGGATGCTTCTCTGTAACCTTAATCCTAGCTCATGCTCTGACTATTTCCTATTGATCCCTGGCCTCCTCCTGTCTTGGTCCCTTTTCAACTCATCCAGGAGACACAGTCCAGGCACAACAGCCTTCTCTGTGACTTCCCCATCAGCACTACTGGCCATTTCACTTGTTTGAGCCCCATATCACTTACAAACTCTCCCGCCAAACCATGCAACTCCAACAACGACAGTCTGAAGCATCTGCTGTACCCTGTCCAACTGCAGCTCTTTCTCCTATCACAGTTTAGCCAAGGTCTGACACTCATTCGGCACTTCTCTCTGTGTCATTAGAAGACCTAGGTAGGTCCCCAGAGACCAGCAGCAATCCAAAGTCTGGATTTATCCCAATTTCCCTGTTTCCACCCGCCCTCAGCCAGCGTCATCCACTTCCCATGGCCATGACCTATAAGCTTCCTCTTGGCATCATCTCCAGCACTACAATGAAAGGCAGAGGGGCTTTGATATAACAAATTTTGATACATTCGCAAGCACTTCTGCTTCTTTTATCCTTGATATCCTACATTTCTCAGGGAATGCAGAGAAGGTCCATGAGATTGAGCTGGGAGAAGACAGAAAGGCTCCCTGCGAGATCCTGCTCTTGGGAGCCAGTAAAACCTTCCCAGGTGAGCAGAGACGCAGCATGCAGTGACTGACACCAACTGCCTGTACTGACCTTCATATTAAAGCCTTCCTGCATGACAGCTAGTGAGTCAGGCAGTGATGGGCTCTGCCAGGACAGGAAATCTGGCAAACACCACAGAGCATGTGAGTTGTCAGGGAGACCCTCTGCACAAGTTCCCTTCAGATGTGGACAGGGCAGACCTGGCCTTCTCAGTGCATTAGTAGAATAAAATTCAGTTGTGAAGTTTTATATAAAAAAGTGGGGAGAACTTTCTACAAGGTTGACAGATCCCTACAGATTTTCTTGGTGCTGTTTGTGTGCCGCTATGCCTCATTAACTTCAAAGGTGGTCCTGCAGTGACTGTACAACTAGTAATAATATCTGTTATCCTGGCTAATAGAAACACAAACAAGACCCTCAAGAATGATTTCTCAGAATTTTAAACTGTTTCCTTTTCAGCAACAATATTCTTTTCATCTTAGTGAGCTAAAGTGACAATTCTTGGTTTTATGATCTCTGCCTGCTGAGATACAATAGTTTCTTTGTGTTTTCTTTAGGAAGACACCCAAGACCTTTAGGTACTTGCATACCTGCCAGCATTTGAAAACTAAAGAATCATCTGGGGAGAGAAACAGGAGGATCGTGCAGCTTTGATTAAGTAAAATGAGATTAAGCCTTTTGTGAAACAACTGAGTAACAGGATGCTAAAATAGAACATGGATACACTTCCTCATCAACTACAGGCTCTACATATACACATCTCTGGGTGTAGTTCTGGTCTGCAGAGGCACGTCTGTGATGCAGAAAGACCCAAGGTGAAGAGAGGAATGAAGGCTGCAGGCCAAGAAGAGTAAAAGCCATGTGAAAGCCCCGAGTCAACTGTACCAAGAAGATGAGTGGGTCACAAAGAAAATGGCAAATGACTGTACAGAGCCAGCATGCTGTGGGGTTTCTGCTGTGCTCTGCTTAGGGGCACGGAGGCTCCCATTCTCTTCCACCTCTCCTACTTCAGCAGAGTTAGTTCACTGCAGCCAAAGCACATGTCATGATGCAAACAGGAACATGCACTGGTAGCCATGCAAGTGGTGAGAAAGGGAGAACTAGAGGGGCCTGTGCAAAGGAGAGGGGACTGGTGCACAACAGCTGAGAAGACCTCTGGTCTGCATTCAGATCCACTGTCAGAGCAGTGCCTGGGGAGGCTGCAATTCTCCTCTGCAGTGCACAAAAAAAAATTAAAAATTGAGGAACTGGTGTGGGATAGTGTGAGAATTTGAAATGTAAATGCATGACTGCACCCCTAATAAGGAAACTTGCAAATGCCATGGCCATGTCATGTCTTATTTATTCCAGGATCTGACCTCTCACACACACATGAATGTTGCTCTCCACCTTAAAGGGGAAAAAGACTATAATACACAGTAAGCTGTGCAGCCCCAGGAGTTTGGCAAGAGAGAGCAAGGCTTTCAAGGTCATGCAAACATGAAGAACACTATGAAAGAGCACCAAGTAGGTGAGTTCAGCAACATGCAGGTACTCGCATGCTGGGGTGGCCAGGTATGTGTGAAGAGGAGTGAATGCATGGGGAGCACATCTACACACCCAGAGAGCAAAGGGAGGAACATGAAGCTGTGAGATGAGGTGGGTGGACAGCCTCAAAGACAAAGGGATGGAGCCTTTTGGCAGCAGGAGAGATGTTTTGCAGGGAGGACCAGAGCAATGTGGAGCTTTGGGTGTGCCTCCATGCTGGAGTGGGTGGAGAAGCCGTGAGGAGAGAAAAACTGGTGCAGCAGCATAGAGGAGCAAGCATGTGCTGCAACCATTGACACACAGGCTGGGGTTATCCATGTGCTGCTGACTTCCCCTGTGCAGGGAACCAGCACAGAAATGGCAGCACATATCTGTGATGTGCCTACATAGGTAAAGGGGTTCCTCAGGACAATTTCATGTGGGAGAAAGCAGCACCTACTAGACATTCACTGTTTCCCGAGTCTCTCACCTGTAGTGGTTTCACTGCATGAGTATCCTAAACAGAAAAGAATCCTTGGCTATCACCATGTATGAAGGAAGACAACAAGAGAAAACCTATGTTGAGATGGGACCAAACCTGGAGAGAAAGGTCATTTAAAATTGCCTGAGACCACTTGCTCCTCTGGTTGATGACAATTGCAGAACACTGCCTGCATCACTCATGGTGTTCTAAGATTGCATCCAAGTCTGTGATCTCAAATCCCAGGCAGTGTCGTAACTGCCCAACGTTAAAACATCAGGGTAAAGTGTAATGAAGTGTCTCACAACCTGGCTCTATGCAAAGGAAATCACTGCAACCTGCAAGGCTTTTATGTGGAATGGTAAAGCTGGTGTTGAAGACGTGCCTCTGGCCTGTAAAACAATTAACCAGACATTGTCAGCAAGCTGCTTAAGAGCAGTGACACACTGCATTAGCTGCCAAACCCCTCATCTCCATTTCACACTGCAGTCTCCTCCAATCCAGAGCAAGGAAGGAAGAGTTTCAACTAAATGTTTACTATGGATCAGCTCCACGTAGGCCACCCTAGGTCAACCAAGTGCAAGTAAAATTGCCCTAAACTAGTTCTGCTGTTTGCCATGCAGTGGAACTCAGCATCAAATTCCCTGGCCACTCGAAACAACACAAAGTGAAGAACAGGTACTGCAATTCTTCTGCAGGGAAATAATTTTTAACCTGGAGCAAACAGGTTTGATTTAGATGTACTCAGCAAACACAAGGAACACAGGCGCCTTTGGAGCACAGGACACATAAAAGCTGCTATCATGGGGCTATCATGGCAACAATGCAAAATTAGGCAAGACCTTTGCTTTCTTGGGAGATTCAACTGCTAGTTCCTGGACTTTGAGCCGATATGGTGCTTAGAGCCCACAGGGACCCTGTATACGTAGAAATGCAGAAATAAAGAAAATGTGTATATGCCAAAATTAAAGTTACAGCAATTTCTTTACAAAGCTACATATATAGACAGTACTGTTACATATATTTTAAATAATAATTTTAAAATCTGGATTATTTACAAAGGAATGCAAAGAAATTCATGAAGGAATTCATATAGTTTCACTTAAGCTATATTGTGAAATGGTAATCCCAACCACCCATAGCATTCATAGCTGGTAAAAACTGAAAGCATTGAAGAAGAATCAGAGCTTAAGTGCCTTCAACTGGAAAACATGTCTACTATGTTCCTGAAAAAAAAAAAAAAAAATCACTGAAACCTCATGAGTCTGTCTTGTCCTCCAAGCAGCTCTGCTGGAACAACTGAGGTGACCAGGGCTAGACAAAGGCTGTTCTGAATGTTTGCTTCCAGCACAAGAGGTGGCTCAAATGCTTTTCTCCCTGTTATGACCACTTTCTCTCCTTTTCTTTCTTTCTTTTGGTTTTCCACTTGTATATGCCTACTCTTGGAGATTTGTCATTCACCTGAGCTGTCCTCCTTCCAAGGGCCTCCACCCTCAGCCAAGCAATGAAGTCCCACTCTCTCAAAAAAAAAGCTTTCCAGTAACTAAAGCCTTAAGCTGCCTTTTCATCATAGTACTCAACAATGAAATACATACAGAGCTAACACTACAGAATATGGGGATGCTGCTTGGCCTACTAATGACCACTCTCAGGAAAGAGTGGCATGTCAGCCACTCCAGTTGCAGAGTCTGAGACAAGAACTAAGCAGCCTTCAGACCTGCAGAGCCCAAGAAAGGCATCTCTATAGATTTCAGCAGCTTAACTTTGAGAAGAGATCTCAGCAGACCTTGTAAATGCCCAGCTCTGCAGAGAGAAGGCAGCAGAATATTGCTGTGGTGGATTTTAAACAAACTAGTTGCAGAGCTAAATTTACCATGGGGGCACCTCCAATCCCTCCCTCCTTTGTCAAAGTGCTAGCAATGCACTCTGTTCCAGCTTCAGGGAAGCACCAGCCCTGTCCCAATGCCTTTTTTAGAGTGGTGAGGAAGCCTCCATGCTGTGTGTTGCCTAAAGCACTTACTGTCAAGTAGCATCTTCCCGTCAGCTCTGCAGTGCCTTGGGCAGAGATGCTGAGAGCCTGACACAGACAGATTATCCCAGCACTGCAGCTGGAAGACAGAGTCCTCCTGGATAGCCTCAGACATCAAAGACAGGCCCTTTCAAGTGGCTGTCTGGTTAGAAATTAGTATTGTTGCCAGTAGTCAAAACCAGAACAGAGTTCAGCAAGGGGAAATCAACATGGAAGAACAACTTTCCCCACTTTTCAGTAAACATCATTAAGGGAGAGGAGGTCCCTTTCATTGTTGCCAGCAAGTGCAGGAAAAAGCCACTTTTCCATCACAGAACAGGATTCAGCAGGGAAATGGCAAGTCTATCCTCTCAGGCTTGTGAGCTGAAGTGTTACAAATGACTTAAGACCCTGGACACAGAAGTGCCATTTCTCCATAGGATCACTCCAGCCCAGGTTCTCATGCATGCCTGGTTGCCAGCACATAGAACCTGCCAGGAGTGTGTGGTGCCAGTGTCAGGAAGAAATCTTGTATTAGAGGACTTGGCAGATTTGTGTGAAGAGGAAAGAGCAAGACACAGCCACCTTCTCCCCCAGCCTTGCAGTAAGTCTGCAGATGTTGGTATTTTCTTCACCTTGCTGTGTTTCAGACAAATAAATCCTTTCCAGCAGAAACAATTGCCCTGAGAAAGTCCTCCTCCTGCTGTAGAAGGCATATTTTCTCATATATTTTATACTTTGCTTTTCCTTAACCATGCTAAAAATACCTTGATGTCCTTCACACAGAGTCCTCATTCTACCTCTGTCAGGGAAAAAGAAACCAGATTCACTTGAAAGTTTTGGTTCCTTTACTTGATCAGAATGACACCACAGACCAGTGCTTGCAGGAGGGAGGCACCTGTGCCTGGATCTGAGACAGGAGCAAGGATGGACCCTGTCAGTACCACATTACCTCCAGCTCCCAGAGCTCTCTCTTTGCGATGTACCTAATGTAATGGAGACCTTGCAGAGGGCTAGCACATATCCTGTGTACACACCTCCAGACACAAAGAGGTAGGTCAAGTTAGCTGGTCAAAAGCATAAAACATAGCTAGTGCAGGCATCCTAGCTGCTCTCATTTCTATTCCATTTGCAGGAAAAGGAGAATTTCATCTCCCTTTCAGCAGGAACAGTCTTTGGGCAGATCATGAACATGCCATGCTTTCCTCCTTTTTTATTCCTGCAGTTGGCCCAGCTTTCCCCAGGAGCAGTGCCAGCCAACCCTTGCTGGAAACACAGAAATTTCAATGCAAATTTTGTTTCTATTTACTCTGACCTTTATTAGGCTGTCAAGAGGTCCTCATTTTGCCTCTTTACACCATGGTGCCCCTCAGACTGCCTTCTTCAGAGCTGTCAGGACCAATAACATGCAAACTCATGGTAGTTCTCCCTGCAACACTAAAGGTTTGCGGTCGCAGTGCTCTTGCACATACTGCAGATGGGTCTTTTCAAAGGCTTTGGATTAAAGGAATAGCGTTTAAGGACCAAGTCCTCTCCTGAGCCACATCTTTCCACCCATTTCTTGCTTCAAGCTGTGCAGTTCAGGCAAGTGCAATGAATGGGAAAGGTCAGAGGCAAGACATGTATGGGCCCAGGCAAGCTCCTAACACTGCATTACACACAATAGCAAAATTGGTTCTCAAAAGGCAGGGCAGCAGCACACCTGGGGAAGGCAAACCAGCAGGGCTGTACCAGGAAAGCAGGCTGGGTCGAGCAGAATAATGTTTTTCCTTTGCACTGAAGTAGTTTGGAACCCAATGAACACTTTCCCATTCGTGGACATTAAGTATTTCAAAAGGATAAATAACTTGAAATTTACACCTTTGACAAAGAAGCTAATTGAGGCATGGAAGGCTGAAGCAGCTTGTTCTGAAGCCATAGCTGCTCCTCAGCAGAGACAAAGATGCTGCACACACATGCTTGTTCGCCTAAATTGGTGCTGTAACCACCAGACCACATCCCCTCCTGGAGCCCCGCCCTAAAACAGAGAGCAAACAAGTGATCATTTAGGGTGGGGACTACGGGGGGGCAGCGAAATCTTCAGCTCTTTGTTCTGGCAGAGGGGAAGTGGCGAATACATGCTAGTTTTCTTAGGACAGCCAAACCCCACATGTGCCCAAAAAAAACCTTTCCATAAGCAAGGAGACGCCTGCAGCTCTGAAGATGCCCAGGAGCAAGAACTGGCCTCCCCGGCTGTTTTTATGATATTCAAAGGGAGACGGAGAAGGAAACACAGCTCTGAGAGCCAGGATTTCCTACCAAGTGCCGTGAATATCCTGTTGTCCCCACTGCTTCAGCATTCTCCCAAGCACCCCCACGGCAAGGCATCCCCATCCCTCGGAGGGAGTCCTCCCGAGAAGCCAGCAGGCACGCTGGAGAGATTGAAGACTGTTTTCCTCTCTATCCCGCCAGGTTCAGCTGGGTCAGACACAGCACTTGGCAAGAGCTACCTGCTAATTTTAGCCTCCAGCTCTCCACCCAGCTCAACCGCTATGGAAAGGCTATGGAAAGCTGGGCAGCCCCCGAGGTGAGGGCTGGGAGGCGCTGCCTTGAAATGGCCCGAACGACCACACACTGCCAGCTAAATATAAAAAACAGTGGCGGGCAGGGGGTGCCACGCTGACTTGGGCTAAAACAAATCCCTCCCTCATCGCCGAAAAATGGAGTAGGGACAAATTTACAGCTCCCGAAGGGATCTGCTCCCGGTCCTGGGCAGCGCTCGCAGGACTTTCTGCCCAGAGGAATAATTTGGGTTGTAAACTTGCAACAGGATCCCATGAGATCTACATATTTTTGAATGGCTCTGGAGCTGGTACACCTCGGACAACAGTGTACCCTGTGGAGCAAGAACCGCTTTGCAAACACTGCTCGTAGGAGAGCCTGGTATGCCTCCTTCGTGTAACAGTTCTGTCTCCACCAAGTTGCCTTCTATAAAAGGGTTATCCAGAGATGGGATGCCTTCTCTGCTGAGTCTGCAACATCACAGTCCCTGCTGTGGGAGTTGGTGCTTGGGGTGGGAGTTAAGCAGAGCAAGTTTTCCCCTGTGTCTGGATGCAAATTTGCACTTGTTCCAGCAAGTGACACCTATCCCTATGTGTAAGAGAGAAACACCAAAAAGACATGGAAAGATCAAAAGGGACCCCTGAGGATTATAACAAGAGCAGCACACTCAGACTGTTTCTGGATTAAATGATACCTGACCATGGACCATAGGACTACATGCAAAGCAAGCATCTTTTCTTCAGTTTTCATTGTACCTAAAGAAAAGGGACTTCACATAATTTGCAAACAAAGAGGGACATGTGAAAAATTCCTGACTACATTAGCAAATTCCTTTCAACAAAAACAACAGGCAAAGTGCTGAGCATTTGCTAGACACCCAGAACAGAACAGGTTACCATACTCTGGAAATCCAGAAGATCATTTGCAGCAATGAGCACAATGCTCTACACACAGGGAAACCAGATGTCTTGGCAGACAACTGACCACAGTAAAAAGCCAAACACCCTTATGACACCAAATACATTCTTAACCATCCTGGTAGAGCTTGTGGTCCCTACCAGCTTCTGTAATTATTATTGCTGGATTTTCCTCCAGCCCTTTTAAACTTAAGTTAGTGGAAGTTAGTGGTTTACTCTGTGCTCTCTTCTTTCTACATCTCTGCTCTTTCCGATCTCTGCTGATTCCAGCTCCTCTGCTCCACTGAAATCCAAAGTATTGGCCTCTAATTTAGCCTTCAGTTCCTCCCTTCTTACAACCTTTTAGAGGCCACTGGCATTTTCTGATCACTCTGCTCTGACATTCATTTCACTATGCCCCCATTTGTGGCCACTTCTTACTTTTGTTAAATAATTCCCATAATCTGTATTTTCAACTGCTACCTCTTCCCTTCTGCTGGTCTTGTCTTTCACTCTTCTTTCTTTCTGTACTTCTGCAAGAGCTGCAAAACTTGCTAAAATGGTTCTTTTCCTTCCTTGATGTGCCTGTGTCAAATATCTAATTGAAACACAGAGTTGCAAGAAACAAAAAACTAAATTTAGGAGAAAAAACAAACAAACCAACTAATCATGCCATTTAGGAAGCATAGAGTTTTGGGACAAAGCACTCAAGAAAGTACTGGAAGGCCCAGAGTTAATTGGCAAAGCAACTGCAATTTGCAAAGCAAAGGAAATGGGCCGAATGGCTGGAGCTGATGGAATGCAGACAGCGATCAGACAGTACAGACAAACTGAAATAATACTAGCCAGACTGAGGCAGGGTACAGTAGGAGTTCAAAGAGGGAGTACATCCTCTCCTGCCCTACCAGCACACACGGAAGATCCCCTTCCCCACGGCAGCAAGCCGTGTGAGTCAGTGAGACACACCTGGAAACGCCCTGCAAGGAAGGGCGGTGTGTTAGCAGGAATCACAAGTGTTGAGCACGACGACCAGATGGCAACAGCAGCAGCATCAGGACTTCAAAGTAGCATCAAGGATGAATACAAGGGCTCAGAGGGAAGAGAAAGTAATGTAGAGAGAGGGAGGCATTTATTAGCTGCAGAGTAGGTGCAGGTGAGTGGCATCATGCCAGCAACAGAGAAACTCCCAATGGATGAAAAGGCACTGGCTCAAAAAGAAAATTAAATTCAGATGAACACTGGCAATCTTAGCTCCACTACTGAAGAAGGTGAACAACATGAACAAGTATGCACAAATGATTGGCTACAGCCATAACTACAGGGGAAAGGAAAACATCCATGACCAAGGTTAAATTCTGTCAAAATCTGGTCTCACGAAGCATCTCCAATTCCCTAAAGATGCAGGAACCAAAACAGCAGAGACAGAATTAGAACATCCAAGAATTCCAAGACTATCCAAGGATAAATAAGCTCCCAACATAGCACAACCCGGAGCAGTACAACTGTCCTTCAAATCACACACCTTACAAAGCTCTTCCTGCTTGAGGAAGTGGCTGAAAAAGAGCCAGATCAGGCATGACCCTGGGAATCAGACACCGTGCCACTCAGGAGCTGGGTGGAAAGAGGTGATGAAGCAAGCCTTGCCATGCTCCTCCTTGGGCTCTGAATAATTAAACATTTGTATATTTGCCTGCAAGGGAAGAGGATAATGGTTAATACCAAACCAGTTTTGGGGCTTTAGGTGCTTGCAACTGGTGGTCCAGCCAGCACATAGTGACAAACCAAGCAACAAGTTGGCAAAACTTTTTTCCACAAATTCCTATTCAAGCTGCATTAAGCACTTCAATTCTTTCTTTTCTTATATGAGTTTAGATCCATGCAGATATTTACTTTGGCAGGGTAATGGTCCTAGAGGATCATCACCCAAGGCTTGGAAAACCTAGACCTGCTGAGTTTAGTGAAAAGGGACTACATAACCTAAGTATCAAAAGGAAAAATAAAAATTGAAAAGTGAAGCAGTTGGCAACAGTAATATTGAAGCTGTTGTCAGGGTGCCTGTCTTAAAATCAGCAGAAAGGGACGCAGTGATCCCTGGAATAGTGAATTACATCAGACAAATTATAAAGGCTTGAAAAAAAGGTCTTTCAGAGCTACAACATCCTACAGGCACAGGGCTTCAGTTGAGAAACTGAAAGAGAAATGATGCAGGCTTGGCATTTTGAGAAGAAATACTAATTCAGTGATCCACAGCTGATACACTGGTTAATTTTACTGTATAAGCCTGTTTTATAAAGTAAATTTAAGCCTAAGAGAGAGATGGTGATTGCAGACACTTGCTAGCACAGCCCACACTGCCTCTTTCATGGAATCATGGAATGGGTTTGAGTGAGAAGGGACCTTGGAGATCATCTAACACAACCTTGAACACTTCCAGGGATGTGGCATCCACAACCTCCCTGGAAAACTTATTCCAGTGCCTCACCACTCTTACAACCAGAGACAGTTCCCTCAGCTTGCCCTTGTGTGCTCCAGCCCCTTACCATCTCAAAGACCCTGGGCTGGGCCTACACACCAGTGTCCTTCTTGGACTGGGGAGACCAGAAAAAGGCAGAGGAGTCCAGATACAGCTGCCAAAGTATCAAGTATGAGAGGAGGAAAGCATTACTACTGTTCTTTTGCTTGTTTTATTGTTATTTTTTTAACTATTGCCAATATTGACAAGAACTCCTAATGAAGCAGCTAAGCAGAGGCCAGGGAGGGAGGTTCACAACCCCTGGAGGCAGTGGGGTTTCCTTACATTCCAAGGTTCATCCTTGCTCTATTCTCTAGTTTTAAGAACAAAGCTTCTCACTGCCTTTTTTTTTCCCCCCCTCAGTAAGAAAGAAGGAACACATGAACTGGGAAAGACTTAAGAATGAACACATTATTCAACATCTTGCCTTGGATATTATTTTGAATTTCCAAATAGATGCAACTGATCCCTCCATTGGTATGAGAATACAGACCATGGGTCATAATCACTGCTCACAAAATTTCCTCTGAAATAGGCATGCATTGATGTTTTCAAGACGTAGAAGAAGTCTCACTTTGCAATTGCTATTTACTACTTATGTTAGACACATAATTATTTTCAAGATACACCTCTGGAAATTATAGTTCAGTCAGGTTTGACAGGAATACTTGCTTTTGACAGATTGTTAGTTTATTTTGCATTTTTGATGGAAAACAAACAAAACGCACCCAGCTGCCCTGCTTACAAAAAAACATGGACTGTGGCAGTTAATGCAGAGTGAACTGCTGCAGCAGGTAATTGAGGCTATGAGTACAGGGTGGTCTGGACAGGATATCCTCAGCCTATTATAAATTTTGTTCGGCAGCTTAGATGGGATTAATGGCACCCAGACAAGACTACAATTTTGCAGAAAATTACATTACGAAATATAAATAAAACTCATTTAGGAAGTGAAGTATTTATGAGAAAGGCTGGAGATATCTTAACTAGGCTCAAATGAGCGGCAGCACTGAAGAAGCAGTCGGAGTTGCCAACACCAAATATACGGCCAAGTCCAACAGCCCATGCTAACGACATGAAAATAAGTGGCCTCTTGAAGCAAGGTAGAAACAGATTCACCTAGAAGGACAGGAAAAAAATACATGTATCATTAATGTAGATTTTCCTCGCTCCAAGAGAACTCTACTAGGCAATTCTGCAGGCATCACAGGTCAAATATTTTTACTGGTAAATGCAATGTAACAGTATCTGACAACTACTGTTTGGTGTACCTGAATCTACACAACTTCAGTGAAACACAGGCTTCCATGTAAGCCTACTAATTCCTAATACTCACAGTTCAGAGGGCCAGAGGAAAAGAAAGTTAAAAAAATAGCATATGCCTGTTATAGTGAAGTCTTTGATCTGTATTCAGTGTTTTTACTTTACTAACTAGCACTGGCTCTCAATTTCCAACTAGTAAAAAACAAACAAAAAACAAACAACCCAAGAATATTTAAACTGTCTGAAATCAACATCAAGGCCACCGACGGAAACCTGGAAGGAAGGAAAGCCCCATGGATGATACAAAGGCCTGGGCTTACCATTTGCATCTCTGACACAAAATAGTGACACAGAAAAGCAAAAATAGCCCAAAATGTTACACTTTTGCCACATAAGGGTATCAGATAGACCTACAACGTAAAGTACTATGTGACAGCTTATCCCTCTTCTTTTAGAAGTTAGGAAAAAACACATGTTGACCTTCTTTCCCTCAAAAAAAAACCCACCTCAAATGGGAAATAGTTACAGAATCCTGAAATAAGCTTAGGAAATTATAAAATTGGAATTAGTGACCTTTTGAGAGGGGCACTGATGTTTCAAGGGGGCTCACAGGTCTACCCAACAATCTTATCTGAAAATAGTCAACATTTCAAAGATTCTTTGAATCTTACTATTTTGTGTCGTTGTTTTAAATTATCTGTTATGGCCACACAAATTATTTTTCTGTGATGTCCTAGGAGAACTTAATGGCAGCATTACCTCAGGGTATTTAAGTATCTCAGTGTGTAGGGAACTTTATCTGGATCAGGAATATCAAACCTTTTGTGCTTTGGCATGGAAAAATCTTCAAAGGAAAACAGAAATACAGAGCTGCTCTGGTTAAAATCCCAGTGTATTTTGACTTGACTGATGACACACACAAACTATGAATTTCTTACTTCATGAAAAGGTTAAGTATCTAAGGACCAGATTCACAACTGTTTCCACCCATGGATCTTTCTGAAATCTCACACCACATCTAAATTAGACAGCTTATTTCCTTTTCTGGAAAGTCCTTCTCAGCTATTACTGCAAGCCTAAAAAAAGCAATTGAATTGGGCAGTGACTGGAAGAGGGAACATCAGCACACAGCAAGAACAATGGGAGAGGGAAACATGAAAAAATACATAATCCCATCAATTACTGAGGCCATCATTGTAAACAGTAGAGAAGAAACCCATCTATACTCTGTTCCCCACTGCCACAACTGCCACAACCTGCAAAGCAACCTCTGTCCTCAGGAGAACATCCTGCCTTTTACCATATTGCAGACGTCAGTAATTTCAAACCACCAGATGAAAGATGATGTCCATTGCTCTTCTTTCACATGTGTCTGAACCTGCAGACAAAAGAAGGCAGAGCCTTCATATTGCTATATCACACAAGGAAACACATGTTCAGAAGGCAATAACTTTACTCTGCCAACCCCACAGTGCGAGGGAGATGCACAGAAGGGCACCCCTTTATCCTAATCCAGCCCAACTCAAAATATGAAGGTGTGGTGCAGGAATACATGTTATTTTGGCATGCCACTACACAAATCTGTCACAGGTAGTATGACTACATAATGAGATCGTGCAAGAGTTTATTTATTTATATATGTAAGCTTTACAAATTATTTGGGGATCTGCTAGGGCCAGACAAACTGTGGGTCAAGTTTCAAGAAAACAAACACCTACCTGACTTCAGATCAAGTGGTGAAAAAAGCCAGGTTCACAAATTACCTGCAGTACATACCCCAGCAGCAGTGAAAGGATATACTGGCCCAGGACAAGTATGGGACAAGTAGTGTGACATCTGGGCATGCCCTGCCTGCTGTGTCAATGAAACTCACAACCAAGCTAGAGTATGATCCGCATTGGTCTCACATTCCCTACCAAGCCTGTGATACTGGCCTGCGCTGTGAAGACAGGAGATGCTGGCTCCCTTTACAGACACGAGTGCAGAGAGCAGGATGTGACAGCACTTTTGATCACCCTCCAGAGAGGCTGAACCAACCACCTGGAAGTGAAAAATCCACCACCTGTAATGTCCATCCTTCTCCTCACGGCTATAGGCCCACAATATGTTTTGGGGAAGATTGCTTGGCAGAGGTCCCCATGAGCAAAGGTCTCATTAGTGTCTTCCAAAGTACAGAAATACCGCATACAAACTTCATGGTACAGGCATTTCCTTCAGTCAGGATGGGGTGCTTTGGAGGTGACAGTTTAACTTTTTCTCTGGGTTAACAAGCTTCCACAGAGGAATTAGCTACTTCAGACACCACTGGAGAGCTATATTTCTCTCCATGTGCAGTAAGTAACCTTTGGTGCAATTAGCTCTGCAAAAGAACGATACTGTACATGTACAGGCAAGTAACCTCACGTGTGAGCGATTGCAAAAGTCAGCTCATGTGCATGTGAATGAACCTGAGTATGTAGGTGTTCTTGTCTTTATGTATAGGTGCTTCTGAGGGTTCCTGGGCATGGAGGAGAGAGAAGGAAATTGATACATTCATTACATTAAATGACCAGATTTCTGACAGCTACTTTTCTCATACAAACACATGCACCTGGCCATTCACACCAACACTCCAGGACAGTTTCTAAGCACCTCCCTGCCTGAAGATTACATCTCATCATGGTGGAGGGATAAGAAACCGATGCTCTGGAAAAGGGACACTGAAGATGTGCGTATCACAGAGGTGGAAGTCTTGCCATAAGGACTTTTTTATTTGAACATCTCCATGGTTTCTTCTGAACCCCTCCTATTTCCCGCTTCAGAGAGTGGGAG
The DNA here is from genome assembly GCA_013399895.1 of Serilophus lunatus. Classification (NCBI taxonomy): domain Eukaryota; kingdom Metazoa; phylum Chordata; class Aves; order Passeriformes; family Eurylaimidae; genus Serilophus; species Serilophus lunatus. The sequence continues at coordinate 1,057,959 of VXBA01004870.1, read as the reverse complement.
TGCACACCACTGAGTTAGAAAAGCAGCAGTCTGAGAATCTAGAAATGAGACAGAAACCGCTAACACAATCCCAAATAGGAAGATAACAAACTCACAGCACTATTTACACAAAACAATAAAACGTGGAAGAACAGGGATAGGTTGAAGCAGCCAGGAGAGGCAGGTTAAAGAAGGGTCCCCCCTGATCTCTTGCTCCTACAAGCCGCACCTCCCAGGATTCTAATCTAATCCTTCCCACCCTGCTTGTGCCTGGCTCAATGTGATACTCACACCTACAACAAAAGAAATAAGTGCAAATGATTTATAGAATCCTGAGATACCATTGTCTTTGCAGAAAAAAAAAAAAAAAAGATTCTGCACAGCAACAGCTGGGAATGACCTCATGTCCAAGTTTCCTCAGAGCTGGGGCTTTGGTTTGGCTATGTTGACACACGTTTAAAGCAAAGAGGGATCGCTGCACATCCTGCCTGCAAGCACAGCTCACTGACACCAGCCTTGCTCCCTCAGGTACACCTTTCTGCACAGGTGGGCAAGATGAGGCACTGCTGAGCACAGAAGAGAACACCACAAGTAGCAGGATTGCCTGACCCAGCGTCTTTTCCATCTAAAAAGCATTGGGAAGTAGCAGTGTCTTGGGGTGGGGGTCTTCGCAAAGGAAGACCTGTCCCTGCCCTTGTCCCTTCTACTTATGCTGCCAAGCCAGTAGCATTACAGCAGTAGAGGCAGGGTCAGGACTCATTCTCCAGACCTCTGTGCTTTGGTGGTATTTTCTCACACCCCAGCACCTCATTTAACCATGAAATAATAAAGTTTTCCCATGTCCAACATTCACTTGCAGGAGCAAAGTGTGCTGCGTAGCAGCTCATAAAGATGAGGAAAACATTCCTACTGAAGAGCCCACTCCACAGAAGTTAGTGCCTGTCAGCAGCAAGAATAAACAGACTGTCTCCAGCTCCTTGGGTTTCTTGGCAGGGAAGCTGTGTCCTGCCTGTTACAACTTGTTTTGGATGACAAGAGGCCACATTTCATATGAGGAGAACGTGCCCATCTTCAGCTCACATCAGCCTGCTTGTTTTTCTTCACTCAGCTATAAACACGTTTAAGATTCCTATAAATACCTACTGGGCAGCAGACCAGGCAAACATGCTCAATTAGGAAGAAAAAAAAAAAAAAAGGAAGAGGCAAGCCTCACAATAACAGAAACCTCCTCCTGCCCATAAGAGAACAATCCTGCCAATAAGGCTTCCTGGGAAGGATATGTAGGAATACCTTACTGCAGTCACATCACAAAATTATTTTTTTTTACCAGACTGACTGCTCATTTCACCATCACCTTCAAAGGAAAACCATCACAGGAGGCCATACTATCCTCTGTTCATGTCCAGACAATCCTAACCTCTCCAGCTGCTAAAAACGGGCCCAGATCAACGCTGGCACCCACAAATTACGACCCATGGTGTATATCGAGCACATGTTCTGCACCTCCAGCTGATTCCTCAACCTTAGCCTTTAACATTACAGCAAAGTAAAACACATGCCAGAGACTCTCCCAGCATATAGTGAAGCAGCATCATGGATGCCAATGGATACCAGTGATCACAGCATATTCTCCTTGACTCCTTATTCTCTTTAACTGAAACTATATGCTTGACTTTGTTGCATATCAGAGGTGCATATATATCAAGGGAGGACAGTCAGGGCCTCAATTTTTAAGCATTACTTACTCAGACACCCAGACCCTGGACATCTGACGTTTGCTTCCTCCATCACACACTGATCTGTGGCGTAAGCAGGAGAAGAGGAGCACAAAGCTAGGGAGGACCCACCATACCTCAAAACTTGCTCTAAGGCACTGACTCAGGATCAAGGGCAGTGTGGGGGGTATCACAGGGGCTTGTGCTCCATCCCATGCGTGGCTGAGAGAAAAAGGAATATTTCCTGTGACTCCTTACAGCCTTGCAAGAGGAAGGCTCACCTCTCTGGAAAGAAAAAACATACTTGGCTTTCCATACACTGGCTGTTCTACAATGTCTTTTAGGGAGGCAAGAAGAAACTTCATTAGACATAGGAGATGAAAACAGTGATTGCCTGTAGATTTCCTTCCTAGCCTTTGGTTGGTCCCAAGTGTGACTTACAGTAGGGTTCTCACCTGGGACAGAAATGGAAAACAATGCAGAAACAAGGGGAAAGTGCTCTGAGAGTCACTCCCTCCTACCTGGGATTTCTGGAAAGAGTCAGTGCATGGAGTCACAAACACAACCATCCCTGTCTCCAGAGAAGAAAACATTACTTAGCTTTAACAGTGCAAAGAAAACAAATACTATTTGTCTTCCACTCAAGAGTTCTGATTTCTCTTAAAACAAAATAGGCTTTCAGAGGGAGTAGGGCAAGAGGAAGGGTGGGGAGGGTCACAGAATAACCTTCCTCCTGTTAGGAGGTTCCAGGATTCTGGCCACAAGGCCAAGAAAACATGACACCAAGTGCCCAGTGTTACCACAGCCTTTCGTGATGCTGCAAAGCCATGAGGGTTTCCCCCTCCCACTTTTCCCAGCAGCATTTAAATCCCTTCTGCACACAGTGAGCAGCAACATCTCTGGTGGATTTCAGAGATTCTGGACTTCTATATAATTGAACTTTAGTAGAACGTAATTAGTTTGCTCATCATCTGTTCTAGTTGGTCGTTAACTATAGGCACGTCACTGCTTCCAAAATGACTTTTACAACAAACATATCTAAAAGCAAAGAGAAAGAACCCAATTCATTAAGAAAGTTGTTTGTTCCCACACATCTCTGCTGTCCTCATGCTTTTTGCCCATTTCTCCCATTCTCCTTCCCCCTTTGCATTTCTGGCAGTGAAAGGATCATCAGTTTTACAGCTCCAAACACCTCAGTCCCTCTCTCCTCATAACCACTATTATAAATACTTGAGTGGTTTGTTTTCTCCCTTGCTACTCAAGTCCTCTGTCCATCTGTATAGTCTTCCCTAGGGGATCTTTGTGGGAGTATTAGCAAAGTGGAGTACAGTAAGATTGCATGAAAGTTACAAAGAAGAACTTGTAGTGCAACTCATCTTCTCATTTCACCTGGAGTGAGGAATTCCACCAGGTATAAAAAGCAGATTACAACTAGAGGATTTATTCTAGCCAAAGAAATCAGATCTGTTACACCCCCGAGACAATAAATATATGGTTTTAGCTTTAACATCACATATAATACAGAACAAATGAACAAGATGAAGTCCTGTAGTGGAGTAGACATTCACAGTGCTCCTTATACAGCTAGAGTCTAAAGCTTGAAGTCTGAAGCCAAGACTAACTCATGGGAATAAGAATCAGGAGGTTTATAACAAGTAATGAGGGACCATTAAGGTATTGACAGTTAAATGCTCAAGTATAGTTGAAGAATTACTATCAGATTAGCACCAAGCACTGCTATTATTTTAAAAGCAGCAGCATCGTAGTCTTTTATAAAACTGTAAGCCATTCAAAACTTTCCTGTAACTGTAAAAAAAAAAAAAAGACAAGCATAAAAACCCACGCGACACTGATAGAAATAACTGTTTTCCCCTAAGTATAGAAAAAAGCAGCTCACTGCACTTTGCACTGCACTTGCTGCATCTCTGCTGTTCCCCCTCAAAGTTGGCACAAAGCGAACCCGTTATTGGGCGGGCGCGGTGCGCCTCTCCAGGGTATGCATTCCCTCCTCCTCTGCATACACTTCTCCTCGCATCAAAGCGATATTCAAAGCATCTTCGCTGCCTTCCAGGATCACACCAGGGCACCTCAAAGCCATGACTCGGGGCTCTGCAATTCTAGCACGGTCACACCTGGACAGGTCTCCCCTCTGAAAGCAGGGCGAGAGCCGACGGGGAAACGGCAGGAAAGTGAAACCCCCCAACGCCCGTCTCCTTCCCGGGGGACAAAGCCCCGCTCCGACCCCAGGAAACGGCTCGTTCCTGTCCCCTGCCGTCCTGGAAAGGGGGCACCGCTCCGGCTCCCGAGCGGGACGGTGCGCCCGGGGCCGTGCTAAGCTACGAGTGACGGGAACCCCCAGCCCTCGGCTCCCTTCCCCTCCTCGCCCGGCGGTCACTCACTGCGGTCCGGGGCCGCTCCGCCACTGGTCGTAGCCACCAGCTCCAGGTAGGCGGCCCAGAGCCCCAGGGCCAGCGCGCCCAGAGCCAGCAGCAGCCGCAGCTGCCGCCGCCGCCGCAGCCGCGCCAGCAGCCGGCCCC